>OY744551.1:27449406-27501906 GCA_963556195.1 Sepiola atlantica
CTCATACCATTTCTCATTGTGGTCGAATTCATAGAGTTTGCATATATTCCAGTGTATTACTTGAGCGACTTTGTCGTGTCTCCATTTTTATCTTGATGTTGTGCGAGCATGGGGCATTCTGAATCAATATGCGGTAAGGTTTCTTCCCTTGCATTACATATCGGTGATTCTGCAGTTTTGTCAATGTAGCGTTTGATTATCCTAGTATGAGTGGCTAGTTCCGTGGCTGCCATTAGGGTGCACTCAGTAGATCTTTGAGATAACCTCGAGCCAACCAGTTCCAACTGTCATTATCTCTAAATTCAGTTTTTTTTTAGAATACACTGTGTACTTTCTTCCAAGTAATTCCTCATTCTCTCTCTCTCTCTCTCTCTCTCTCTCTCTCTCTCTCTCTCTCTATCTATCTATCTATCTATCTATCTGTCTCTTGAAACCTTAAATTCTTTTTCGGCTAAGTTCTTAGTATTCCTTTCTTTTTCACTTCATGAAGAAGAATTTAATTACTTTCAGAAATATATTTAGACATATATTTCATTGGCGACATATTGAACACTAAGTAAACCTCGGCCACTTTCCGTAGATAACATCAATCAGCATCTTCTTTACTTGCAAAAGCATTTTTCGTGTTTTGGTGTCTAAACCTTTTTATTCATCTACATTCTAGTCGAGTATACCAGCAGTATATCAAATGATCGCACAGTTCTGGCATTGATAGCATAGATTGTATTCTGACTGTTGAGATGCGATTCAAGAATGAACCTTTACTCTTCTGTTGTATTTAGCTGTGATTTGGTTTTCATTTCCTTGTTTTTAATCTTATGTTTCCAATATTCACTAGTAATTGTAGCCCCTCTCATTGTCAACATTCTTTATCAGATCTGAGTGCCACCTTAGTGGATGAGTTTTCCTCTTTTTATGACAAGAATAGCACATTTGGTGATGCTAAATTCCATTTGACCGTATTCATTAGGATGTCAGGTTGGTTTTCATTCTTTCCAGTAGCGTTACGGTCGTTCATGAATAGTAAATGGTTGACTGTAGGAAGTCATTTCCCAAGTTAATATCCCGCCTTCAAATTTCGTAAGAGAAGTTTCATCGGGATCAAATTGATTGCAAAAAAAGTAGAGGGGGGAAGACTATCGCCCTGGAAAATCTCTGTTTTGATTTTCACTTTTCCAATTCTCCATGCTATTCTTTAAAGTTGTTCGAATGTTGGGGGCTATTCCGAGCATTTCCAAGTATTTCCAAGCATTTCTGTATTCATGAATAAGCCACCATGTCAAATGCTTTCTTCTAATCTCCCCGTCTCATGAAAAGGTTAGTAGTCCTTCGTTTATAGTTTCTCGGAATCATTTATCGATCTTTTTGTCAGCCTTTCTGTTCCTCATGCAGCAAATAGTTTTGTTCCAAATGACAATAGATTCTTTGAAAGTATTTTAAAATAACATGTTCACGCGTTTTGCGCTCAGAACGATCTGCAGACTTATCTCACCCACTCTATATCAGATTCCACAGTCCCAGTAAGTCTAACCTCGAGTTCAACAAGTTTATCTCGACTGAACTTTCATTTCTCGTTACTTAACACTGACTAACTAATACACCCGCGGATATTTAACCCTATTAGCAAAAAAAATTGTTAATAGATCTCGTTTTTGAAATGAACTTTGATATTAATTTTATCAAATCGGATAGAAATAGTTGCAAAATGTCAACCGTAGTTAGAAATACTGTTCAGTATTCTAAAATGTTCAATTGAATCACCTCTCATATTTTATACTAGTAAAGTAGTTAATCCTTATTTTTCTAATCAGATATTCATAGCAATAGCTCCTCTGACTATCACACCGAAAAAAGTATTTCCTTTCTCCTTTCCTATGCTTAGTGCCAGGCGGAATTTTCATGGACAGAGTTTATTTCCAAAGTCTTCCCACCTGTGGAACGTATTACCACATGACTGCTTACCTGCTGAATACAACTTGGTCGTCTTCAAATTTTTTGTCGAGAAATTCTTGTCAAGACCGTCAAATAAGAAATCAAACGCAATTCATATCATTGATCAATGTTAGTACTCCCATAGTGTTCCTCATTTTTCATTAACCCTTATCCTTGAGTGTCTCTTGGCTTTAATAAGTCTTGACCCGAATAATAACAAGCCGCGCGTGCGTGGTCCCCCTCTGTATTCGGACTCTATGTGGCGAGTGTAAAATGCAATAAATTTGAGCAATTTGGGGCATTTTTGACCCTCACTTTGACCCCCTGGGGGCGCGAACCAGAATTTTTCTGAGGTCAAGGATGCTCATTTTATATCTAGAACAATTGCCTCTACATTTGGGTCAAGTTTCAGAAAAATTGAATGGATGGATCAAACGTTATGGGAGAAAAGGGTAATTTTTTGCCATTTTGGGGGCTTTTGACCCCCTGGGGGCGCGAACCAGATTTTTTCCAAGGTCAGCGATACTTATTTTCTATTAGGAACAATTGCCTCCACATTTTGGCCAAGTTTCAGAGAAATTGAATTGATGGATAAGTTATGGGGCAAAAAATGTCATTTTTTTCAAAAATCGGAGAATGTCACTTTCTAATCTGACCAAAGTTACAACTTCATGCAAAATTTCAGAGAAATTCAATAGATGGTTGCGGAGAAAAATCCGGACGGACGGACGGATTTTATAAATCGGGGGACCAATACAACTTCTACCTGTAAATGTAGTCTTTTACTCTTCTTTATTGGTTTTCTTACACTTCTATATTATATGGAATCGCCGTATATAATTGCTAAGAACTAAAAATAGAAGCATTTCACGATGCTAAGATCAAGTCTTGGAGGATCAAAGAGATTCAAGAATAGATGAATATTTACATCATTATAAGATGAAACGATAGAAAAGCGTCAAGTTCAATCATTTATCTCCCTTGATTATAGCTCTCCGTTTTTTGCTGTAATTGACTGTAACATTAGAGAAGACCGTTTGAAATCAAAGTAATTTAAACAAAGAATCGAATTGATTTTGACCCGGCTCTTTTGAACGAAATGCACTTGAGATTATTTGATAATACGCCCATGAAATTTCTCTTATATGTAGCGACCTATAAAACTACCTACCTGTCTTCCACTCGTAGTCTCATATATATATATACATACAGTTATCCACATACAGACTGTTTCGCTGTATCACAGCTCTTCAGTGCGGCTAGACCAGCTAGTGCCTGAAATTGAAACTCTACCGTCGAGCTGACAGTCAGCGCCTCTACCCCTACGCTATCATACGACACTGACTGGATGTAAGTGATATCGCCATGTAAACATTGTCAAGTGCCAGGAGCTCGAATTAGTTTTACCCAATGAGATATGTCTTAAAGCTAATGGCAGTTGGCGATATCCTTACAAATATGCTCTACCCAAGAAATGGAGCTTTATATAGTCATCCACATATAGACGGTTTCGCTGTATCACAGCTCTTTATTGCGGCTAGACCAGCTAGTGCCTTAAGCCTGGATTGAAACTCAACCGTCGAGCTGACAGCGGGCGCCTCTCTCTATAAAAAAATGAAGGATGAGAATATAAAATTGTATACAATACAATATATATTTATTCATCACTTGTTCAAAACAAGGGGTTTCAAATACAAGAAATGTTATTGTTCCTTCCTTAAGAGATGGCTTTTCAAAGAAGGAAATCTTATCGTCAGAAGAATGCAAACGGATATGTTTGTAAAGGGAAATGATATATTCTAGTTCAGAGATAAATAAATTCATGACATATTCATTTGCATATGTTCCAAGAATTCAACATAAACAACAGTTTCGTGTACGATCGTTTCTGAGGCCATGGTAAAGATACTAAGTTCGAAGTTTAAACATATCATCAAGACGAGAGTATGATTCACTCTCAGCAAATCCGAGAAGATGAGTTGGGATATGATAATCACAATTAACTTCTGAGAGCAAAGCAATGAAATCAAAAAAGAATGTCAAAAGTACAGGTATAGAAAAAAGATGCAAAAATAGAAAACTGTGTTTTACAATAAAATAAAATTCAACAGGGAAATATACAAAAATGTGAGAATTTTTAGTGAAAAATTGATTAATCAATAAATTCGCAATTAATGAAATTCTTTTAAATGAACAATTCCAAGAAATATAATGTTAAAACTTATTTTAGTAAAAATTAACATAAATGTTATAATTTTTTTATATATTTATTAAATGAATCAAATCATTTGTTTAAATACATATCTTAGACTTTCGATGTAACACACCTTTTTAAAAGAGTACTTTCTTTTTTCATTTTGCTGGTTGCCCAACTCGTGGAAATCATAAAGTCATAAACGTCCGATAATATGTAGTTTGCGATCTTTTGAGTAGAAAGGCTAGCACATTTTAGAAAACATTCGTAAGGTTATTCAGGGGAGTTTGAATTACCTACTAGACACCATCCTCAAGTGTCTTCGGTCTCTCTGTACAAGGGTTTGTCAGGACGACCTGACATGAGGATACTTATTCCTACAAGTAAACCCTGACCAAATATTCAAAATAACATAGTATTCGAAGCCCAAATAAGATCCCCTTGGCATTAGCTCATACGAGAAATAGGGCACCTTCTCTAAGTAATGTTACTTCAAGTCACAACATTTAGCTGGATACTCCATCAGACCAGATGAATTCTGGTCCTGGAATCCGGTAAGACCAAGAGACCAAAAGAAAGATATACTATAACATAATCAACTGGTCAATTGGGGAGAGGAAAATTAAAATTAATGTTCTTAACTTCTTTACTAACTCAACGTTTGAGAGATAAAAGAGAAATTTAATAGAATATTCGAATATCTATGTATCTCATATAGCGATCAAGTGTTAGCCCCAGGTAGAGGCCCCTTGATTTCTGAGAACTTCAACTGAAGTAAAATGAAACAAAAAAGAGAGCATTTAGAATACCAAGCAATGTTATAAAAGAAAATTGAACCCGTCAGTAGGTAGATCAGTTGTTTGAAACTATACTGATGTTTTTTTTTAAATACGAAAAAGGCTTGTCTATAGATGAATAAATAATATTTTATTATTTAATTATTATTGTTATTATTGCTTAAGAGGAGGCACTTTAATCGGGACAAAATAATTTCATCGCCCTGGCAGTAACGCTATAGTTCCTTCCTATTTGTCAGACCCTTTAGATGTAATTACTGTTATGTGTTTGTATTAAAACCGTATGTAAACGCCTCAATAGCGCAGCTTTTCTAAATCATATTAACGGTTCCAAAAATCTAAAATTATACATTTAGTGATCCATGAAGTTTAATAGATTACCGACTGTTCGTCTCATACATAATTATCGAACCATTACTGAGATCTCAAATAAATCAGACGGTTGCTTATAGTAGAATGAAAAGTATTACGATGTAGAATTTCAAATGATCCGTGTAGATTATGTTTGAACGAGAAACTAGAATCTTTAAATTTTAAAGATGTCAAAAAAATTATTAAATCGGAGAAGCAAAATAGCAATTAACTGTAGACAGAATGAACTTTACTTTAGGGTAATAATTACACATTAAACTTTAAAAGACAAACAATGTAACTCAAAAATAAATATAAAATAGCGATAGGTAATAAAATAAACAAAAACAAAAATAGAACAGATAAATTGTTTTACGTCTCACGTGTCGAGTAAGTTCACTTTTGTTAACCCACTCAAAAATGTGAAACGCTAAAACTCCTCTCAAACAAAAGGGTTGACATCCATTGGCTGATCAAAACAAAAAGCTGCTATTTTTTAGATAGCTAAAGTAAACAATTCTTAAATATAGTAGCAATCGCAAACCATACACCCACACAATTTCCTTGATGATTTTCTCCGAGAATGAAGCATACACGGTTCTGTGTAGCTTACTTGCCATAAACATTTTTTCATATTACTATATATATATATATATATATATATATATATATATATATATATATATGTGTGTGTGTGTATACGAATAAAAAAAATGTATAGATAGAAAGTGTGATTGATAAATTGGTTAATTGATTCATTGTTAGGAATTACATTACTATCAAACACGACAAATACTCCCGTCCAACAATCTACTTATATAAACACGCGCCATCTTGTTTCATGTCCATCAAACAAATCGCATCGCTTCAACCTTTCGTGATCGGCCTTCCTCTGCGTTGCATCTGAAAATGCTGCAGATGGCTTCTCTTCAACCGACGCCAACCTTCTTCCCATCGATCAGGCGTGTCAGCCGGAAGTTCACATATCAGAATGAAACAGTCTCCTTTCCATCACGCTCGGTTCTTAACCATATTTAGCACCGAAACTTGTAACTTCATTGTCTGTTGGCCTTTGTCTTCCTCTGACACGGAACCGTACAAGAACGGCTTCATAGGGAAAGATGATATGCAAATAGGACTCCATTACACTGCAACGGACAAAGAATTGCAATGCTTCATATATATATATATATATATATATATATATATATATATATATATATATATATATATATATATATATATAAAGTTATTGTCGCACTGACATTGATATTAAAATCCTATGTTTTCAGTGGAAAAGTAAAAACAACTTCCTAATAAGCTCAGTCGTGGATATTCAAGCGACTTCAAAAAAGATTACCAATTTGCATAATGATTTACAAAACGAACTCTCCGTAATTCGCTTTTCGTTTTTCTCTGTTGTCTTATTGGATGATTGATTTCATTTAACTATTACGAACAGTTGTATTATGTATATTTTTCTACATTATGCATAATTGCGTTGAATTTAGAGTGAAAGGTTCTAGCACATATGTACATATGCATATATATATATATATATATATATATATATATATATATGTGTGTGTGTGTGTGTGTGTGTGTGTGTGTGTGTGTGTGTGTGTGTGTGTACAAAGTAATCTCCTAAACTAATGAATGGATAATTATGAAATTTGGAATATATATTCAAGGTAACAGGGTGAGTATTATGGCTGCATTATCTTTTTTGTAAAGTTTAACATTTATGGGGTACATATATATAAATTTAAGAAAATATATTTCGTTGAACAGGATAAACTCTTAAACTAATAAACCGATCCTTATGAATTTTGGAATATATATTCCAGACAACCGGGTGAGTAACTTTATATTTTTGCAAACTTTACTTTTAAGAGTATGTTCTCATTTAAACCTTAACACACTCTTAAAATATTTTAAATAAAAAAATGTAATAGAGAAAATAATTGTTCTACATTATTTTTTTAGTTATATTAAGTAATACATTTAACATTATATGTTGGTTCTACAATGTGCTTCGTGACGTTTTCCTTCAATGGGTTCTACGGAGAGAGCTTCGTGAAAACCCACAAAAGATCACACAGAAAGTAGGTTGAAAGCTCAACAGTACTTCGAATACTAGAGTTCAAAATATAATAATAATTTTTTTTTTCAAGCACATTTTTATTTATTTTATTCTTTCCATATAATAGTTCCCACCGTATTAAATGATACCTTTCTCTTTTTTACTATATAGTCAAGGTACGTTTAATCAATTAAATTATGTCAAAATACAGAAATATTCCATCTTCCTAGTGACAGCGGTTATCCTACACTAATATAGCCATCCTAGGAGGTTTAATCATACAGATAATAACTAAATCCACATAATGGCTGAATCATTAGAAAATGATCTCCAGTCTGTAGTGGATTAGGGTAAAATATGGATGGTAACTTTTAATGCCGCAAAGACAAAGCTAGTTCCTTCAATAACTACAAGAAACCTATTCAACCACCGATTGTCATGACAAATAACACCCTACCTAAGAGTTCATCATTCAAACTCCTCAGCCTAACTTTCACAGATAACATGAATTGGAACAAATACATTAAAGATATTGCCAGGACTGCTGCAAAGAAGGTGGGCTCCCTCTACCGTTCTAGTGAACTTCTCACACCTGACATTATCCTATATCTCTATAAAGCCACCATCCGTCCATGCATGGAGTATTGTTGCCACATATGGGCTGGTGCATCATCCACTAGTCTCTCCCTCTTAGACAAGGTCCGAAAAAGAGTTACCAACTTGATATGTCCTTCACTATCCACCAAGTTCCAGCCCCTGTCCCATCGCCGCAATGTTGCTTCCTTGTACCTTTTTTTACAAGTACTTCAATGGATTGTGCTCTGATGAACTTGCTGCTCTGGTACCCTCGCGACCTAAACTCATTAGACCAACCCGACAATTTGCCAAATCCCATCCATTCACTGTGGAGGTCCCCAGATGCCGAAGAGCTTTCTACTCTAAAAGCTTCTTTCCTCGTGCTGCTGAACTCTGGAACTCCCTCCCTGCTCCCTGTTTTCCTGACGGTACTGACATGCAGAAATTTAAAACTAATGTAAACAGACATCTCGCTGCACTGTCCCAATTTATGTTGACTCCCTCCCTAAAAAAACTCTCACTCTTTTCTCTCAGTAGCCCCTTACGTCTACAGTGGCGGTCTGCCTTGTTTGGGGTGAACTATGAACAAAAAAGACTGCAGATTAGAACATGTATAAACCGATTTATATCATTCTTGAAAAGGACAGGGGGGCTAACTCTAAACGTGAAATAGAAAATAGAAAATATCAACTGTTTACCAAGTAACCGTCTCGGAGATTTAAAAACAGGACAGTTATTGAATTCATGGCTCTTCCACATTAGTGATCAAAATACCACATCTCCCGTAACTGAATGTTAAAAGAATTCAATTATTATTTTACTTAGAGTGACATTACAGTTCACAACTAGGTGGGATACTGGGAGCATCAACATGAAATTAAACAGCCTCGTACAATAGCAATAATAAAAATGTCAAAATTTAGAGTAATATAGCAATAAGCAAACATACTTCACCACGTTGACCAATTCTACCCAGGTAAAAATAGCTGCACTATTTATATAATATCTGAACAAAAACAGGCCTATTCCTTTCGTAGGTAACAAATTATCACAATTTGGACTAAGTCGACTTAGAAAAATAATATAGATAAACAAATAAATAAAGCTCAACACCATCTATTTATTTACCTATTCCCACCCCTACTAATATATATGCATACTTATTAATCGTTCATATTTATATATGATGACTGCAACGTCTTGTCAGACGAGTGCCTTTCCTTCTAAAAAAAACCGGTGTTAGCATAGATCTAATGTTGACCGTGTGCAAATCAGTAACTGTCAGACCCACACGCGTCGCAACTTTTCAATCGCCAGTGTCATTGGCTGAAGGAGTACTTGTACTGAGATTATTAGTATAGAGATCTAGCTTTGTACGACAGCTATATATATATATATGCGTGTGTGTGTGTGTGTGTGTGTGTGTGTGTGTGTGTGTGTGTGTGTGTGTGTGTGTGTGTGTGTGTGTGTGTGTGTGTGTGTGTGTGTGTGTGTGTGTGTGTCAAACCACACACGGCTTCCTTCGGATGAGGCGTTAATTAAAAAATGTTTTTACTCAGAGAATTCCATAATTTTAACAACAAACTTTGGTAAATTACACCCCCTTCTTAAAAAAATTAGATTTTTCATTTTAGGGCAGTTAACTAATAATAAACGCAATCGCCACAAAATGTATCCCTCTCCAAACAAAAGAATAATGCACAAAATACATTTCAAATGGAAAAAACTGGCTAACTTCCATGAAACCCTAGAATGGCCCGAAAATCGAGGATTATTTTACGTTAAATTTATATCGAAACTGATATTTTACTCTAAATTTATAAATATATTTTGTTTCTTTTTCTTGAAAAAGTAGAATCTCATTTTATAAGGTGTTAATCTACAATAATATCCAAACTTTTAATATTTTTATTTATACAATAAAAATAAAGTATTTACTTAGATCATTTTTAAGTAATTTATTTTATTTTCACAGGAAAGGTAAACACAACTAAAATCAATTGCTTAAGATTAAAATAAAAAGGGGCGTATAGTTGAAAAAAGTGTAAGCTTACAAAAATTAAATATGGGTAAATTTGCAGATTAACATCCTCCATTAATACCTGCCCCCCCCCCCCCCCGACGAAAATGACATTCTGCTTTTTTATGAGATTACGTGTTAACATCGTGGAAAAAGGAAAAAAAGAAAATAAAATATTTTAGAATTTAGAGTGATGGATCAGTTGTGTATATATTTAACGTAAAATGTTCTTCAATTTCCGAGCAATTCTATCTTTATAGGGAACTTAAAATGTTTACCATTAACCCTGAGTCCGAGTGTCAAGGTCATAAAACTACACGTAATCTCATAACAATTTTTTTTTTTTTGTAATTTGGACAGATCACAGTGCTACTAAACTTTTGTTTTCATTTGTTAATGAGAACATGAAAATAAGTCTGTTGTTTAAAACTGTAAAAGGCGGAAAGAGAGAAAGGGACAACGAGAAAGAGAGAGAGAGTCACACTATCTCCCCCCTCTCCCCCTTTCTCTTCTCGCTTCTGCTTCGTTCCTAGCTAGCCACGATCTTCGATAAAATCATCAGCGAGCGCAGGTATTTAAACTTAAGGTGTTTTAGTTATTTGTTCGATTTATTAAATAACTTTATTTAATTACTGTTAATATAGACGAAACTACTGCATATAGATAGCAAACATAACCCAATGCAATTCCAAATGAATAATACAAAACATTAATTAATTATGAACGATTTAAAAAATAGTTATACTAATTAGGTAGTTAAAAGGTTCTCTCTTAATCGTTTATCTGCACTATATATACAAAATATCAAGATTCAAAGTTTATTATTGATTTAAATAACAGTAAGCACTTTTTATTATAATATAGGAGTGATAAACGGAAAAAACTCTCACATTTATTCATTTAGATATATACTAGAAGAATACTCTTCCCATGAAGAATAAAATGAATTACCTGAAAAGAATGGTCTAGCACTAATTTTATGTCTGCTTACGAAAATTAAAATCAAATTAACTTAACTTTATGTCGAGAATGCTTATTCAAAATTTGATCAAAATCACATACCTTATATTGATTCCAGACAATTATTAACACTTTAAGGCTTAAGCTTAAGGGGTATTAGAAGAAATTAAAATTCAGGGGACCTTACTTGATTGCTGTCTAATGACTATAAATGAAATTTAATGTAAATCTAAAATATTTAACTTGTTTTAAATGGGAGGTTGTTTCCATATTATGCTCCCTAAAAACTCTGTAAAATGCTCCAAACAAACCGAAGTTTTGTGAATATTAATTTATTAGTGTCTAATACCTTTTATTAAAATTTCATAAAAATCAGAGGTATCGGAATTTTCACGATATGCCCCCTTTGTATAAAACTAAATTACACTATATGTATCCCACATTAACAACCCTTACGCCTCACAGTTGTGTTTCAAAATCCATAATGATCGGTTAAATTAGTTTAGGCGTGAATCCTATGCATAGAAATATATAAACATACACACATACCTAACTTTATATAAATAGAGATAGGTGTGGGGTTATGTTAGTGCAACTGGTATTCAATCGTTTTGTTAGTATTCATCGTTGTTTAGTCTTTCCCTCTAGATTCCGCTTTCATTTCGTTACGGAAACCAGCCATAGTTACTTATGATTAAATTGTCATGCATGCGCATAAATACACGAGTAGGAACTCTACAACGTCCGTGTGCGACGCCATCTTTGATTTCGAGTACAAATAAAGATGAACGTACTCGTCCACTTTACTAATTTGCAACTAATGTTTTTACATCTTGCTCATAGCAACCAATATTCTTAGACGAAAGGAGATCAACTCGTGTTTGCTCTAACGCCAGATTGCAAATAGATATATATATATATATATATATATATATATATATATATATATATATATATATATATATATATATATATATGCAGTAAGGAAGTAATGAAAGAGTGGTATCGGGGATTATGTGTTCCGCTGAATGACGAGTGAAATAGTCGTCCAAACGCAGTACATCAGAAAGAATCGGAAGAAAAGACAGTCGGAAGTGAACACTTCCGGTTGATAAGAGTCTATACTGTCATGGCACGAAACTGTCATGGCGGCCGTGTCTACCAGAGATAAACAGGCGCCAATTGATGCAAGTGAGAAAGATTAAGAGATAGATATGAACCGAATTATATATATATATATATATATATATATATATATATATATATATATATATATATATATATATATATATATATATATATTTCCTGGTGTACACCCTCTGTCAAAAATTACGGAAAAGATATGCTTCGCCAGTGTTCGCACTAATATTCATATAAAATCATAGAATTACGCCAGCAATTTAATATTTATTATACAAATTATTATTATTAGTATTATTATTATTATTATTATTATTATTATTATTATTGATGACCTAAAGAAAAAATAGCACCTACCATTGACATTTTATTTTGAGTGAAGGATTTCTTTCCGAATTTATTTCAGACGGCAGGGATTGTCTGACTTACTATTTGCTTTCCAATGTAAGTCTTCCTGATGTTTTTTTCATTTTAATTGAAAAGGACTGAACTATCACGAGTTGGAAACAAAACGTTTTTGATGATATTCTTCCCTTGATTATTCGAAGGTGGACATTAAAGAAAATACGCTGGATGTTAAAAACACCGAAGACGTTAGTTGTTAAAAATGAAATTGAAAGAGGGAGCGATCGTTGTTCACTTACAACATGCAGAAGTTTAAATGCAATGTGAACAAACATATCGTTGCACAACTTCCCACTTAGGATGAGCCTGTGGCTATAGCTCCTAATTCAAAGTAGCCCCTTACGTCTCAGTGGCCTTGTTTGGGGTAAAGAAAAGTTTTAAAAATTAAAACATCAAAAATTAAGAAAATATAAAGCAAACGTCTCGATCTGGGAAGTTAAAAAAAGAAAAAAACTTATAAATTGGTGTCGAAAACAATATGGAAAAAAGACAGAAAACGTCTGATTATGGAAATAGATATGCGTCCTCCCTTCGTTGAGCATACTTTTGTGTGATGGGATGGATTTATATTTACAAATCAATACACATTGCTCTTTATTGTGTAATATAATGATGCAGACATGCTGAGAAATAACGCATAAGACGTCACGGGGAGGCTAAGGGCATGACCCCGCAATAATGAAGAAAAGCCGAAGACTAGATAGATTGTCAATTAGGCTAAAAGAACAGCGAAAATGAATCGGCGACCCTACTCCAGATAACAATTAGTGCTGGATAACGCCAAGGATACCAGAAGATAATGTCCCTTAGCTAAGAGAACAACAAAGAATCTGATTGAGTAACTAGCTAGCTGTGTATATAAAAACACCCGGCAAAACTAACTCCATGCATTTTAGCCTGAAGATTCCCCCGGGGATGAAACACGGAAGCCTCTGTGTAGCTTAATTTCCATAAATATATTTTTATAACTTACTACCTAGCTGTACTTACGTATCGAGCACTGTTGAAGTAAATACTGAAAATTGATACATAAAAAATTATATCCCTTATAAAGTTTTATGTGAATACATGAAATATATATATATATATATATATATATATAATTCATTAGAAAACTATATGTTACATATTTCATAATCGTACCGCGGTTTCATCCAGATGGGTTGACTTTTAGAATATTTTTTAAAGTTTATGCCCATAGGGACTCGTCAGCGTACTGAAAAAGAGAGCGAGAAAAAACACATAGGAAATGGCGTTTTTGTTTATCGGTAGAAACAAACGGTACGTCACTGAAAAGTCTCACATAGACCCTATAATAGACTCATATCTTTTATTAGATAAAGCCAACAGAATTAACTACACACATGAACCCAACAGGAATGCATATGACAATGATGGTGAAAACATGAGATACCCCTTAGATGAACCCTTTTATTGACAAAATATACCCTCCGTATATATTCGTTCACTACATAACAATTAATCCACTCAAATACGGTACAAATAAATAATGAAATCAAACACGTAGTAAAAAATAAATACCTTTTTTTAAACACAGAACTATAAATAATAAATTAAATTAAAATAAATGAATCCAAACTAAGACACTTTTCAAAAGAGACTTTTCAGTGACGCACCGTTTTTTTTCTACCGATAAACAAAGACGCCATTTCCCATTTGTTTTTTGTTGTTGTATTTTCGCGCTCTTTACAGTACGCAGACGAGTCCCTATGGTCATAGACTTTTTTTAATTCTAGAAGTAAGCCCATCTGGATGAAACCGCGGTACGATTCTAAAATATGTAACATATAGTTTTTCAATAAATTATTTGTATCAGCAAATATATTTAAAAATGAGATTTGACAATAAATTTAAATTTGAATTGAATAAAGAGAATAAAAGAGGAAGGAAGGAAAAAGAAAAGAATTAATTAATGAATCATATAAAATTAAACATAATAAAATTATAAAAGATTGGTATATTATTAAACAAATGTATATAGTATTTTAACTTTAGTTATGTGATTGCTTAATGGAATTTTGACATTTTCTGCGTTCCTACTACCAATTGTTTTCTGCGGTATGTCGATGACCTGACACCGGTTTTTTCCCGTTTTTCTTCGACCGATTCGGTCTTGTATTGTTGTCTTCTGATAATGAAAGTTTTTCTTTCGAAAATTTAAGATTACCCTTTGCCTAACTGTTACTTACTGGACAGTATTTACTATTTGGTATTTAATCAGTTTTTGTGAAATTATTAATAAATCGTTTTGAGTTTCACTTTCTCCCTGCGTTTATTTCGTTTCACTTTTCCATCTTACGGCAACCACATCGCATTGCTATAGCCTCGGACGACTAATCTGCACTTACATTTACCAGCAATGCTTCAAGCAAACTACAATCTCCTTTTATATATATATATATATATATATATATATATATATATATATATATATACTACTCTTTGTGAATTTTTCTGATGATTTTGTAATGTTGCAGAGACAATATTAACATAAAAATGTTGTTTGGCACAAGACAAATGAAACGGACCGTAAAAATATCTCTCTCAGAAAAATGTTGTGTTTTTTTGAAATGTGAAAAAATAATAAAATAAAAACATGGTTATTGGAATATAATAAGAACCTGACTTTTACATATATATATATATATATATATATATATATATATATATATATATATATATATATATATGAGGTAAATACTTCTAGATAAGTAAAATTCGACGAACGAATGAGTACAGCAATCATCGTTAATATATGAGCTACGACATTGGTGATGATACAGGAAGGATGTGACGAAGTCCTTTTGTGAGTCATGGAAACTTGCGGGAGGGGGGGGGGAGTTACCGGACGGCGAGATGATATGACAGTGTAGGTAGTGTTGGTGAGAGTGATAAGGTTAGAGTTTGGGGTAGCAGGAGTGAGTGCGACGACTGATGAGAGATCGAATAACCTATCGATAGATCGAGTCGGTGATGCCCCCTGAAATTTGAATACATCAATGTCAAAATGTTATAACCCTGATCTATACCCAACCAATCCGATTCTCCTTGACTATCTATCTATCTATCTATCTCTCTCTATATATATATATAGAGAGAGAGAGAGAGAGAGAAAGAGAGAGAGAGAGAGTTAGAGAGAGAGAGAGAGAGAGAGAGAATTAGAGAGAGAGAGATCGTTTTTACTAGTCCGGGCTGTTCTTATGCTTAATCTTATACTTGCTTTTTTCCTCAGTTTACTTCATCTAACTCCTTATCTTTCTCTCTCTCTTACTCTCTCTCTATCTATCTCTCTCTCTCTCTATCTATCTATCTATCTATCTCTCTTCCCCAATCTCTCTCTCTTTCTCTTTCTCTTTCTCTCTCTCTCTCTTTCTCTTTCTCTCTCCCTTTCTCTCTTTCTTTCTCTCTCTCTATTTCTCTCTCTCTTTCTCTCTCTCTTTCTCTCTATAACTCTCCTCTCTTCTTATTCTGTATCTATCAGTCTTCTCTAATAAACTAGTTTTCTATCTGTTAATCTATTTATGTATGTATATATATATATATATATATATATATATATATATATATATATATATATATGTGTGTGTGTGTTTATTTCTACTCCTCTCTCTCTCCCGCTCTTTCTCTCTCTCTGTCTCTCTTTCCCTCTATTAATCTCTAATCTTTGATGCCGTGTAAATTTTCAATCTTTTTATACATTTTCTGTTTCGCTTAATCATTTCTCTCTTTGCTTTTCGGTTTTACTTTCCTTTTTCTTTCTCTCTCCAATTCTCCATTTTCTTTATATGACTCATCCGGTCTCTTTCGTTTTTCTATGTTATCCCTAACTCTCTCTATCTCACTCCCTCTCTCTTCCCTCTCTCTTCCCTCTCTCTTTCTCTCTCTCTCTTTCTCTCTCTCTTTCTCTCTCTCTCTCTTTCTCTGTAGTTTTCTCCATTTATCTCTCCTATTCTTGCATCTTGTCTTTTCAATTTTCTGTTTCCTCTCACTATATCGTACTCCCTATTTTTTGTTTGGTTTCCCCTAATCTCTTTCTCTCCCGTTCCCTCACTTGTTTGACCACTTATTCTCGCATCCTTTCCATTCATATTTGTTTTCCCTCTTTTCCCCTCATGTTTGCTCTCCCTGTCACCCTCCCTGTCACTCTCGCTTTCTCTCTCGATTTTTCCATTCTTCTTCTTTCTCTCTATTCTCGTCCCCCACTCTTTTTCTTTCATTCTTGTGGCTTACAAATTCATTTTTCTTTTACCTCTTTCTTTCAATCATTCTCTTTTTCTTCCTCGTGTTTTCCACCTCTTTTTTATCGTATTTCATTTCTCTCCCACCTTTTCATGATCACGTCCTTTTACTCCAGTTTTATTCACCCTCTTTTATCCCCCCTCTCTCTCCCCTTTCTCTCTCGCCCTCTTTCTCCCTCTCTTTCTCCCCTTTCTCTCTCGCCTACTCCCTCGTTCGTGTATTCTATTCTATCTTTTCACTCTCACATACTTACTCACTAAACTAACTACTCTCTCACTCACTCTCTTCCTATCCTAATTTTATGTTTCCCGCTTTTTACTTTTACCCCTAATCTCTTTACATTGCTTTTCGCTATTGTCAATCTCTCTCCCTCTTTTTTCACGTTCTCCCTCTTTCTCTTTTCTCTGTCTTGCTCTCTCTCTCTCTCTTTCTTACTCTCTCTCTCTCTCTTTCTTACTCTCTCTCACTCTCTCTCTCTTTCTTACTCTCTCTCACTTGTTCTCTCTCTCTCTTTCTTACTCTCTCTCACTCTTTTTCTCTCTCTCTCTCTCTTTCTTACTTTCCATATTTTTGTTACATAACGAGAGCCGCGTGTGAATGGAAAGGTTTAAGCGACATTTTGAAAGTCAAAAGTGACCCCAAGATGAAAGTCAGCGAGACCACATGACTTCCGGTCGGAGATTTTCGATCTCTTTCGCCGGCGAAACTTCAAGCAGAAAAGACGTGTATGTGTGCTGTTCCGAATGGGAGTTAGCGCGCACAGTGTGACCAGATGTAGCTAGACTAGCTATCTCTCCATCTATCTGTCTGTATGTCTGTCTCTACCCCCTCTCTCTATCTCACTCTTTCTCTCTCTGACGCGTTCACAAGTATCCTATCACTCTGCTGTTTTATGTGATTGTCTCTTTTTTCAAATAAACCTTTTTTTATAAACATCGGTGTCCGAGTGAGTTTATCAGAAAACGAAAAGAACAGCGACACAGGTGTATAATTGTTTACACACTAATCAGTAAGAATAAACTTGCTCCCTCTCTCGTTCGTGTCTTTCATCCTCCCTTTTCACTCTCACCCACCCACTCACTAAACCACCAACTCTCTTACTAAATCAACCACTCTCTTACTTACTCGTTTTCTTTTCATAATTTCATTTATATTTTCCGCTTTTCTTTTACCCTCTCTTTCATCGCAAGTAAATGTCCATTACTTAACGTTTCTCAACTTTCAACTGCAGTCACTGGAAATACACTAAGTATATATGGATACGAATTCTAAAGATACCGTTCAGGCTCCAGTGACAATGAATAACCCCTGTAAAGGTGCCTGTGCAAGGAAGCTATAGAGAGGCACGAGTTGCGCTATCCGATCGCACCTCTACTGAACAGGCAATGATTGAGTTCACTGGCAAAGAGAACTCCACGACGACTGGAAACAATGCAACAATATCAGAGAAAGACTGGTATTATTTCGGGATTTTCTTTACCCAGACTAGTTAAACAACGACGGTATGAGAGTCGAGTCTACCCTACTATTTATTATGTAGTGTTTGTTTGTGATATCTAGTATTATTAGCAGTAAGAGTTTTAGCATGTCGTCTCTTTTCGCAACGAATCTATATTAACAAGAATATATTCGTTTGTGAGTTTAATTTTTGTGGTGTTATTATTCCTTAATTTAAGGAGAATTACACAGTCTGAGACGTTCATAACCCGGACCCACTAAGGGAGATGGTGAAGTCCTTTCAAACATGTCTTCTTCTCGCGAACAAAGTCAAAGAGAAATACTGTCCAGGCATTTTTTGCAACTTCCACTATTTTCTTACACTTCTCGAATCTCAATTCCTGTTCGCTACGTTATTACCTGATTCTTGCCACGTTCGCTAAACTATATTTTTATAACCCATTTTCGTAACAAAGACAGCTACCATCATCATTGTCATGCCCATTACTCGCATTATTTGCTCTATCCTTATTATTAGTAGTATTTTTACACATGAAGTGTTTTAAATATATCAATGAAGTAATATTAAAACCAGCATCGATTTGGTTTTGTTTGTTAGACATATCAACAGTTTTCAGGTTATTTAATAACGAACCTAGTTATTTTAGCTAATCTTTCATGCTTCAAATTCTAAAAAATCTTCAAGTATGTAATAGTATTTTTTTGTATACAACTGATTTGTATCAGGTTGTCCGGAAAGTTCGTGCCGACATTTAGTTGTTCATCTTTCGACACGTTAAAACATGTCCAATTATTGTCAGATACAGTATACTAACATTTGCGGTCAGAGCATACTCCAAGCAATATCTTGAGAAAGAAAATATAAAAGGTGCTTAACTTGTGTTTAGTTTGGAGCTCTTTGAAAAATAGAAGATTGTAAGACCGACCCATTTTAGGCTCTTTGTGTGTTTTTCATTTTCAATAAAGGCAAAAATGTCTCGCAAACAACAACAAAAATATTTGCGTAAAATACGATAAAAAATCTTTAGCTGATAGAATTATACGAAGTGATTTGCAAAGTTTAGAGCTGGAAATATTAGACAAGATCTAACAGAAAGGCATAATATATCAAACTCCACTATTCATGAGCATTTGATTAAATATTTAATGGAATTTTTTTTTTACTTTCCATTTCTGTTAAAGATTTGCCATAAACCAGATATATAAATTCATTTTGTAGACGTATATGTTGTAAATAAAAAGCATGCAACTTATTTTTCATCTATAGATGGCAGATTGATAGGTACTACTACTCCGGGTCAACGTGAACATGGAAGTGATGACAACTAAGGAGTGGCTCTACACCCTCACAGCTCCAAAATTGGGCTACACTATGCAGTTTTGTGTCATAGCCAGGCCGGCAAGGTATGGGAGGGCTTGAGAAGTAGATAGGTGTCGAAATAAAGTAGGCAGAAAGAAATAGTTGCTAAAGATGGTGTTGGGACGAATACCTTGCACAACAGTGATCGGGGCAGTTTAGTTTTCTGACAGGGACAAATTCTATTTGACCCATACATGGGACGATGACAAATACTAACACTCAGTATCAAAGTGGGTCTGGAATTAATGGTAACTCCGGGGTAATTCCACATTCCCGCAAAGCTCTAAAATTTGAAGCCTCACCACCGAATTCACTGTAAGAAGAAAAGGATGTATGTACATTTCCTTATGTTTAAACTTCAGAAGAAACTCCTCTTCAAACAACACCGTAATAAACACTGACACATGTTCAACACAAATGCTTACTCTCAGCTGTCCAAAATGCGATGCGCCGTCTGCTTTTAATCCATTTATTTTTAAATCAGTTGGTCTCTCCACATACAAAACAAAATTAGTTGCACACCCATGCAAATTAGTTCCAACTATAACAATATGCCATCATGAACACGAGTTCTTTGATCTCTAGAAAAACAGTCGCCCTACACGCGAAGCATCTAATACGCCTTGGAGCTGGTAAGTGTTCGTTTTCGCCTCTATTGCCAAGAAGTTTATGCCCAGGACCCAATCAGTATCGAAAAACTGATCGCCAACAAAACTGCTAAAATGTGATTGAATACAGAATCGTGGAAAAAGTACGGCCTTTTATTAGTACGTCATGTCAATTATTGTACAATTCTTTACTATGAGATAGCATTCAAACAAAAAACTAAAAGGAATACATCAAATTAAAAATGTGTTTCGTGTTGCTTTGTTATGTATACTTCCCCTCTTAGGGGGTTCTAATACCCCACAAGTCACAATTAAAATGCATGACCGTTCATAACATACCTTGCTGACCGCTCGTTCTGACACGCGTTCCTTACCGTGAACCACCGAGCAAACGCCGTCCGAAAATATATTCTTTCATAACCCGAAAAAGGAGCAAGATAAGACAACAGTTTAAGACAAGAAAAGGTTTATTCGCCTGGGATCGTCTATTCTTGATCACTGACCAGTTGGGCGGGGTAAACCGAGAGAGATAGGTCGATAATTACTGGTCAATCACATCGTAACAAGACATTTCTCAACGTTCGCATCACAAAGCTTCCGATCGAACTGGTAATTATTCCCTCTCTCTCTGTCTACGGGGCATGTAGCATCACGCACGCTTCCATCAATTTCCACATTGAGTCGAGTTAACCTTCGAGCACACTAAACGTACCACGACCGAACCCCATTTACTGTCATTCTTAACTAAGAAAATTATTCTCAGATTGTTCGAACTACTGTTCTCATCTTGGATGTTATTCTCACGACGTTTCCGCCGATGTAACCTCCGGCCGTCTTCAGGTGTATCTTGACAATGGTGGAAAGAATGTAATTTTCACCAACCATAATCGTTATAATTCAAAATGTGTGATGCATTTGTGAAATGGAAAGAGTGTTGAGTCGTTTCCATTTTCGTATTAATTCGAGTCCGCACCGATTTGATAGAATGTTTCTGAATTTTAAATCCTCATCTAAAAATGTGAATACCAACATGCTGCCAAGTCGACTGCAAAGAAGGTAGTCTCCTTTTACCGGGTTAGAAAACTTCTAACACCTGCCAGTATTTTATACCTCTACAAAGTCAACATTCGCCTGTGCATGAATTATAGTTGCCAAATGTCAGCTATTATACGAATCACTGGTCTCTTTCTCTTAGGCAGGATGTAAAGATGTGTTTTTAACCTAATATGTCCGTACTGTCTGCTAAGCTGCAGAACCTGTCATATTACCGCAGTATTACATCCCTGTGCTTGTTTTACAAGTCTTTCAAGGAATGTGCTCCGATGAACTTACTGCACTTGTAACCCCTCAACGAAAATACCCCTGACCAATCCGGCTAGCAGAAAAAGCAACCCCCTTCATTATTGCGGTACATTTCTATACCATCAGGTAGCATTTCCTAGATGCCGGGTGATTTTCTACTTTAATGGCTTCTTTCCTCGGACCGCTTGCTTTGGGAATGTTCTCTCTATTCCCTGTTACTGTGAAGATACCAACATGCATAAAGTTAACGTGAACAAATATCTTATTGTTAAACACCCCACCCAGCTTGAACCTTTATAAATCCGAGCCCTATCGCAGTAGCGCATTTCGCTTAAGTGCTAATTTGCCTTGTTTCAGGTGAACAAAAGTGTTTTAAAGTTTCATGCTAATTTAGAAAAATAATTTTTAAAGAATTTCATATTTTATATTTTGCCAACCAATTAGTATTATGGTGATCCACAAGCGAAATCAGCATGAATTCTCTCATATATAAAAGAAAATCTGTTGCCAAAGATATATTAGCCTTATATTCGCGAATTTGCAAACGTTTCCCGCCGAAACAGAATCCGAAAGGAGATAATTAAAATTGTCAGGTGTCCGAAATATTTTGCACGGCCATTTCATTGAGCCCGTCTTGGATCTTCCACTCTTGGAACCAAATATGATACTTCGGGAACGTATCCAAGAATATCAATGATTCATTCGCCAATAAATGACTCGGCAGCCAACTCGCGCTGACTCCATTTTCATACAGAGAAACAGTTTGCTATATGGAACCAACAGGCTAATACTATTACCACCAATTTATCTATCTATCTATCTATCTCTATCTCTCTCTCTATATATATATATATATATATATATAGTCTCGGAAGTTTCTCAACCATTAAAACTATATAAAAAATTAAAAAAATAAAAAAATATATATATATAAAAAAACAAAAAAAAACTTATAGTCTCAAGTCTTCCAGTGGAAAATCACTCATGTAAGTCAATTTATTTTTTACAGTTATTATATTAGTTAGTTTCTAACACTATTTTAAGGGATCATCAGTTGTTTACCATGAAAAACTGTTTCAGGAATTTAAAAACAAGACAGTATTTAATTTCATGGCTTCCCAGCAGAGTTGATCAGACACCACTTCCCTTAAAAGACAAACACATAAACGTTCCTTATACTAAATCTACGTTTTGTTCCATATAAATGTTTTGCTAACTTATATTAGTTATTTAAGACACAAAAAAAAAATATTTACCTGTTCTGTTCGTCTGTCTAATAAAATTTATCCGTTACTTACAAAAATGTTGCTGCATTTTAAAGTGTTTGGACGAATCCATGACACTATTATTTAAGTGATTAATGTATTATTTTTAGTTTTATATTATAAATATAAAAAACATCAACACATAAAAAAATAAAAGATAAATAAATAAATATATATATATACTATTACACAGTTATTGTGTTTTGGGAATTTGTCTGTAAGTACGCAAATAGAAACAAGTGATTGGTTGACAAAAAAGAATAGGCAAAGTACGCATTACTAGAGCAGTATTTTTTACGATGCCAATAACAGAGTTCGAATTTCATGTAGGTCTATAGGATTTTTGTAAACTATATACGTGTTTTATAAATTTAAAGAAATTAATTTCTTTAAATTTAAATTTGAATTTAATATAACATAATAGCAAGAAACATCACACAAATAGGTTTCTGAACAAAGTGACCTTTTCGGATAATCCGCAAAAGGGTCGACATAAAGGATATTCCGTAAAGCGAATTATTTTGGGTCAAAACAATACTTTCTCATATTGAATGCAATATATCTACATCTGAAAAAATAGTCAAAAACCAGATCACGATGCGAGAGATCTTTTCTTATTTTTCTCCGATGCTTCAAATGTAGATATATTCCATTCAATACCTATACACACGTGCCAGCGTAACTACAAATCTCTGTACATGTAAAAGTGAGTTTAGAATAACATCGAGAACAGTCGGATGTCTACGGCGGCGACGTCGTTAGATTTCGACAATAAAGAAAAAAATTTAAAAATTGCCGTATACAATTGAGAAGAGCTTGTTAAGTCGAAATATTTGGATTTAAATAATTGTTTTCATTTATTTGGAAAAATATCTCTCGCATCATAATCTGGTTTCTAACTGCTTTTTTTTCATATTATAATTTTTAATGTTTTTGCAAATAAAAACAATATGTAAATACATTTATCGTAGTTATTTACTCTGCACAGTCCTGAGTAGGTGTCATACCAGTAGCGAATACGTCCTCGACAATCAGTCTGACAGAGTCTGGGTGATTATTGAGTAGGTGATGACCTTGCATCTGTCGGTTTGAGCTATGATTCTGTACAGTTCTAGGATAACAATCTTCCCATGCTTTCCCTTTTCTCTTTGGGAAGGGCTTAGTATAGTGTTAATAGTCTGAAGCGCCCCTATGGAGGAATTCCAACGTGACTTCCCATTCATTTACTGTAAGTCAGAGTGCATTTTCCGTGTGCGCTGGCTTTTCAAAACCTTACCTGAACTTGTATCTAACCTACTGGAGAGGTAAATACCTACTTATTCTCTCATGCAAATATTAAGTAGCGTATTTCTTCCACGAAATTTCACAAATATTTTTCTTTGTACGATTTATAAAGTAGTAGAAGCGAGGTAAAGATGGAAATTGACATACCCAGGTAGTGCACCAACCCTGCTCAAGGAGTATAAACTAGTAATAATAATAGTCAATACATCAGCGAAAATATCCTTAAATATGTAAAAAGCAGAATAAAGAACATTACATGAATCGACTACAAGGAAGCCTAAGCCACAATCTCCCAAGCATAGATAATTGAATGCTTAATAATATACCAAACACCTGACAAAATTATCAACTTTATGTATAAAACAATGGAAATATGGAAACTTGGAAGACTTCATCGGTCTGCTCAATATTTTTAAATACTGGTGCTCAGTTTTCTTCATCTTAGTACAGACCGATCAGTTTCTTGTTCGTCATTAGCAAGTTCTTTGAATCTCTGATAAATCAATAATTTGCAAATCACCTCAGCAAAAGCTATCTACTCCGTGACAAGCAATATGGCTTTTGTCCTGCAAGATAAACTGCTGATGTGCTGACTGTAACATCACATAGGATCATAAAATATATAATTCCGATTGATGACGGGTGAATGGGTGTCCATCTCCATTATAATTAAAGTTTGGCTGTGATAGAAGGGGCATCTGACTCTATAGATAACATAAGTAGATAAAATATCGATCTGAGTAATAGAAGTAGACGCCAGCAGACGACATTAAAGGGAAATGGATGTAACATTTAATTTTGCGGTGCTGAAAAGGATGGAAACACCTGTGAGTCAATCTTTGCAAAAGGGATACCACGCATCTTTGTAGATTTTATCCTGTCGCCGGCGAGTTGGAATAGCGAACGACAGAACGTCCGTCCGCCTAGTAAAGTCGTAAAGCTCCAAATGACTAAAACCGGGGAAAAAACAACTTGCATGGCCGCCATGAGAAATAGTCCCAAAAATTCGTGTATTCTTGTCCCAAGACTTCTTATTGGCCAATACGGCTCTCTGTTTATTTTATCAAGAGAATAAATCAAAACATGTGATTCTACAGACATAAACAACCACGTGACTTGCTTTCAAGTACGTTCGCGGAAATAGGGCACATGATTAAACAAAAGCATTCCGCCTGTAAGCAAATTAATGCGAGAGATTTTGAAGCCACCCATAAACAAATACGAAGAACAAGAAAGAATATAGATTGGTTTTTTCATAACACCGTATGAATGTGTGGTTTTTAATCTATATTATTTGGATCATTCAGACTAATGTTTTCGTCTTGGATGTTATTTTGGCCGATAGAACCCCCAATCTTCTTCAGGGAAGTCTAATAGAACTCGGGAATCTTCGAACTGGACCCTTTATTTAACCAACGGGGGTAGATTGTTCACTTTCTGTCAGCATTGATATCGTAGAGGTCCCAAGTAATTCTTAATTATATTTTTAGTATCGCATGTACTGAATATTAAATCTTCAACCTCCAAAAAACTGTCACTTAGAACTGATTAATACTAAGCACTTTATCCGTTGTGCCATCGGTCCACGCGAATAAATATACATATATATTTAAATATGGAAAGAGATAAAGTATGAGATGATAGTATCTCGTGCCAAGGAACACGTTTTATACAAGTCTGTTGTGATAAAAAAAATCGATGACATGTTTAAACCCACGTGTTTTGCCAGTAGAGCATCGTCGTTATATTCAGGCTAACGTTATAAGAGAGCCTTTACACAGGACACCGTGGTAAAGTAAAAACAGAACATTCTTAACCACATACTTAGTATCGCCTTGCTGAGGATTGAACCTTCAACCTGCATATTACTATAACTTAGAATTGATTATTACTTTATTCGTTGCGCAACAGGTCCAGGTGTTGATCTAACGTGTATTTTTAAAACTTTTATTAACCCAAAATAAGGCGTATTGCCACTGATACGTAACGAGGCTACTATGAAATATATGGTAGATTTATAGGGGCAGTTTATGTGGGGAGTTGAGCTGCTAGATATTTGTGCACATTACATTTAAATTTCTGTGTGTTGATACAGTCGGGGAAACAGGAAACTGGAAGGGAATTCCAAAGACAAGTGGTTCGAGGAAATAAGCTATTAGAGTACAAAATTTCCAGGTATCAGTAAATATATGGGAGTTTGCTGTTATGCGGGTTTGTTGGGGTTATTTTCTTTGGGGGCAGGTGAAGATAGGGCGGTAACACTTAATATATTCAAAACCTTTGACACGGTCTGGCATAAAGATCTTCTCATAAAAATTAATTCATATTGTATTACTGGACGAATATTTAATACATGCCTACATTTGAAAGAGTATTATTACTCTAGAAGCGAACACAGTGTATACTACTTAACCCAGTCCTAGTGGCGTGAACATTGTTTCCAAAATCAGTATTCAAAACGGTGTTGTTGGAAAATAGGTCTACTACGTGATAAAGATCTAGAAGCGAACACGGTGTTTACTACTTACCAAAGTCCTAGTGGCGTGAACATTGTTTCCAAAATCAGTATTCAAAACGGTGTTGTTGGAGAAAAGTCTACTACGTGATGAAGATCTAGAAGCAAACACGCTGTATACTACTTAACAAAGTCTTAGTGGCGAGAGCATTGTTTCCAAAATCAGTATTCAAAACGGTGTTGTTGGAGAAAAGTCTACTACGTGATAAAGATCTAGAAGCAAACACGCTGTATACTACTTAACAAAGTCCTAGTGGCGAGAGCATTGTTTCCAAAATCAGTATTCAAAACGGTGTTGTTGGAGAAAAGTCTACTACGTGATAAAGATCTAGAAGTAAACACGCTGTATACTACTTAACAAAGTCTTAGTGGCGAGAGCATTGTTTCCAAAATCAGTATTCAAAACGGTGTTGTTGGAGAAAAGTCTACTACGTGATAAAGATCTAGAAGCAAACACGCTGTATACTACTTAACAAAGTCCTAGTGGCGAGAGCATTGTTTCCAAAATCAGTATTCAAAACGGTGTTGTTGGAGAAAAGTCTACTACGTGATAAAGATCTAGAAGCAAACACGATGTATACTACTTAACAAAGTCCTAGTGGCGTGAACATTGTTTCCAAAATCAGTATTCAAAACGGTGTTGTTGGAGAAAAGTCTACTACGTGATAAAGATCTAGAAGCGAACACGGTGTTTACTACTTACCAAAGTCCTAGTGGCGTGAACATTGTTTCCAAAATCAGTATTCAAAACGGTGTTGTTGGAGAAAAGTCTACTACGTGATAAAGATCTAGAAGTAAACACGCTGTATACTACTTAACAAAGTCCTAGTGGCGAGAGCATTGTTTCCAAAATCAGTATTACAAACGGTGTTGTTGGAGAAAAGTCTACTACGTGATAAAGATCTAGAAGTAAACACGCTGTATACTACTTAACAAAGTCCTAGTTGCTTGAACATTGTTTCCAAAATCAGTATTCAAAACGGTGTTGTTGGAGAAAAGTCTACTACGTGATAAAGATCTAGAAGTAAACACGCTGTATACTACTTAACAAAGTCTTAGTTGCTTGAACATTGTTTCCAAAATCAGTATTCAAAACGGTGTTGTTGGAGAAAAGTCTACTACGTGATAAAGATCTAGAAGCAAACACGCTGTATACTACTTAACAAAGTCTTAGTGGCGAGAGCATTGTTTCCAAAATCAGTATTCAAAACGGTGTTGTTGGAGAAAAGTCTACTACGTGATAAAGATCTAGAAGCAAACACGCTGTATACTACTTAACAAAGTCCTAGTGGCGAGAGCATTGTTTCCAAAATCAGTATTAAAAACGGTGTTGTTGGAGAAAAGTCTACTACGTGATAAAGATCTAGAAGCAAACACGCTGTATACTACTTAACAAAGCTCTAGTTGCTTGAACATTGTTTCCAAAATCAGTATTCAAAACGGTGTTGTTGGAGAAAAGTCTACTACGTGATAAAGATTTAGAAGCAAATACGCTGTATACTACTTAACAAAGTCCTAGTGGCGAGAGCATTGTTTCCAAAATCAGTATTCAAAACGGTGTTGTTGGAGAAAAGTCTACTAAGTGATAAAGATCTAGAAGTAAACACGCTGTATACTATTTAACAAAGTCCTAGTTGCTTGAACATTGTTTCCAAAATCTGTATTCAAAACGGTGTTGTTGGAGAAAAGTCTACTACGTGATAAAGATCTAGAAGTCAAGACGCTGTATACTACTTAACAAAGTCCTAGTGGCGAGAGCATTGTTTCCAAAATCAGTATTCAAAACGGTGTTGTTGGAGAAAAGTCTACTACGTGATAAAGATCTAGAAGCAAACACGCTGTATACTACTTAACAAAGTCCTCGTGGCGAGAGCATTGTTTCCAAAATCAGTATTAAAAACGGTATTGTTGGAGAAAAGTCTACTACGTGATAAAGATCTAGAAGCAAACACGCTGTATACTACTTAACAAAGTCCTAGTTGCTTGAACATTGTTTCCAAAATCAGTATTCAAAACGGTGTTGTTGGAGAACAGTCTACTACGTGATAAAGATTTAGAAGCAAATACGCTGTATACTACTTAACAAAGTCCTAGTGGCGAGAGCATTGTTTCCAAAATCAGTATTCAAAACGGTGTTGTTGGAGAAAAGTCTACTACGTGATAAAGATCTAGAAGCAAACACGCTGTATACTACTTAACAAAGTCCTCGTGGCGAGAGCATTGTTTCCAAAATCAGTATTAAAAACGGTATTGTTGGAGAAAAGTCTACTACGTGATAAAGATCTCGAAGCAAACACACTGTATACTACTTAACAAAGTCCTAGTGGCGTGAACATTGTTTTCAAAATCAGTATCCAAAACGGTGTTGTTTGAGAAAAGTCTACTACGTGATAAAGATCTAGAAGCAAATACGCTGTATACTACTTAACAAAGTCCTAGTGGCGAGAGCATTGTTTCCAAAATCAGTATTCAAAACGGTGTTGTTGGAGAAAAGTCTACTACGTGATAAAGATCTAGAAGCAAACACGCTGTATACTACTTAACAAAGTCCTCGTGGCGAGAGCATTGTTTCCAAAATCAGTATTCAAAACGGTGTTGTTGGAGAAAAGTCTACTACGTGATAAAGATCTCGAAGCTAACACACTGTATACTACTTAACAAAGTCCTAGTGGCGTGAACATTGTTTCCAAAATCAGTATTCAAAACGGTGTTGTTGGAGAAAAGTCTACTACGTGATAAAAATCTAGAAGCAAACACGCTGTATACTACTTAACAAAGTCTTGGTGGCGAGAGCATTGTTTCCAAAATCAGTATTCAAAACGGTGTTGTTGGAGAAAAGTCTACTACGTGATAAAGATCTAGAAGCAAACACGCTGTATACTACTTAACAAAGTCCTAGTGGCGAGAGCATTGTTTCCAAAATCAGTATTAAAAACGGTGTTGTTGGAGAAAAGTCTACTACGTGATAAAGATCTAGAAGCAAACACGATGTATACTACTTAACAAAGTCCTAGTTGCTTGAACATTGTTTCCAAAATCAGTATTCAAAACGGTGTTGTTGGAGAAAAGTCTACTACGTGATAAAGATTTAGAAGCAAATACGCTGTATACTACTTAACAAAGTCCTAGTGGCGAGAGCATTGTTTCCAAAATCAGTATTCAAAACGGTGTTGTTGGAGAAAAGTCTACTACGTGATAAAGATCTAGAAGTAAACACGCTGTATACTATTTAACAAAGTCCTAGTTGCTTGAACATTGTTTCCAAAATCTGTATTAAAAACGGTGTTGTTGGAGAAAAGTCTACTACGTGATAAAGATTTAGAAGCAAATACGCTGTATACTACTTAACAAAGTCCTAGTGGCGAGAGCATTGTTTCCAAAATCAGTATTCAAAACGGTGTTGTTGGAGAAAAGTCTACTACGTGATAAAGATCTAGAAGCAAACACGCTGTATACTACTTAACAAAATCTTCGTGGCGAGAGCATTGTTTCGAAAATCAGTATTCAAAACGGTGTTGTTGGAGAAAAGTCTACTACGTGATAAAGATCTCGAAGCAAACACGCTGTATACTACTTAACAAAGTCATAGTTGCTTGAACATTTTTTCCAAAATCAGTATTCAAAACGGTGTTGTTGGAGAAAAGTCTACTACGTTATAAAGATTTAGAAGCAAATACGCTGTATACATCTTAACAAAGTCCTAGTAGCGAGAGCATTGTTTCCAAAATCAGTATTCAAAACGGTGTTGTTGGAGAAAAGTCTACTACGTGATAAAGATCTAGAAGTAAACACGCTGTATACTACTTAACAAAGTCCTAGTTGCTTGAACATTGTTTACAAAATCAGTATTCAAAACGGTGTTGTTGGAGAAAAGTCTACTACGTGATAAAGATCTAGAAATAAACACGCTGTATACTACTTAACAAAGTCCTAGTGGCGAGAGCATTGTTTCCAAAATCAGTATTCAAAACGGTGTTGTTGGAGAAAAGTCTACTACGTGATAAAGATCTAGAAGCAAACACGCTGTATACTACTTAACAAAGTCCTCGTGGCGAGAGCATTGTTTCCAAAATCAGTATTAAAAACGGTGTTGTTGGAGAAAAGTCTACTACGTGATAAAGATCTCGAAGCAAACACACTGTATACTACTTAACAAAGCCATAGTGGCGTGAACATTGTTTTCAAAATCAGTATTCAAAACGGTGTTGTTTGAGAAAAGTCTACTACGTGATAAAGATCTAGAAGCAAATACCCTGTATACTACTTAACAAAGTCCTAGTGGCGAGAGCATTGTTTCCAAAATCAGTATTCAAAACGGTGTTGTTGGAGAAAAGTCTACTACGTGATAAAGATCTAGAAGCAAACACGCTGTATACTACTTAACAAAGTCCTCGTGGCGAGAGCATTGTTTCCAAAATCAGTATCCAAAACGGTGTTGTTGGAGAAAAGTCTACTACGTGATAAAGATCTCGAAGCTAACACACTGTATACTACTTAACAAAGTCCTAGTGGCGTGAACATTGTTTCCAAAATCAGTATTCAAAACGGTGTTGTTGGAGAAAAGTCTACTACGTGATAAAGATTTAGAAGCAAACACGCTGTATACTACTTAACAAAGTCCTAGTGGCGAGAGCATTGTTTCCAAAATCAGTATTAAAAACGGTGTTGTTGGAGAAAAGTCTACTACGTGATAAAGATCTAGAAATAAACACGCTGTATACTACTTAACAAAGTCCTAGTGGCGAGAGCATTGTTTCCAAAATCAGTATTCAAAACGGTGTTGTTGGAGAAAAGTCTACTACGTGATAAAGATCTAGAAGCAAACACGCTGTATACTACTTAACAAAGTCCTAGTGGCGTGAATATTGTTTCCAAAATTAGTATTCAAAACGGTGTTGTTGGAGAAAAGTCTACTACGTGATAAAGATCTAGAAGCAAACACGCTGTATACTACTTAACAAAGTCGCAGTGGCGTGAATATTGTTTCCAAAATTAGTATTCAAAACGGTGTTGTTGGAGAAAAGTCTACTACGTGATAAAGATCTAGAAGCAAACACGCTGTATACTACTTAACAAAGTCCTAGTTGCTTGAACATTGTTTCCAAAATCAGTATTCAAAACGGTGTTGTTGGAGAAAAGTCTACTACGTGATAAAGATCTAGAAATAAACACGCTGTATACTACTTAACAAAGTCCTAGTGGCGAGAGCATTGTTTCCAAAATCAGTATTCAAAACGGTTTTTGTTGGAGAAAAGTCTACTACGTGATAAAGATCTAGAAGCAAACACGCTGTATACTACTTAACAAAGTCCTAATGGCGTGAATATTGTTTCCAAAATTAGTATTCAAAACGGTGTTGTTGGAGAAAAGTCTACTACGTGATAAAGATCTAGAAGCAAACACGCTGTATACTGCTTAACAAAGTCCTAGTGGCGTGAATATTGTTTCCAAAATCAGTATTCAAAACGGTGTTGTTTGAGAAAAGTCTACTACGTGATAAAGATCTAGAAGCAAACACGCTGTATACTACTTAACAAAGTCCTAGTGGCGTGAATATTGTTTCCAAAATCAGTATTCAAAACGGTGTTGTTGGAGAAAAGTCTACTACGTGATAAAGATCTAGAAGCAAACACGCTGTATACTACTTAACAAAGTCCTAGTTGCTTGAACATTGTTTCCAAAATCAGTATTCAAAACGGTGTTGTTGGAGAAAAGTCTACTACGTGATAAAGATCTAGAAGCAAACACGCTGTATACTACTTAACAAAGTCCTAGTTGCTTGAACATTGTTTCCAAAATCAGTATTCAAAACGGTGTTGTTGGAGAAAAGTCTACTACGTGATAAAGATCTAGAAGTAAACACGCTGTATACTACTTAACAAAGTCCTCGTGGCGAGAGCATTGTTTCCAAAATCAGTATTAAAAACGGTGTTGTTGGAGAAAAGTCTACTACGTGATAAAGATCTAGAAGCAAACACGCTGTATACTACTTAACAAAGTCCTAGTTGCTTGAACATTGTTTCCAAAATCAGTATTCAAAACGGTGTTGTTGGAGAAAAGTCTACTACGTGATAAAGATTTAGAAGCAAATACGCTGTATACTACTTAACAAAGTCCTAGTGGCGAGAGCATTGTTTCCAAAATCAGTATTCAAAACGGTGTTGTTGGAGAAAAGTCTACTACGTGATAAAGATCTAGAAGCAAACACGCTGTATACTACTTAACAAAGTCCTCGTGGCGAGAGCATTGTTTCCAAAATCAGTATTCAAAACGGTGTTGTTGGAGAAAAGTCTACTACGTGATAAAGATCTCGAAGCAAACACACTGTATACTACTTAACAAAGTCCTAGTGGCGAGAGCATTGTTTTCAAAAATCAGTATTCAAAACGGTGTTGTTGGAGAAAAGTCTACTACGTGATAAAGATTTAGAAGCAAACACGCTGTATACTACTTAACAAAGTCCTAGTGGCGAGAGCATTGTTTCCAAAATCAGTATTCAAAACGGTGTTGTTGGAGAAAAGTCTACTACGTGATAAAGATCTAGAAGCCAACACGCTGTATACTACTTAACAAAGTCCTAGTTGCTTGAACATTGTTTCCAAAATCAGTATTAAAAACGGTGTTGTTGGAGAAAAGTCTACTACGTGATAAAGATCTAGAAGCAAACACGCTGTATACTACTTAACAAAGTCCTAGTGGCGTGCACCTTGTTTCCAGGAACAGAGACCAACTTTTCTTACGTTTTTCTTGTTCTATTCCTTTAGATATTTAACATTATTATAAAAGTGTCCAAGCATTTAAATATAAGGTCCAGTTCGTCTATCTGTCTAAGACGAACAATTGTGAAGTTGTCGTTTCAGATGCGTCTATGGTTTTCTATAAGAGGCCATGTCTGTCCGTCTCGGCCATGCTATTGTGTAAAATAACACTTTTAATCGCTAAACGTGTAGGTTTAATCGACGCATCTTAAAAATATTGCTTAAAAAAAGTCAAACGTTTTGTAAATGAATCATCTATTGTGCGTATCGACCACGTGACCGGCGTTGTTGACTATCCATAAAATATGAGCATAATAGAAATCTTGAAAATGCATTTTAGCACTCGAGGGGCTAAGATCATATAGCGATAGAGATCAGTATTAAAAACGGGGTTGTTGCACAAAAGGAAAGTCGTCTGTTCGTTTGTCTGTCTGTGGGTGAGAACAGCTAAAAGTTAAAAAAAAAAAAACCTCCACTTGACACACCGACAAAGCTTATATATTCTTTTTCAGCATTGCCTCGGACAGAAAATGGGCACTTTTTTAATATTTATTTTTGGGGGTCAACGAGAACAAAATTAGTTCGAAAGTGGGCGATCTTTGGAACAGTTTTTAAAACTGACCGTGGTCTGAAACTCGAACTAAAACACACTTCCTTTGCGTAGGATCAAAGTGTAGTCTCTCACACTACACAGACAGTGAATTTTGATTTCAATTAGAAATATTTTAAGTGGTATGGGCCATAGAGTAAATATGGTATTATGGTAGCGAAGAGTAAAGTAGTAATTTTTAGCATTTTTATCACTTTAGACCAAGAATGTCCAAAGACTCATATTTTCCCTACACATTTTATGGCCCTGTGCCTAATTTATTCTAACTATAACATTTTATATTTTTTTGCAAATAAATAACTCAAAATGTAGTATGTGTTCTCTCCTCGGTCGGAGGAGAAAAGATACTACTTGACTGGAGGGGGGTACGAGGAAGGTGGATGGGATAACTAGAAAGATAAAGAAGGAGGATAAGTTTTTTTTAAAAGATGTGAACCACTTTGTTTTAACTCTTCTATTTTGTTACCCATGCTCCCGGGCAACGCCGAGTTGCCATGCTAGTAGAAACCAAAGGAGGCTTTAAAAAAAAGACCTATGTCCCGGGGTGCGTTCTTACAACGCATCACATGCGCAGTCATGCGCAGTCATGCGTAGTTTGTCGCTTATTTTTGATACGACGTTTGTTTTCTATTGACGCTTCGTGAATATTCATAAGCCGCTTCATCTCGGGGCTTTTTTGTCTACGTTCTTGTATTACTTGAATCCATTATGGTTGGGTCCATTACTTGAGACGTTTCGAATAAGTAATGGCGTTTCCAAATATGAAAAACTCTGGAAATATATATTGGCAAGAAAAAATATAAAGAACTAAAAGAAACGTGACGACGGATAAAATTAATTCCTTGAATAGAATCGATTTGCACCACTTTTATGCCTCCACACAAAGATTAAAATCAAGATATAATGATACTAAATGTTACGTATAGAAACGTTATTCAAATCTTGACCAAACGCCACTTCATTCTTGGACATCATAGTTGCTTTCTCTCTGTCTCTCTCTGTCTCTCTGACTCTCTGTCTTTCTCTTTCTCTTTCTCTCATACAAATAGTAAACATAATTTATTACATGATTTTCATTCAAAAACATGTCTAAAATTTAAGGCTTAAGCTTAAAGAGTCTTAAATAGAAATTGCAATTCAGGGATTCTTGCTTTATTGGTTTCTAATGAATATGGATCAAATTCAATACAAATCTGAAATATTTGCATTTTAAAAGGGAGATTTTTCCTATATAATCTTCCCTAAAACACTTTAAAATACGCCAAAGAAACAGAACTGTTGAGAATATTTAATTTATTCATGTCTAATATCTACTGTTAAAGGTAATATAGTATATACAACTTTTCTTTTGAAAATTCAAATATTTCAGTTTTGCATTAAATGTGATCAATATTTATTAGACATCAATTTAGTAAGATTCCCTTATTTCAATTTTTCTTAAACCCTACTGAGCTGAAGACTTAATTTTGAGACATTTTCTAGAATGGAAATCATATAATGTATTTTTTTTTCAAAGTTGGAATGAGGATTCTAGATATGAGGTTTAGTATGATTATATCTTTATTATAATCTTGATAAGGGGTCATAAAAGTGGTGTAACATTTTTCTGTTGGGTGAATTAATTTTACCCGCCCTGGGACGGGTATTCTTTGAGTCATATATATATATATATATATATATATATATATATATATATATATATATATATATATATATAGTCTCGGAAGTTTCTCAACCATTAAAACTATATTAAAAAAAAATTATATATAAAAAAAAAATTTAAAAAATAAAATAAATTTTTTTTTAAAAAACTTATAGTCCTAAGTCTTCCAGTGGAAAATCACTCATGTAAGTCAATTTATTTTTTACAGTTATTATATTAGTTAGTTTCTAACACTATTTTAAGGGATCATCAGTTGTTTACCATGAAAAACTGTTTCGGGAATATATATATATATATATATATATATATATATATATATATATATATATATATATATATTTATATAAATAGAGTGAGATTCTCCCGTGCGCCGTTCTTCGTTATAACTCTCCTATCAAAACCTACAGGTAAAAATCCATTCCGTCAGTCAGATAGGGAAAATCCTGTTCCGATTCCGATACAATTACCAATTCCGACTCCAATAACGAAAGCCACAGCACAGCAAAAAATGTAACCATCTGCACAACTATAAACCCCGATATCGAAAGAATTCATTAAATGGTGTTGGTTTCAGGTCGTTTATATAGAAATTGTCCGATATTTGAAGTTTTTCTTATCGGAAGCTTCTTTCTAAAATGAGCAAGGCTGAATAATAAAGTCATGTAAACAAATCAACGAACGATTTGTTTCTGTAAGTTTTTTTAGTGTAATATTGCGCTGGAACAAAATCTATAAAAGAGACGGATATGTTAATTGTCTGTGTCTAATGGATACGTTATAAAGAATAATACACATTGGTAAACTTGTACATCAATCAATGTTCTTTCTGTGATAGGATTATATGGATTTATCACGATCTTATAAGAGTATTTCCGGGATCTGCCGCCAGAGAGTAATTCCACCCCAAAGCATTTGACCGATCGGATTTTTTTTTTACACTGAGGCTTTTTAGCAAGATATTTTTGTATGAACTTTGAGGACATTAATTGGATATCTGACACTGAATCAATTTATTATTGAAAAATCATTAATTAATAATTAAAAAAAAATGTTTATTTTCATTTTAAAGAAGAAAACATTTCTCCGTAAATAAATTTAATTAATTATTTTCAAATGGAGAAAGCAAGATTAAAATGCTTTAATGTAAATATATTGATTTGAAAAAAAATTTCAAAACTTTTAGTTCCCTAAATATTAGGAAAAACGTGTTGGATTTTCTGTGTGGTTTTGTTTTACGCACTTAACTATATTGTACGTATTATTCAACAAAGCATTTTATCTGAATTATAGAGAAAAAATTAGAGACAAAACTAGAAAAGAATAAAGCCAACAAAATACAAATGTTATTTATCGGACAAATTTTAGGTTTCATTATAATTAAACAGAGGAGAAAACATGTTCTACTCTCAATTAAATCACAGAGCCTTTCCTTTCAGTTATTGACAACGATATCAATTGTAGTTTAGGATTAATTATAATTCAAAAAAGGGACGAAACATGTTCTGTGCTCAATTAAATAACAGGGCTTTGTCTTTCAGTTATTGACAACGATATCAATTGTAGTTTAGGATTAATTATAATTCAAAAAAGGGACGAAACATGTTCTGTTCTCAATTAAATAACAGAGCTTTGTCTTTCAGTTATTGGCAACTATATCCTTTGTAGTTTAGTATTAATTATAATTAAAAGGACCAGGAAAGATGTTCTACTTTCAATTAAATAACACAGCATTTCTTTTTAGTTATTGGCAACGATATCCTTTGTAGTTTGGGTTTAATTATAATTTTAAAAAGGCAGGAAACATGTTCTGTGCTCAATTAAATAACAGACCATTACCTTTCAGTTATTGACAACGATATTCTTTGTAGTTTAGGATTAATTGTAATTTTAAAAATGGAAGAAAACATGTTCTGTTCTCAATTAAATAACAGAGCCTTTCCTTTCAGTTGTTGGCAACGATATCCTTTGTAGTTTAGGTTTCATTATAATTAAAAAAGTGATGAAACATGTTCTGTTCTCAATTAAATAACAGAGCCTTTCCTTTCAGTTGTTGGCAACGATATCCTTTGTGGCTTAGGTTTCATTATAATTTAAAAAGTGAGGAAACATGTTCTGTGCTCAATTAAATAACAGCGCCTTTCCTTTCAGGTATTGGAAACGATATCCTTTGTAGTTTAGGATTAATTATAATTAAAAAGAGGAGAAACATCTTCTGTTCTCAATTAAATAAGAGAGTCTTTCCTTTCAGGTATTGACAACGATATTCTTTGTAGTTTATGTTACATTATAATTTTTTAAAAAAAGAACGACAAATGTTCTGTGCTCAATTAAATAACAGAGCCTTACCTTTCAGTTATTGACAACGATACCCTTTGTAGTTTACGTTTAATTATAATTTAAAAGAGGAGAAAACATGTTCAGTTCTCAATTAAATAAGAGAGCCTTTTCTTTCAGGTATTGGCAACGATATTCTTTTGTAGTTTAGGATTAATTATAATTAAAAAGAGGAGGAAACATGTTCTGTTCTCAATTAAATAACAAAGATTTTTCTTTCAGTTATGGGCACATTTGTACGCAATTTTTTACAAAAACAATTTTTTTGTGCCTAATTTGTCAAAAAATACGTTATATTTTTTAACAAATAAATAATTCAAAGTGTAGTATCTGTTCTGATACTACACTTTATCTTTTTTTTTCTAAGTCAGTAAATAAGAACTACTACGCGACTAAGGGAATTTTAATTTTTGTAATTATCCAGAGTATCTCTTTTGTAAAAACATCATTCCCTACATTAAAAACCGACCTTGTGTCTAACTCTGCCCTTGTGAGAAGACAAGTAAATAGAATCACAAGTAATTTATAACACTCTCAACTAAATCACCACTCCAAAATGAGATTCTATTTTATTAGGCGATTACGTGTGAATACCCTGAAAACGTGGCAGAAAGACCAAAAGACAATTAACTTAGCATTTAGAGTGGCGGATCAATTTCGTATATAAATTTACTGTAAAATTATCCTCATTTCCGGACCATTCTAATTTTTTCGAGCAGTTTATTATTTTTTATTTTTTACTACTAACACTAGTCCGACTGGTCAAGTCATAAAACCACATGTAATCGCTTAAAAATAGCCCCTCTCACCCAAAAGAAACCGCACATAATTGATCTTCCATAGCAAAAATTGGATTTGGGTAATTGCCCTAAAACTCTTAAATAGCCCGGAAATGGTGGATCATTTTAAGTTAAATTTACATGTGAAACTAATCCATTCTGTAAATTCTAAAATAACTGATCCTTCTGTTTTTTCTTTCCGTTAATTTTTTCAAGGATGTTCACACATAATTACTTAGGAAAGAAGAATCTCATTTTTGTTTAGGGACGAGATGGATTTAGCTAAGGGTGTAAATCTACTACTACTACTACTACTACTACTACTACTACTACAACAACAACAACAACAACAACAACAACAATAATAATAATAATAATAATAGTTGAGAACTGAAAGGAATATGGAGCATGAAGAAAGTTAGTATAATACCAATAATCGTAGGAGCACTAGGAACAATCCCCAAAAAACTGGAGAAAAGACTGGGAGAAATTGGAATCAAAGGGACCATCGAAACCATACAAAAGACGGCAATGATCAAAACAGCTGCAATCTTGAGGAAAATCCTCGAATGCGGAAACTAACACGCATAAACTACAAAGGCTAACCAGACACAGGAATTTACAACAGGGAGAAAACAAAACCACATAAAGAACACCACAACAAGAACCAATGGAACAGAAACTGCAAGAAACAGAACTTCATAATTCCCCCCCCCCCCGATACATTACACCGGCCTCAGCTATCACTACACAAAAATGAACCAAAGAAACAGAAATTACAAGAAACACTATAAGCTCCAACCTCTCTCCCCACCGACCCCAACCCCAAAAAAATCTTAAAAGATTAAAAAGAATTTTTTTTTAATTTTTTTAGTAAGGAAAGAGAAAAGGAAAAAAAAGGAAAAAAAATTTTAATTAAAAGAAAAAAAAATTTTTTTAAATTAATCAAAAAAAATTATTTTATTTATTTATTTTATTTTTATTTTTCAAAATGGTGGCGGCCTAGGCTGATACCAGACAAAATATTTGTAGAGGGTCGAGGAGGATGAGAAGACCGAGGAGGGACAACACAAACCAGACCTCCACTCGAAAAGTGCAGAGAATACTGGGACCTTGGGGAGGCTTATTGCCACCCAAATCCCAGAGAAGACCAATGGTCCTTACCAGCGAGAAATCAATGGTAAGAGGTTGTTACGATACCGCATCGTTATCGAAAAGAGGTGAAGAATACTGGAAATCTGGGGAGGCTTGTTGTCACTCAGACTCCAAGAAATACCACTGGTTGTTGTCGATGAGCAATCACTGACGATGATCTGTGTGAGAACTCCTAGTGAGTACAAAAAAAAATAATAATAATAATAATAATAATAATAGTAGTAGTAGTAGTAGTAGTAGTAGTAGTAGTAGTAGTAGTAGTAGTAGTAGTGGTGGTGGTGGTGGTGGTGATGATGATGATGATGATGATGATGATGATGATGATGATGATGATGATGATGATGATGATGATGATGGTGGTGGTGGTGGTGGTGGTGATGATGATGATGATGATGACGACGACGACGACTATAATAATAATAATAATAATAATAATAATAATAATAATAATAATAATAATAATAATAATAAGTAAAAGTTCTTATACAGTAAAAGAATCAACGTAACATCTACAAACAAAACAATTCAAACTTTTACATTACATTAAAATATACGTTTAAATATAGAACAAAAATTAACATATTAGTAATTCATTTTTGATAGATAAAAGGCATTTTAAATTTCTGTAAAATAGTTTATACATAGAGAGAGACACTTACATTTTTATGTTGACAAATATTCACTGTCTTTCACGTCATCTGGAGTGTACTTGTGTTCTTGTCAGTGGAAGGAAAACGTAACAACTGAACTGCCAAACGGTTTCAATAATATTAATAAACACTTTTTTCCGGTGGAGGTCTAGTTTGTGCTGCCCCCTCCTCCGTCTTCTCGTTCTCCTTGACCCTCTACAAATATTGTATGTGTTGTCAATCTAGGCCGGCGCCATTTTGTTTGGGGGGAATTTATGGTGTTTCTTGCAATTTCTGTTCATTGGTTCATTTTTGTGTGGTGTCAGCTGAGGCCTTCCCAGTGTACTGCTTTCCCAGGCAGTCATGTCTATTCTTGTATTTCTTTTGTGGGGCTAGTTTGCTACATTCACTTATTATAGTATTTACTGTTTCGTCTCTCTGTCCACACAGTCTGCATTTACTGTTTTGCTGGGTTTTATCTATTTTAGCTTTAATGTAGTTTGTCCTAATCGCATTCTTCTGTGTAGCCATCAGTAAAGATTCCGTTTCTCTGTTCAACAGTCCTTTTCTTAGCTATGCCCAGTTATTTACGTCGGTTTCTTCTATTGTATATCTTCTGAAGCGTCCATGTAGTTGCTTTTCTTTTTCTTGTCGTTTTGTTTTTGATTTCGGTACTTCCCGAGTTGCTCCTTGGAACGGTTTCTCTTGCTGTAGTGATTAGCTATTCCGTGTTCTGAGTTATGTATTTCTCAGCTCTTTTTTTTTTGTCTTCTACAAAATCTTCTAAACTTACCAGCCATCTTCCCCCTTCGTTTTTTTTTATTTTCATGTAACGTCTCCGTATAATCATTTGGTTGTAGTGCGTTGTGAATGGTCATTAATTTTCTAGTCCTCTGGTCAAGGTCCCTTAGTTCTTTTTTAGTCCAGCCTATGAATAGTCCAGAGTATTTTATTAGTGATACCGCCTAGGTGTTTATTCCTTTTACTAGCTGTCTGCTATATAATTTCGTTTCTAGGTGTTTTCTTGTTCTTCGTAAATATTTTTCCCAATCTTCTCTTTCATTTTTGTAGATTTGATGGTGTTTGCTTCCAGAACTCCAAAATATCTGTAGCTATCCTATTCGCCTAGCGCTCTCATCTCCTCTTGGTTGGAGAGTTCAGTTATTCCCAAGCACCCTCTCACTCGCAACTCGTGTTGTCTGAGGTGTTTATGATCTCATTATACACACTGTGGCTGGTACTCCACGTAGTCATCGTCGTCTCAAATGAATTCCCACGGGCACATAAGACTTCTTTTAAATAAAGGATCAATTAGGTTGAGGACAGAGTCACAATACAATAAAATAGATTAGAAAGGCGCTTACTGTGTAAGAGAGATACATTAGACGGTTACTTACTGTGCTAAGAGAAAGGAAGAGATGGTTTTGACGCTAATTATCTAGACTCACTTTGTTCGCCTGCCACATCTCATTGAGGTTTTGGGACGAGCAACGTATTTTTGTGACCACTTACTCGAGAAATTGGCAAGAACAAAACCAGAATGCACTGTTTTACATAAATTACGTAATATTCTTACTTTTTGCTTAGCTTCAGGGGTAATCTCTTGACCCCTGATCATTCCAACCGCTCTATCGTCTATAGCCTCCATCCGCATGAGGGTGCTCATTATATAACAACAGGCTATCGTATATATGTTAAATCGAATAAGTCCTAGGTATGACACAAACCTGCATTCGATGGTGAACCCAGATTTAGGAGCTTTGTAACACTTAATACCAGTCGAGGATACGACTTCGGCAATCAGTCCGACAGAGTAGTCTGCTGCGGCATCAGTTGCGTAGCTCTCTCGGGCTGAGGTGTTGTTTTGGTCAGTCCTAGGATGTCTACCCTCCTAAGCTTTACCTTTACTTTTTTAGAAATAGTTGCTTTATAGCCAATCGCCTGAGGCTCGTCTACCGGGGAATATCGACGGGGCTACTCAGACATTTTTTGTTGGGCCAGAGCGCACTACTTCTGATGCGTTGACGATGTTATCCCCACATCGTATTTTAAAGCAAATACAATGAATGAATCCTTGAATCTATTAAGCACTTGAAGCATAATGACTTTAACCGAGATGAGGTGTCGATATGCCGTAAAACAAGAGAGACAATAGTAGTAGTATCTATCGGGGTTTCATCCATGAGATAAATAGAATCTAGTGTATCGGGTTGTATGCACATACATTTGTAAGGCAACATTGTAACGTTATGAGGCAGAACGCCGGTTTTTAACGACGGGTTTGAGGACAAAATAAAACGAACAAAGAATTATTTTGGAAAGAAATGAACAAAACGAAAAACGTCCCTGGTATATGACGTAAGTAGGTCAAAAGAACACGGCCAGCACAGAATGGTATTGTCCGAAAAAGCGGGTAGCCGGGAATAGGTCAGCTGTTGATCTCAGAAGTTTGATCGGATGCCGTAAGAAAAAGTTATTAAACTTTGCGTGGCGGACAGCGAGGGCAAAAAAGGACCTAACAAATAGCCGATCGGTATAGAAGTAGAGGCGGTCGGGTTGTCAACCACTCAAGTCCGAGACTCATTTGTCCGTTTGTGAATGCATTTAACTGTGAAATAAGAAAATCAAAAGAAAAAAACTGCATTGCTTATTTCTTTTCTGTCAAGTCAAAGGGGAACAACTCGGACAAAAAATGAGAAAATGAATTGATTTAATTCCCTTACATTTGATGGTTAACCTTACCGAAACGGGCAGTCCAGACTGGGCTCATAGCCTAACAATATGAAACGTAATGACAAAGTCTATCCATACATAAATATATCATTTTTTGCGATTTGATGGAACAACCAAAATTTAAGGGTTAAGAGGAGTTCAAAGGGTCAAGACGAAAAAAGTTTTTTTTTTTTTCGTGTGTGTGTGTGTGTGTGTGTGTGTGTGAAATTGTGTGCCTTAGCCATTGCTATATTTAGTCGTCTATTACTGTCTTGTGTTGTTTACCGAGATTCTTGTAGCCAAGCGACCAGGGCTAGTTTTGTTTTCCCGCAAAAAATGTCTGTGAAGCAGTTGATAACGCCGTGTTGTGAGTGGCATAGGTTCCTGAGGAAAGTTGAGTGTCTCACTGCTGGATGTGATTGGTTTCTTGCTTACGTAGCCAATGCTAGCACGTTTGCGTGATTAATAACTATTTAAAATAACTAGTAGGAACAAATATTTGAATGTATTAGCGACAAAAAGCATAAAATACGTAATCAAATGATAAGATTCAGGTTAAAATAACCCGAAAAATACCTAAATTGTAGTCATAAATGCATCGACGAAGACAAAATCCAAGTTGACGATCCAGGCACGGTTCACACGTAGGATCCAAATAAACCCACTAAGAGAATCATAGGAAATGGTATCCAAAAGCATACCGACGACAACAAAAAGAAGCTGGCGATTTTAGAAGACTTGGTGTCACTTGATTTCATCCGTAAACGTGTAGTGCTTTTATCTCGCTCCATAAGTTCAATCTTTCTCAAACCTGTTATCTACTTTAACCAATAAGATCCTCCGGCATTTTCAAGTTACAACCTCCCTTTTGTAACACAACCCCCTATCACCTCGCCATTTTTTTTTTCAAAATCAAGACTTACTGTTTAATCTGATAAAATACGTTTAGATTAATTTGCTGAAAGCAATTCGGAATAATGGAGCGTAAATCTGGCGAGACAGACACGAGACATTCACGCTCGAATGATTAAGACGTTTTGTTTTTGTTCGGTGTCTTCTTTCTTTTTTCTTCTCTTTTATTCACTCTAGAAGGCATATTGTTTATTTCTTTATTTCTTGGTTTAAATGTTCATTCTTTTAGTTTTTTGGGTGTCGTAAGCAGAGAAACACATCTTTTCTACGAGAAAGAAATGCATGTGTTAATAAGTGTTGTGTGCACGTGTGTATGCCCCTGTTAATGTGTGCATTTGTATGTTTCTACGTCCATGCGCATGTATATGCGAGTGTATGTTTATCTCTTATTTTTTATTTTTCTTATCTTTCTGTTTTTGCTGGAGATGGGGCATCCTACCGGATGCCAGACATTCACCGGCTATTTCAAACACTCCAGCCTAGAGATCTTTTTTAAGATTCTAACCGTCTCTTTAAGTGCAATTGTTTGTATTCTCTTGCACTCGGTTCACCGGGTATACTCGCCAGATAGCTTTTAAAAATCTTTTTCATTAGTCCTGTTGCTCCTATAATTACTGATATGATGGAGATTTTCCTAAGATTCCAGTTTCTTTTTATGTCGTACATAAGACCTTGGTATTTCGTAATCTTTTCCCTTTCTGCTCTGTTCAATCCTGCATCATTAGGGACACTGACTTCAACTAGGGTTGCTACTTTCTCCCTTTTGTCCCATATTACAATGTCAGGTTTAATAGCTCCGTTTTCCAGATATGTAGTTGTAGGGATTGCATAGTCATAGTGGATGGTGTATAATTTATTTTCAACTGTTCTTTCTGGTATATGCTCCCAGGACTTTTATCTGAGTGTATAAGTTTGTGTGTGTGAAAATATGTGTTTATATATGCATGCATCTATGTATGTACGTGCGTGTATACATATTTGAGCTTACGTGAAGTGGGTTTTTTAACTGAGCGTGTGCGTACAGTTTTTCATGTGTACATGTAGTTGCGTGCGCGCTTGTGTATGTACGTGAATGTATCCGTGAGTCCGTTTGAGTGTAGTGTTTACATGTGCATTAGGGTAGGTCGCTTTGAGAATTGTAAAAAGCTGTGCGCTGCGAAAGTTGCAAATTACCCTAAGTAATCACCACAAAAAAGCATTTTTGTTCAAAACTTTGTAGTAATTTGATGAACTAAATTTAAAGAGTAAACTGATCGTGAATTCTGTCAAGATACCGGTGTTACCTGAACATATAAGTCAGTAATATTTAACCCTGGCCTTGAAGAAAATAAATGCAATAAACACAGGTAATAATATATTTATGTGCAATATCCACACTGTTCTCAATAAACTGAATAAAAGTCAATAAAAACACGCAATACTGAAAAATTTAATTTAAACAGTAAATAACTACTTACTAATTCGGTCCAATTTGTAAATATTTCCCTGTAGACCGTGAGGAATTATCTCCCTTTAAACTAAATGCTTATATCGCCGATAAACATATTGTTTATGCCGCTTCGTCTAATAATACAAAACGTAATTAAATCTATTGTATTTCTTTAATTAAAATAGATTTTATTATTCTTAAAAGCGATTTTAATAATAACTTGTAATTTGTATTTATTTTAAAGGTTATATACACACACTATACCTGTGCGTGTGTTTGCATGCGCGTATGTGTGTGAGCATGCATTTATCTGAGGATGTGCATGCGAATGTTTATTTGTATATGTATGCATGTGTACACATGTGTGTGACATCTTATATCAGTCTCTTTAAAATACTTCAAAACACAAAAATAGGCAGAAAACTAAGTTTTATTGCCTTTGGTAACAGTTATTTGTTGACTATTTATTTTTGCGCCTATTTTCTTTCTGTTGATTATTCTTGACAATCACCAAAGGCGGAACGTCAATTGGGCAAATAAAAGAATTATTTATTCCTGAGTAATTTAAAATAGTTACTTTGTGTTTTTCGCTTTTATTATTAAAGACAGAAAAATTAAAAATAACTTTAATAACGATTTTTTTAAAGATGAATCTACTTTTTTTATAATTTAAAAATTAACAAAAAACTTTGTTAAAATTGTAGATTAACTCCCTCAGCTAAATTATCCACCGCTTTAAAAGATGCGATCTTACTTTCTAGTGTAATTCTAACTTATTAAGGCAGTAAACTAATATATTTTTAACACTAACCCTAAGTCTGACTGGCCAGATCGTACAACAACACGTCATCGCCTAAAAAAATAACGGACAAACTTTATCTCCAATAGAAATAAAATGGTAGCTGCTCGCTATCGCTTCGCAATGTAAGGATTACGTCATAGAGTGAATGCGGTATTTTCGTGAGAGTGTTTAACGTAGAGTAAGTCCAAGGTATTTGGGACAAAAAGTGTGACTATCGACTCCACAAATAAAAATTTGTTATCCAAATTGTATGACCATTCCTCCCAAACAACGATTAGGGCTTCATGCCTAAGTTTTTAAAAATTCATTCACAAGTGTCTTATAAACATGGGACAAAAACTTTCGAATTCATTAATATTTTGGTAATTTCGATACAAATTTATTTATCTTAAAAGATAAATAAAGAATGAAATAAATGGATAAGAAATACATGGATAGAAAAAAATAATTCAATTCGTTTTGGCAATGATGCGGGGCTATTTAAAACAACAATAAAATAAAATTCGGCTTTGGCGTCGCTAGCGAGAAAGAGAGAGAGAGAGACCGATGAAAGAGAGAGAATAAGGGGGAGCACTTACTCGATGCGTATATATTAGATAAGTCTCATTTAAGTGATTTTGACCTTTGAAAATGAATGAATTTATCTTTTTTGTTTAATTAAATAACTTTAATTCATTACTGTTAATAGAGACGAACCTATTGCATATATATGAGAGAAATAGATACACTATAATTTGAAATCAATAACACCAAACATTAATTTATCATAGACTAGTTACAAAATATATATGCAAATTAGGATTCTTATTTTTGTGTAAGGGTCTTTCGTCAGTACTATATATATATATATATATATATATATATGGGAAATTAAAAAGGAAAAAAAACAAGAGATATTTTTTTATATATTCATCAATGTATCGTCTTTATTGTAAGACTTCCTTAGGATGATAATTTGAAGAAAAATGTAATGTAAGTACATCAACATTTTGGGTTGACATGATGGGTTGATAAGGAAAAGTAGTAGCCGTGGCTACTGTGAGCGCTGGAGGAGAGTCCAGGCTGCGATAATTCAGTAGTGGCAAAGAATGAAATAAGGCTACTACTTTTCCTTATCAACCCATCATGTCAACACAAAATTTCGATGTAATTGCATGATATTTTTCTTCAAATTATTATCCTGAGGAAGTCTTACAATAAAGACGAAACGTTGATGAATATATAAAAAAATATCTCTTGGTTTTTTTCCTTTTCTATTTCCCATTACCTCGGATTACTCTCATCCTTCCTTCCTCATATATATATATATATATATATATATATATATATATATATATATATATATATATATATATATATATATATATATATATATATATCTCCTCGATGGACTCTCTCCCGTCGATTTTCGACGTATGAGTGCCCCGCCAGGGGCGGCCCGCGCGTGAATTTTTTATAAAATTGTAAGGGTTGCGCAATCCCAACAACCGCTCTCCTGAGTCGGCATTGCTTGATTCCAATGGCAAGTAGTAATACAGGACGACTGGAAACAATGCCGAGATAAGCAGAGAGCACACATACAGCACCTGGTATTCCCAAATGGTCACCCATTTAGTACTGGGCAGGCTCGACGCCGCTTAACTTCGGTGATCTAACGGGAATCGGTGTGTCAACGTGATTGTGCCGTATACTATATATATATATATGCAAATATTACAAAGAAGTATATATATATATATATATATATATATATATATATATATATATATATATATATATTTATCTTATTTTATAATATTATGTTTTATGATTGATTTAAATAACAGTAATTTTGATGGTAATCAAGGATTGATAAATGAAAAAAACCTTCGCATTTATTTATTAAGATATATATTAAGGACTGTTTAATGGACGTGTGTTAAAAGCACACAGACGTTCAAGCTTTATTCAGTCAAACCAACCCCACTTGTACGTTGTGAGTACTGATTCGCCAACTGGGCTCTGGTGAATAGTGAGTGTTAAGCACCGCAAAACTGTACCCCCACTGCCTTGTAAAGTAAGGTTATTTAACCAAAGGCTAAAGGTGATGTAACCCCGACAAAAACCTCCAGATGGAACTTAGGCCCTGTCAGCTATAGCATGTCTGACCCACCGGCATGTGGAATACGCTATGGTGCCCAGCAACCTTAGCCCCTGCCATAGGGCAAATGACATTGCGGTGGTAGATCAGGCTCCGGTAAGCCGTGGTAAAGGCAGCCAATCTAGGAAAAGCAAATCTATGATATACAAAAACCCAGAGAGGTAAAACTCTGATACTTGTCACCTGTTATATAACCGATGAGTGTTAGAGAGTGGTATAGGTGTTGTACAAGCCTATATCAGTTAAATCGCTCGACGTACAGATATCTCGACGATCATCTCGCTTGTCGGTGAGTTTGTCATTCCATCTACTGAAAGCCCTATAGCGATAGACGAGTGGTGACGTGTGCAGACCGAACCATTTGGAAGCTCACAGCCACAAATCTTCACATAGACGGCATGAATCTTATTTTAATCTGCTAATTATGTTTCCAAGGGCTAGTATCCAAAGTCATCTACGAAGTCATGCAAAAAAAGACAGTAATGGTACCGACAACAGCTGAGAACAAAGAGACGAGACGGCAATCAAGAAAAATGTATATATATATATATATATATATATATATATATATATATAATTTATGTAAACATTAACTCAGCCTACACTAATTCACTTGTGTTTCGGTACAAAACGTACATTACCAGTGCTGACTGTACGCCTAGTACTGTAACACAAATTAAATATTTATATAAATTGTATTTATAAAGCTCTACTTTGTATTTAACATTGTGAAAAAATATTGGTTTAAATTCATTTTATAAACATATTTGAACTTGATTAATTAACGATATATATATATATATATATATATATATATATATATATATATATATATATACATATATATATATATATATATATATATATGTGTATGTGAGTGTGTATATAATTATTTATTTAGTTTAGTACAGAAAAATTAATACAACATTTGTACCGTCGGTTTCAAGCACAGAAGGACTTTGCCATCCGACACCCTTCAGCTTCTGTTGTCATCTGTTTCAAAAATGTGAAATCACGTGTCACTCTCGTTTGGACACGTTATTTGCTTAGAGTGTTATGTATGTTTATTTGAATTTAGTGTAAGGTTTGAAAAAAGGAGGTGAAAAGTACCAGTTAAGATTTAAAACTGGAGAAGATTTAAAGAGATATACAAAATATAAAAAAATAAAAAATAAAAAATATTTCTATTTAAATCCCGTGAGCCAATATTTATGAGTAGCGTATATTTGGCCGTTACTGTTTTGGGGTTTAATTATGTGTCTTCTAAAGAAATTAGGGAGAGATAATGGGTTAAAGGATTATACTTATGAAGAGATAAAAAGGTTAAAGAAACAACATTAATTTCAAATTTAAATCCTGGATTAAAGGACTTTAAATCAAATTTACACTAAATTCAAACAAACATACATAACACTCTAAGCAAATAACGCGTTCAAACGAGAGTGACACGTGACTTCACATTTCCGAAACAGATGACAACAGAAGCTGGAGAGACCCGGATGGCTAAGTCTTTCTGTGCTTGAAACCGACGGTATAATGTTGTACTAATTTTTCTGTACCAAAATAAATAAATATTACGCTCTTAATTTTTAATTTTAATTCTAAATTAATCGAGCACTCTGCTGGGATTTTTCCTGCTAGATTACAAAGAACTATATATATATATATATATATATATATATATATATATATATATATATATATATATATATATATATATATATATATATTGTGCGTGTATTTAGGTAGCATTTTTTCCATTTATGCAAATATTGTTAAACATATCAGAATAACCGGCTTGATTATGGCCTTTTTTTTAATTCTTTCAATTTTTCTAACGAATATTTTTTGGTCAAAATAAAAACAAAATAATATATGCCCCATATGGATCACGAACTTTTTCGAATCTTCATCAAATCATCTTCAAATGACAAAAAACAGATGAACAAAAAGTAGGAGTGAAGAAGAGAATTTTAAAAAAGCAACCGAGAATGCGCACGTGTGGTCGGTTAGACATAAAAAAAACGAACTAGTGCAAATCCAAGAGAGACGTTAACAATTTAAATTCGGGGACTTCAGAGTTATGTTTAACAATGTTAGCATATATATATATATATATATATATATATATATATATATATATATATATATATATATTTATATATGTATGGCTAGGTTTCCTTCCTCTTATCTATTTGCCTATCTAATACCAAAGGTACTTACACTTTTTTATACATCTTTTATTCCTATATACTTTTATATGCTGACTATTATATCGCAGAATGATTCTTAAGTGTAGTGTTTAATAGTATTATTATTATTATTATTATTATTAGTAGTAGTAGTAGTAGTAGTAGTAGTAGTAGTAGTATCATTTGATATGCAAATTACCATATCAGGTAATGTTTTATTATTATTATTATCTATTTATTTCGATCAGTACCACTGGAGAGCCATGAATTTTTTAACTGTTCTGTTTTTAAACCACCGAAACAGTTACATGGTAAACAGCTGATGATCCCTATTTAATATTTCACAATTCAATTTAAAGTCCTCTGTTTTTTGATTCACTGTTATATACGTGAATACCCTTTTGTATTACTAAAATTTTCCAGCGGTAATTCGGCTTATGCCTGTGCTAAGTCTGCGATATTTTGGAATCAATCACCATTTTTTGGTAGTTTCTTCCGGCCAGTTGCGCGTCTGTGTAAAGTACACCTCACTCCTGCGAGTTGACACTCTCGGTCCATCCGGCCCGGATATTAAACAGAAGCAACATTTGATGCTTGTCACTTGGGATCACGACACCTGGTGTAATGCTTGTATTTGTGGGGTGAGATAGAACTTCAAGAATTATAAACACACATGTGTACACTATCCGTCAAAAATGACGACAAAAATATCCTTTGCCAGTGCTCGGACTAATATTCATATTAATATAAAATATCGTCTAGATCGATGAAGTTAAAAAAGAAATAAGAAACGTAACGCCTCAAACTAGAAAGTTGTAAAAAAAAACGAGAGAACAACGTATAAATCGGTATATAAAGAAAACGTTTCAGTATTGAAATACATTGAAAGCAGAAATTATCGAACTTGGCATTTTCTTTCAGAATTCCCTTTAATGCTTAAAATGGTTTCATCCGGCATTTTCTTACTCGCTAATTTGTGTCGGTATATATATATATATATATATATATATATATATATATATATATATATATATATATATATGTATTGTGTCGCTAATTTGTGTCGGTATATATTTATATATATATATATATATATTGCTATTTATTATAGAGTGGAGGATAAATAATCTCTATAAATTTAGGTATATGTATATGTTTATATACTTACTGGATTCGCTTCAAAACTAATTAACCGATCACTATGAATTTTCAAACACAGCTTCTAAGCATAAATTTGGGTAATGCAGACCATGTTTAGTTTGATTTAGTTTTATTAAAAGAGGGAACAAGTGGGACGGAAGCCGATTCGTATGATATTTTATTAATAGGTATTAGACATCAATTAATAAATAAGGATTCTAGACATAAGTTTTATTATCATGATATCTTGATTTTAATCTTCGTAAAAAGACATAAAAATTGCGCAAACTTGTTCTGTTAGGGAAATTAATTTTACCCGTCCTAGAACAGGTATTAATCTAGTATATATATATATATATATATATATATATATATATATATATATATATATATAGAGAGAGAGAGAGAGAGAGAGAGAGAGAGAGAGAGAGAGAGAGAAAGAGAGAATAACTAAGCTATGGTTATGTATGTTTTGACCACATCAACTTCGGCTTGGTTTTGCATTTATCTTCATTTTTTCTGCACGCCTAAGGCTCTCACAACTTTCAGCGGGTGAGAAAAGAAAAACAAAATCAAGAATTTGGAACTCTTAGCGAAAGAAAAGAGTTGGCGAAATCTAATGCGATTGACAGTTGCCCCCTTGTTAGCCCTCCCCACTACGTGACCGTCTCTGACTCCGTAAATAAAACCAAAACAAATTTGCCCACAGCGAAGTGCATTAGATCGACCTCTGTG
>OY744551.1:27506906-27581906 GCA_963556195.1 Sepiola atlantica
AATGCATGAAGCCACTTGATGTAAGGAGCTAAAAAATATTAGTTCAAGGTAAAAAAAAAAAACTAGCCAACGATAAGTGTTAGGTGGATAGATTCTGACCTAGAAAATAGCAATTCTTCCCCCTTTGTCAGAAACATTGCTCATGAAATGTGAGAACTAAAATATAAGGAAAGCGAGAGTTACGAGGCTGCCGAAACTAAACCCAAGGTCCGCATTCGACTCTCCCTGATTACTTAAGACCACAAACCATTCATGTCTGACGGAACAAGAGCACGTCAACTCCGTGGATTAAATAAAGGGTTCCGTTCGAAATTCCGAGCAGATTCCCGAGTTTGACAAGACGCACCTAAAAAAATCGGAGGTTACATCGACCGAAAAGTTGTGAGAATAACATCCAAGATGAGAACAGTAGTCCGAATAATTAAAATAATATCAACTATTTATAGCCTACATTTGGACCCTTACGCCTGGCAGTAAAATCTATCATTCCATGGCTTAATAGTGAATCCTGCATATACAAATATACAGACGTATAAACATACCTAACTTTATGAAGATAGACATAGCAGTACATGACTGCGTTTACATATAAAAAGGAGACAGTTGTACTGATTGTTTTAATTGCATACAATGTAGCAGTAACGGTCTGAGAGCGCATATATATGGAAAGGAGACAGTTGTCATGATCGTTTTTTTAATTGTCTATAAAATATCAGTATATCTCTACGAGTACAAATGACAAGGAAACATTTTAATTGTTTCTTCTTACATCATTTTCAAATAATATTATATTTTCGATTATATGTATTAGACACAAATAAAGTAACTTAAGCCTTTGTTATTGATAGAAACTGAGATTAATAGATGGATAGCTAGCAAGATTGGTTATCACAATTATTAGTAGATAGATAGATAGATAGATAGATAGATAGATAGATAGATAGATAGATAGATAGATAGATAGATAGAAACTGGGATTGAAAAATAGATAGATAGATAGATAGATAGATAGATAGATAGATAGATACATTGAAACTGAGAGTTAGATAGATAGATAGAAACTATGATTGAAAAATAGATAGATAGATAGATAGATAGATATATACATACATACATACATGCATAGAAACTGAGAGATAGATAGATAGATAGATAGATAGATAGATATATAGATAGATAGATAGATAGATAGATAGATAGATACATTGAAACTGAGAGTTAGATAGATAGAAACTATGATTGAAAAATAGATAGATAGATAGATAGATAGATACATACATACATACATACATGCATAGAAACTGAGAGATAGAGAGATAGATAGATAGATAGATAGATAGATAGATAGATACATACATACATACATACATACATGCATAGAAACTAAGAGATAGATAGATAGATAGATAGATAGATAGATAGATAGATAGATAGTTAGATAGATAGATAGGCACATACATACATACATACATACATACATAGAAACTGAGAAGTAGATAGATAGATAGATAGATAGATAGATAGATAGATAGATAGATAGATAGATAGATAGAAAGAAAGAGAAAAGTTAGATTGATAAATATACTCATATTTGAATGGATGGTAACGAGATATGATCCACTACTTTCTTTGGGATTGAATATAATCTATATCATAATGGCTGTGCCAATGTTAGATACGCTCAAACTGTTAATGTCCCGTGATTACGAAAGAAAGCATACAAGTTGCACTCTCCGTTCTTTCAATAAGAACAAAGATGGTGTCAAACGGAGAAGCCCCCTCCCCCCGGTCCTGGAAAGCAATGTTATGTAAATCGACCTCTTCATCTTTGCAAAGTAAAAAGAAGAATACATAAGTGAACGTGATCAAGAACTGCATGGAAGAAAAATGGTTCTTCTTCTTCACGGTGAATTGAACCCAAGCAAAGATGTACGGAGGCAACTTTGTGAAGACAAAACGGCTTTTCTTAGAACAGGAAATGGCGGACTAGAACTTAAGTGGCGTCCGTATTCGGGTGAGAAGAAGAAACAAAACGGTATTAAAAAAAATTAAAAAATAAAAATAAAAACATCGCAAGAATAACGGCGCTTTATGAAAGATCCATTTAATATAAAGAAAAAAGTAATACGCGAAGCAACTAAAAAAGCGTATGGGACACACACACACACATTATATATATATATATATATATATATATATATATATATATATATATATATATATATATATATATATATATATATATATATAAGGATAGAAGAAATAAGAATGATAAACATGTACGAATGTCCAAATTTATTTCAAATTTCGATTGTTCAATGCAAGGTGTATTCCGTAATAGACTAGTGTTTATTATTCTTTCCTTAAGCCAAGGCTTTTCAAAGATCGAAATCTTATCATCAGAGGAGAAATACAGATAGATAAGTTGGCTGTGGAAAAGCCAAAGTTCAAGCATTTGAAAAATATTATTAAAAATGGAGTGAAAAAAGTTCGTGTAAAAAAGATACGTGGTTTGTCCAGATGGTAATTGTCCGTTGAAAAGGTGTTCAATGAAAAGGAGATTTTGAAGAAGACGAAAAACGTTTTTCGTAGGGGCAGTATGGAGAAAGTGTTCAAAATGAAGTAAATCCAAAAGTAAAATGTTGAAATCAAATCGTAGATGGAGCGCACTATCTACTAAAAGCTTACTTTTGGTTTATATTTGATTGTATATATATATATATATATATATATATATATATATATATATATATATATATACAATCAAGGTAAAGTAAACATCCAAAACAATTCAACTGGGCTTACGTAATAGTGCTCAATAGTAAATAGAGCTATTTATATTATTATTTTTTCAGAGATGTAAACAAGCCGCTACATTGGCATGTCGATGTTATCGATCATTAGTTATCAGAAATTAAGATCTATTCAGGCGGAAAAGTCTGATGTTTCACTTAGATGTTCATATTGAAAATGAAGGAAAAGAAAGGAAAAAAGAATCCAAATTCAAAACCGGAAAGTCCCATAGTCCAATTTAAAATGATTAAAAAACCTGTTTGTAAATTTTAGTTAAATAGTTTTTTTTTTAAATGTTGATCTATTTATAACGCTGGTCTCATATTTTTCATTGTAAGTTAAAAGAGGGAAATTTTTTGTCTTGCTTCTTTATTTCCGGAAATGTCAAAATAATTCTTGTTAATAACCCAAAAGATGCCGTCAGAGTTTAGTAAAAGAATTTTCATTTATTTTTTGAAAATTATGCAGATATATATATATACATACAAAATAAAATGGGATAACATAGGAATATTCTTAATTGCGTTCCATCTCTTTAGAGGAGAATCAACGATTTCTTACTTTTAAAGCAATGTTAACAAATCGATTCCATCTTGCGCGAGAAATGTCACAATGTAGAATGAGTTTTAAAAAGCTCATTCTAAAGGCACAATTTCAAAAAGTTCAATAAACCAATTAAAGTTAGTATAAATAAAGAAGACATGCTTCGAAAAATCTTCACCACTTCTGAAACAAAAGTTGATATAATCTTGAAAATGGAAGAAAATAATAATGGAGGCTTGCCGTTTGGTCATTGTTGCTATATAATTAAAAAAAAAAGTTAGTACTTTTCAAATTTTAAATTTTATAGGCATAATGAATCTTCAGAAATGTAGAAAAAACCTGGTGATACCAGATCAGGCTGCCCTGTGGCTCCCTGAGACGAAATTCACCTACATTGACGTTTTTTTTTGTTTTGTTTTTTTGTAAAACTTAATTATGTTCTACAAAACCAAAAACAAAAACAAAAACAACAGCCCCTCTCCCTTACTCCCTCCCCTTTTTTATTTTATTTTTAGAACATGAAGCATAAATCTTTTACTATAATGACCAGATTCGGCATTAAATAACCCAAAAAGGGTTGATATGCCGTAAAACAAAACTACCAAACCAAAAACGATGATTAAACATTTGAAGATATAAAGAACTTGAAGCATAAAAACTTTTACTATAATGACCAGATTCGGCATTAAATAACCCAAAAAGGGTTGATATGCCGTAAAACAAAACTACCAAACCAAAAACGATGATTAAACATTTGAAGATATAAAGAACTTGAAGCATAAAAACTTTTACTATAATGACCAGATTCGGCATTAAATAGCCCAAAAAGGGTTGATATGCCGTAAAACAAAACTACCAAACCAAAAACGATGATTAAACATTTGAAGATATAAAGAACTTGAAGCATAAACACTTTTACTATAATGACTAGATTCGGCATTAAATAACCCAAAAAGGGTTGATATGCCGTAAAACAAAACTACCAAACCAAAAACGATGATTAAACATTTGAAGATATAAAGAACTTGAAGCATAAAAACTTTTACTATAATGACCAGATTCGGCATTAAATAACCCAAAAAGGGTTGATATGCCGTAAAACAAAACTACCAAACCAAAAACGATGATTAAACATTTGAAGATATAAAGAACTTGAAGCATAAAATCTTTTACTATAATGACCAGATTCGGCATTAAATAACCCAAAAAGGGTTGATATGCCGTAAAACAAAACTACCAAACCACTACCGTACAAAAAACGATTTATATTTATAAAGTCCGCCAAAGATAACCATATCTTGCGATACACGTGCTGGCGGCTTATAAAACTGTTATAAATCGGCGATCATTGATTTCTTGGCCTCGTTTTTTTAATGAGATCCGAGCTTAACTGTTTATATTAACTTATTTTTCCTTTCAAAAATACACGGGTTTGAAGTAAAAATATAAGTTAGATCAAAGGGGGACAATTTATAACGATATCTAAAAAATATAAAAAAGCATTTTTCAATTATCTCCCTTAAATCATTTTTAAAGAGTTCTCAAAAAAAAATTTGGAAGAAGTAATAAATTAATGCGATAAACTATGATAAAACGAAATTAGATAAAGTAAGTTTACATGAAAATAAAACGGATGAAGTTTGTTTGTTTTTCAGATATTTCTAATATTTATTCATATGCCCCAACAGTTTGTGTAAAATCTGGTGATATTTTAAATTTTTCATAGATAGATCACCCCATACACACAAAAATAATTAATCGAAATAAATAAAATCATAATAATAGGCAATGTATGGATGATAAAACAAAAATTTAACTGGACATAAATATACTGAAAACTTCTCACAATTGCCAGTATCCTATATATCTACAAAGCCAACATTCGTCCATGCATGAAGTTGTGCCGCCATATATAAACTGGTGCACAAGCTACTAGGATATCCCTTGGACAAGTTGCAAAATGGAGGCTCTAACCTAATAGGTTCCATACTGTCCACCAAGCTCACATTTTTCTCTCACAGACTGGTTTATAATTGAAGACCCGAAAAACACAAAAGGAATGTTCATTACTTGGTTTATTTGATGTTACACTGTTTTCTCATAGTCTTCTATGTTATCTACGGTGGGGACTTGGAAGCAAGCCGGGAAGACGTCCTTGATCATGAACGTTGTTTCTGAGAAAAATGTATTTGTTTCTTTCTTTTTTTTTCTTGTATTGAAAATTGTTAAACTATTGTCTTCAATTAAATCTTAATATAGAAATAATTCTAAGCACATGTTCAAAGGTTAAATAAAGATCTTACCAGCTGAACAACTATCAGATATATAAACACGAGACAAATTCATATAAAATTAAGATTTTTTGTTATATTTGTTAACTCTAAAGAAAGCACACGAACCCCTATTAACAGAAGTAAAACCGGTTAAAGTCTCCTCGATACCGAATCGGTGGTCCGGAATTTGTACTAGAATAGAGGAAGGGGAGGATTGGTCTTGGTCCTAGTGCAGGCATTTTGTCTGACTTTGATCCCGATCTGAGCTGGCGGTTCGGCTAGGCAAAGAGAAATAGAAACAAGGTGTCACATTCAACAACACTCCAGTTGCTCGGTCCCAAAAGGGAAGTTTTGCACTCAGCAACGGGTGGTGTTCCATCGGGCAAAAACTCAGGCGCTCGGTCCGAAAAACAGGAGATGTAATACATGACAAAACCGCAGGCGTCAAGCCGCGTCATGTCGGCGTGCAGCCGGCGTCCGAAAATGGAGGTGTAGCATCCGGTAACACCACATGCATTCAGTTGGTGTATGACAGTGTCCAAGTGACGTGCGTTGGATAATGTGGCGAGGTAGGTTGCTCCAATGAGCTTTCAAGTACCTCTGCAACTTCTCAGCTGTGAATAAACAGGTTGTCACCGACAATCCAGCGGCTCCCATTGCAGTATAGTCTTCACGAAGGGGTGCAACCAGGAAAGATGGGCTGAAGCACGGTTTCCCGAAAGGGTAAACCGGTGCAAAGCATTTCAGCATCTCTAAAGACCCCCCCACCCAAGGAAAGCGGCCATTTTTAAATAAAGGAAGCGTTCCCCAAATAGTTGCTCAATCGACAAAATGCGCCGACCAAAAAGCTGCAGGGGAGGCTGTCGATTTTATCAACATCTAAAACGGCTGTCCCTAAGCTGAAGTGTCCGGTACCTTCATCAGAATTTGATGGGGAGCTTCAGATGGAGGACAATTTTAAAAGCTAGATTAAGTAAAAGGTCGATTAGCATCCCCTACTCCAACCTATACAAATAGTATAAAAAATATACTTATTGCAAGTAAGCTACGCAGAAATGTTTTCGTTTCATTCCCGGAAAAAAATCATCAGGCTACATGAAACCCAAACGTTTCTAATTATATTACTTCCAATAAGTATATATTTATACTACTACTACTTAGCTTAATCCATGTATTGTGCATTGTTTAAATAAATACTGAAAAAATATATATGCATAGCATAATATTTTATAATATAAGTTTATATATATGAGAAATAGTTATATTTATACATGCCTATTTATATGTGTGTGTACATGTGTGTATATGTGAATGTGTGTTTCCACACTTTGCCTAGACTCGTCGGCAGTGAGAATGTCACCTTTCGTGATCCCTACATAAAGAGCCTTTTTTTTGAAAGAATATATGGAAATTGTCTTGTAAACTCCAACTTCTTTCCTCTTTATCATTGATATTAGATCATCCGGGTCATCAGCCCGTCCTTCAGATCCATGAATATTCCTCCCTTTCGCCCACTCGACAATACATTGAAAACAATAAATTCAAAATATTCTTTCGTTTCAGCTTTTATGTTTTTAAATTAAAAATGTTGAAATACAAATTTGAAAATGGCGACGACACATGCGCCATTTCTTATAGAATAATGGCGCCAATATGGAAGATGGAATCATAGAATGAGACAATTGCCACTGGCCCGCAGCCAGATTATAATTGAATAGTTATAAGGTTGTTATCTCTACAAGCAATGTCCAATTTAGAAGTGAGGCCTTAGGCTATCTAACTTGTGAACCCCTTATAACTCGATGAGAATCAAATATTGTATGTTCACTTACAGATGCGTGTATAAACCCTTATACACCCGTGTTGTCGAGAACCCCGGTTTTATTCGTCTGCTAAGCAAACCACTCGGACGCCGATGTTGATTTTCAAACATGTTTATTTAAAAAGAGAAAAACAGTCACAGGAAATATCAGAGGGACGGATTACTTTTGTATGCGTGGGCGAGAGAGAAAGACAGACAGATAGATAGACGGATACCTCCTCTCGCTACACCCAGTACCACTGTGAACGTCGCCCTCTCCCATTGTGGACAGCACCTTAGACACGTATGTTCTGCTTTAAATACCATCAGACAAAGAGACAGGAAATTTTCGCCCGGAAGTCACGTAGTTTTGTGACTTTTGTCTGGGGTCACCTCTGATCCTTAAGGTGTCACTCAAACTTTTCCTTTCAAACACAGCCCTCGTCATGTTACACCTTGAGCTGGGAGTCACGTGGCTTCCGTCTGGGGTCACCTCTGAACCTTAAGGTGTCACTCGGACTTTTCCATTCAAACACTGCACTCGTTATGTAAAATTCGGAGAAATATCAACAATGGAGTTACTCCACACCTTTCAAAGCTCCCCAAATTAGGACATCACCAACGAATGCAGTTTCATGTCAATTCGTTTTGTCCCCTTCTTTTTCTACCTATTCTTGTTTCTTTCTTTTTTTGTTTTGTCTTCCTCTTTGTTTTCTTTCTTTTTGTTTTGTTCCCTTGGTTATTGGGAGGGAGCTTGATTAGTTGTAGGTTTGGGAAACAGGTTTGACATAAAAAAAATGTAGAAATGATCGTCTTCAAATCAAATATTCACAAATTCTCGTCATAATCTGTCCTCATAAATAATCAAATATGGACGGCGGCACCGGGGGACAGGAGGTAGGGGGGCTTAAGCCCCCTTCCACCCACATTTTGACTTGCCCCCCCACCTTACGGTCATCAATAATGAAGTTATATATGCATGTGTTTAACCGGCCCCCCCCCCCCACTTTTTAGGAGACCCCCACCACTTTTATAACTGTCCCACCGGTACTCTATATAGTCTATCCATTCATCGTTTTCGGTGTGTACGTTATAATCACACGTTGACACGCCGGTTCTCGTTAAGATCATCGAAGGTAAGCAACTTTGAGCCTAGTCAGTACCAGATGGGTGACTATTTGAGAATACCAGACGTGCTATGTGGGAGGAGGACGACACCTCCCTGGCAAGAAATAATTAAAAAATCATTGTCGTCATCTCCCCTGACCGTTATTTACATGCGACTGGGAACTGTTTGTGAAATTAATATTCCCTAGAAACTTCCTTTTTTCGAAGAAAGCCGACTCAACCCGACCAAAGTGAATGCCAAACCAGGTACCATGTATTTATCATTTTCGGTCCACTCATAATATTCTATCATCCACCTCATTAACTCTTATCCTCGAGTGGCTTTTGGATGTGATCAAAGATACTGTGATAATACGTTTTGTTTTATATTTTGGTGGGACTCAAGTCATTTTTACTTTCTGATATGTCGTCAGACATTACCATGAGTGGTTTCATTTGTCTTGATATGTTTCATTGCTGCTTACCGTTGGATATATAAACACTTTTATACCCGTTCTTTTCGTTGTACGATGAGTTGACAACGCACGCGGGCTAATTTGCTGGTGGTGGTCGTTGCTGTCACCATCATCATCACTGTAAGCTCGAATCCCGACAAAACCACGCGGGCGCTTGTTGTGTGTTTAACAGTTTTATTTAACATAAACCAAGAGACAGAAGTTAACTGTAGTGTACGGGAGAGAGAGAATTAAGGACTTTACTTGGAGGGTACCTTTCACTTTTATGCCATCTGTGTCCGCCGTCCGCGCCCCTTTCTCGGTCCCAGCCGGACTTCGAGTTCTTCACGTCTGATCTATCTGCTGGTTAGCGGCCGAGAGACAGAATACGCCCCGAGCGGAAGTGACATAATTTCCGACTTCCGCTTTCACTCCACCCACCTTTCAGGGCGTCCTCCCACCGTTCGGGCCCCACTATCTAACTGTAATTCTCCTTTAGATTGCCTATTGCTTTTAGTATTATTTTTTTTTTACCTGTAGTTGGTAAGTTTTATGTTGTTTTCTATGTACACTTTTCAATTCTTTTTTTACCTTTTTCAACTTTTTGTTGTTGTTGTTGTTACTGTTCTTCTATATTCCTTAAGTCTTAGTCTTCTTGTCTGTTTCTTTTTCTTTTCTCCTTTTTCCTTTTTCTTCTCTTTCCTCCTCTTCTTCTTCTTTTCTTTTTATTCTCCTTTCAATTCGTCTTGTTATCTTTTCTTTCTTCTTCTCCTTCCTTTCTTTCTTACTTCTCGTTTTGTTTCTCTTTTTTCTTCTTTTCTTCTTCTTATTCTACATCTTTCTTTTTATCCTTTTTATTCTCCTTGTCGATTTCTTTTTTTCGCTTTCTTCTTCACCTTCTTCGTTCTCTTCTTTACTTTTTTCAGTTATATTTTTATTGTCTTCTTTTGTTTCCTTTCTTTCTGTATTTCTTTCTTGCTTACTTTTCGTTTTCTTTCCCTTCTTCTTTTTCTCGTTCTTCTTCTTCTTCTTCTTCTTCTTCTTTTCTGTTCGTCTCGTTTTCTTTCTTTTTGTTTTGTTATCTTCTACTATTTTTTCTACTTCTCTTCTAGTCTTCTCCTTTTTTCTCCATCTCAGAAGGGGTGGGGTAAAGAATCGGGATTCGTATCACAGACTGTGAAGTCTGCTGTACCAAGTTTAAATCCCATTTGACATACACCGTGCCTTTTTTATCATTTTTGTTCTCGGTCAGTGATAGACAAATTCTTCTAGTCTGGTGCAATTTTCATTTTTGTCTCAATCCAGAGTGCCCCTTTTTGGAGGTGCTGTATTTCTCCCACATAAAAACCGATAGTGTGTCTAACTCTTCCCTTGTAAAGAGGCAAGTAAATGGGGACTAAACTCAGTTTTCAAAGTTCGTGCTGCTAACCATTGGACCAACATCGCCATTTCACGACGATTTAATGAAAACGTCTACGCAAACTCGACAATGATTTAAGTATTTCTAAAAAAAAATTTTCCTTTTTGTATTTTTCTTCTTTTAAAGTCTAAAAACATAAAATCAAAAAAGAAATTGCAGTTCGCAGAATTGTTTGAAAACCGTCCGAGACCCGCAGCGATTTTGTCTTGAAGATCAAATAATGAGATCGATTTATTTTTATTAACTTTTCTTTTCTTTTAAATATTCTTTCGTTTTTTTTGAATAAACATGATGTTATGCTTGGTTCTCTGTGATCTGAGAGTGATTTAATGGGAGCTAACTCCATAAATCCGTGGCCGAATGCATTATCACGTGATAAAAGATATTTGGCGCCAAACAGATTCTATCAAAATATGCGTTTTGTAAATACGCCATTCTTCCGCATAAAATTGTCCGTATCTATTTTTTTCTATTTACTAGTTTTTACTTTTTTCTATATACACGTCGTCATGTAAACATCGCAAAAATATTTTTAAATCTTCTCATATGTGCAGGTCTGCTCTTATACGCCATCTTGAATAATGTTTCCGAACACTGACTAACTCATTGCCTACTTCCTTCCTTTAAAGGACATACTGTCATTTACTAAATTATTATAAAAAAATTATACGTATTACTGTTTTGGTTTAATGGCTATGGAATATCTGGAAGCATAAAATCCTTCCTCTCCGATAGGTCTATAAAAATAGTTGTTTATATATTTTCGATATATTTGGTTGCCAATTAAGTTCCCGCCGTTTTTTTTATTTTAGAGTTTATTGTGTTTTCAAATTTTGGTATGTATATTTTTATCTAGAAATCTATTTTGGGAGCCATTTTGTAATCTTTTTTTTTTCGTGGATTTAATTTAAGCTAATTTCTGTTTATTTTCGGATCATTAAAATGGAATGTCAAGTTAAGAAAAATGAACATTTTCGGTACCTACTTCTTTTTGCTTTAATTTCATTTATTTTTTTATTTTTTATTTCTACCAAAAATAAAATTGAAAATCTTATTGAACATTGAGAAGTTGTAAACAACAAAGGGGAATATGTTATTGATTAATTAGTTTTTTTACCTTTTAAATTAAAAAAACGGCAGTAACTTTGTTTACAACACAATATAAACGCCACAAACTTCCTATACACGCCATAGTGAATATTGGTTCCGAACACGGATTCAGTCATTCTTCAGGCCTTTGCCTTTCGTTTAAAGGGCAAACTGTCATTTGCCAATTTTCTTTATAAAACAAATTGTACATATTACTATTTTCTCTTTACGGCTATGGAATATCTGGAAATGTCCTTTCAACCATCAACTTCTTCCTCTCTGATTGGTATATAAATGCAGTCGTTGATGCGCAAACTTCTTAAGCACATATTATCAATGATCCATTTTGGGCCCAACTCTTTTCCTGATTTTCATCAATGATCTTCAGAATCATATTCCAAGAGTATTCGTTGACATCAATGCAGATGGCACAACCATGTATGACAGCATTTCAAATAGCATTAATGACAGAAAATCTTTCTGGTTCTCGCTCTTTCGACCTGGAGTAAGTAATAGAATGGAGAAATCTATCTATATCTGATACCTTTAAAACCAAGCTTTCTTCTTTTCACCACCAAATACTCGGATCCACGTTTTTCCTCAGTTGAAATGAATGGCCCTCTCCTTGGCTACAACAGCTTGCCGACGAAGATAAAGTCAAAATGTTGTGGCCTTGTTAGGGTTAGGGTTAGGGGTTAGAAATAAGAGACACACGATAAGAACTGAGTAAACTTATATATTCCATGAAAAATGCCAGTATACTGAAATCATATGCCCTTAATAGGGTTAAGATGAAAATTTATATACACAAAATGTACAAAAGCAAGGAAATTCCCAAATTTTTACACTTTTATTGTCATTAAGGATATGCGAGCACAACAAGGCTATGTATTTTACTGGTAGGAATGTTTCTTCAGCGCACCTCACACACTTCATCCACTCATGCATAGAGATTTATACTGTAGTGATGTGATAATGAAATGGCTTGGTTGATATGTAGTCATACCCTTAATGACAATAAAAGTGTAAAAATTTGGGAATTTCCTTGCTTTTAGTGTATATGAATTTTCATCTTAACCCTATTAAGGGCATATGATTTCAGTATACTGGCATTTTTCATGGAATGTCACTACTTTTGTAAAAGCTATGCCTCAATACAATGCCTTCTCATGAGTTTTCTTTTAATTTTCTGGAAAACTAAGGTATATGGTAAACTGAAATTAAAATGCCATCAACTAGACCCTAGAACCTCTATCTCTGCCAAAAATCAGCTGAATCCATCAAATAGTTGATGAGATACAGGGTGGGTACATACGTACGTACGTACGTACGTACACACAGATAATTCTTGAAGTCTCTTAAAGGAGAAGAGCGCCCTCGCGCCTCCCTTGATTAACAAGGAACAGTAATACAAACATATACAAATGAGAGGGTCACCAGCGAGGCAGTTCGGTCTGACTGTAAGGGCTGTCTGCTGGAATAGTGACATCCCCAAATAGCAGTGTTGCTGCTATATATAGCTGGGCGAGTTTATGCGTGTGTTGGTAAATTACAATAAGACCACAACTCTAAGTATTAATTCCGTACAAGTCTCAATAACTATTGGAGGGGGGGGGCGTAAGGACAATAAAGTCCGTAATTTTGATTTGCTTCTTTAAACTGTATTATTCCAGGGCCGCTTGTCACATGGTCTGTAAAATGTATCCTAAATGACATCCATGACTTTTTCCTCTTCAGGAGAACCCTTGTTAGCATCGTGTTACATGCGTTTTCTGACTTAGTTTTTTGTAAAGAAACTAGGCACCTTTAATTATGTAGATCATATTTCTGTAAAATGTATCATAAATGACATCCATGACTTTTTCCTCTTCAGGAGAACCCTTGTTAGCATCGTGTTACATGCGTTTTCTGACTTAGTTTTTTGTAAAGAAACTAGGCACCTTTAATTATGTAGATCATATTTCTGTAAAATGTATCATAAATGACATCCATGACTTTTCCTCTTCAGGAGAACCCTTGTTAGCATCGTGTTACATGCGTTTTCTGACTTAGTTTTTTGTAAAGAAACTAGGCACCTTTAATTATGTAGATCATATTTCTGTAAAATGTATCATAAATGACATCCATGACTTTTTCCTCTTCAGGAGAACCCTTGTTAGCATCGTGTTACATGCGTTTTCTGACTTAGTTTTTTGTAAAGAAACTAGGCACCTTTAATTATGTAGATCATATTTCTGTAAAATGTATCATAAATGACATCCATGACTTTTCCTCTTCAGGAGAACCCTTGTTAGCATCGTGTTACATGCGTTTTCTGACTTAGTTTTTTGTAAAGAAACTAGGCACCTTTAATTATGTAGATCATATTTCTGTAAAATGTATCATAAATGACATCCATGACTTTTCCTCTTCAGGAGAACCCTTGTTAGCATCGTATTACATGCGTTTTCTGACTTAGTTTTTTGTAAAGAAACTAGGCACCTTTAATTATGTAGATCATATTTCCTGGGTGTTTTTCAATTGTTGTTGGAAATTCCTGTGGCCTTGTTAGAGGTTAGAAATAAAGACACAAGCGAGGAATTGAGTACACAAATATATCAACAAAGAACAGTAGTACAAAACATATAAAAATGAGAGTGTTACCAATGAGACTGTTCGGTCCGACTCTCAGGGCTGTCTGCTGGAATATTAATTGGACTATTTTTAAAATGTTGTGGCATTGTTAAAGGCCAAAAATATAAACAGAGAGAGGAATTGACTGAATAAATATATTAACAAAAAACTGTTTTGTACTAACAAAATATATACAAATTAAAGTTTTACTAGCGAGACTGTCCGGCCTGACTGCGACTATTATTAAAATGACAGTTGAAAATAAAATAAAATCTTTTATTAACAAATATATCGAATTATTTAATATTCTAACCGTCATTTTAATAATTCAAAATTTCAGCAATGCTTGTTAACTAGAGACATTTAATTTCTATTTCATTACGCGTAACCGCGCGTTTTCCTCTTGGTCTGACACCGTCATAACATCACACTAATTTACAACCAAAAGTGACAAAAAATTACTAAAATAAGAAGGTTTACAAGTTCTTGTAACTTCTGATGAAGGCGTTATATCGTCGAAAAGTGTTGCACAACTTTACGAAGTTTAAAATCAATATATAATGCTGCTAAATCTTATCCCTAGAATCCTAATTTAAATTTTAATCGAAGTCCATTACATGATTTTGATTCTAGAAAATATCTAGCATTTAACCCTTAAATGCATTTTGTTTCAAATATGACACATTCAAAAAAAATGTCTATTTAATATAATATTCAACAAAAATGTGTCAAACTGCAACTCATTTCACATCTGCAACGAACCTGTTGGAAAATGTGAGTAGGTGTTAGTATGATGTTGCATCAGCACACATGCTAAATAATCAATCAGTATATTCGATGTCAAGCCAATTTTTTAAAGAAATAAAGCATTTGAGGGTTAAGGCTGCGTTCCACAATTCATAATGATCAGTTAATTAGTTGAGGGGTAAATGCTATATATGCAAATATATAACCTATACACATAGCTAACTTTATAGATGATGATGATGATGATGATGATGATGATGATGATGATGATGATGATGATGATGATGATGATGATGATGATGATGGGGGGTAGTGGGTGTGGGTGGTAGTATTCTTAGTAATATTAGTATTAGTATTATCAGTGGTATGCGACATTTACTTCAATAAAGGATTTTTTTAATCCTAAAACGTTAGTTACACATTCTGGATGCTCAAATATAAGCAAGCTTTAATGTCCGCTCGGTGCACGGCTTTTATGTTCGTTTATTTTATATTTCATGAAAAAAAAAATACTAGTACGCAAAGGAATGAATGAGAAAGCGTGAGATAAAAGACAGCAATCGTGTGCAGAAACACACAAAAAAATAGTTCTTCCGTATCAAATTGTCGCAGTCGAGTGTTTATTGGGATTTGGAAAGGCCGGTCCAGAAATCGAATTGAAAATAAATAAAAACTGGAATATGTAAAAGCATGCTCGTAATTTCTTTAGAAAAAAATAATAAATAAATAGAAAAATGAAAGATTGCATCGACATTTAGAATTTCCAACAATTTTATAAGAGCGATAAAGGAGGAAGGGAACTTTATTTGGCGATGATAAATAGCTATTTTATAAAAAGAAATCTCCGAAAAAATAAAAATAACTATAAATATAAACGATTATACATACTATTTCAAAACATACACGCACAAACACGCAAATATATATATATATATATATATATATATATATATATATATATAAAGTTAATCCAACAAAAGATATAAGAGGCAACTAATATCTTTAATTAGTGAACATCCGGATAAAACTGTAGCTCAATATACTGGATAGAGCATTAATAGCATAATATAAAATGAAGTAATAAAATAAGGTGCGAATCTTGCGGTCTATGCAACTCAGAGGCCGTGATGATTGTCACTGCACCTAAACGTTTAAATTTAATCAACTCTAGAAAGGAATTAGTTTCAAAACGTCGACATAGGAGGAAATTCAAGTATGCAAAATGGAGCCCACCACCAAACCCACCGTAGCTGTTTGAGTGTGTGTCGGGACGGGTGTTGTACAATTTTGGAAATTTGTTTGTTAAATCCTCCGTGCCTAAAAGGTTTAGACTTTGAAAATGCCTAAATATCTCTTTAAAATGTTTAAGTTGCAAACGTCTAAATTTTTAAATTCTAAATATTTTAACAACTTCTTAATTTTAACAACTTCTTAATTAGAAAAAATTAAATTTAAATTAAACTATTAAAAAATTAAATTTAAATTAAACTATTAAATTATTAAATTTTAAATATTTTAACAACTTCGTAATAATTAATTTCATAAATCCTCTAATTATTTGTTAGTGCTAGATATCTGAAATTGGTTTATATGCTTATGGCAGACAATCAAATAGCAATTTTGGATGGGAAGGTGATTTGAGGCTTTGACCTAAATTTACACATCCTGTCTCTGTGACCTAGACTTATGATTTGACCCAGACAAGTAACATCCGCTCTCCATATAGTCGATTTCACACACATGTCAATATATTATGATGTTTTTCCTTGTTAACGTAGACATTCAACATCTGTTCTGATAACGTCGTTTGAATAAGTAGATATTCAACGAATTTAGTGTGTATTACTTATCGGGGAGAAGAGATTTTGTTTACTTGGATTGCGGGAGAGTGATTACCTTCGAATATAATTTCATTCATTGGGATATTTTTATTGGACCCGGAAGAAAAAATGGCCGAATACATCAGGTCGGTTTAATTTTATTCGAATTGGATTTACCGGAGCTTTTATTTAACCAGGGAGTTATGGTTTACACTATTCCGATCACCTCATAAGAACCCTGAATTTTGAACATTATAATATTCAAAACCAAGTGAGTTTTCTGAACTTTTCATATGTTTTGGTTTCTTTATCGTTTTATTAATTTGCATACACCTTGGATACATTTTTCACTGTCATTTACTGCATCGATTGCTAACAGGTTTCCCGTTTGGATATTTTTTTCGTTTTTTGGACTAACATTCACCACCTAGATCACTTTTCAATCAACATCTTGGATGTATTTCTTGAAAATGTTTTAAATTGTATGACTTGGATGAACTATATAGCTTTAACCAAAAAGTATGTTTTGGGCTGATATATTTGATGTTTTATACACTTTTATGTATTTTTATATATATTTTTATATATTTTCAAAGTTTAATTTTATTATCTGTAGTAATGTCATTGCGGTAATGGTCCTCTGAGGAGAAGAATTTTCTTTGAAAATTCATGAGTTAAGGACTTTAAGGTACTTTGCCTGAACATTGAATTCTAATAAAATTTAATTCGCACCTTATTTTATTACTTCATTTCATATTATGCTATATATATATATCAAATCGAAAGTACTCGCGAAAAAGGAAATATATATAATTATTCAGAAACACTGCGTCGGGCGTCAGTCTCTGGGGTCCCAATTTTGAATTTTGCAATGCAACGAAACATGTGTCTGTGGATAATTATATATATTTTTAAACAAATACGCTCCCAAGTAGGGGAATCGCATTTGTGAAAGGAAAAATTATCCCACATTCATTTTTGGTAAAATGCTTTTTCGTATACACAGTTGGATGATTCAAGTACCTACTAGACATCTTCCTTGTGTGTCTTCAGTGTACCGTACAAGGGTTTGTCAGGATCACCTAACTTGAGGATACTTCACCCTACAAGTAAACACTAACTAAATATTCAAAATAACATAGTATTCGAAGCCCAAACAAGATCCCCTCGACACTGCTATACACTGACTCATACAATGGAGTGTGCACCTTCTCCTGGTTATGTTACACTTAGATGGAAACTCTACCAGACTATATAAATTCTTGTCTTGGAATTCGGTAAGACCGAAGGAGCACAAGAAAGATATATTATTACATAGTTTACTGATCAATTTGGGAGAGGAAAATTAATGGTCTGCACTCTTTTACTAACTCGACGTTTGAGAGGTAAAGGAGAACTTTAATTTAGATACTCGAATCTCTATGTATCTCATATAGAGATTAAGTGTTTGCCCTTGATTTCTGAGAGCTTCATCTGATGTCAAATGAAGAAAAAAAGAAAGTATCGTAAATAAAAACATTAAACTAATAAAAAGACAAACACACACACACATATACATATATATAGAGAGAGAGAGAGATAGAGATAGAGAGAGAGAGTATTGATTTACTCCTCTCCGGGAGTTAGGCACAAGGCCAGTTTTTATCTTACTCCCACAAGTAAGATGTGACCCAAGGTCCGGTTGGGAAAGTGGGGTCTAAAAATTGCCTGTGCCGCCCCGTCGGCATTCCCCGGTAGAGGCGCCTCAGGCAGTAATTGTAAATCTATATACTAAGTGGGTTATTCTATTTATACTTTGAAATTTCATTGTAACTCTATATACTAAGTGTGTTATTCTATTAATACTTTGGCGTTTAATTGTAAATCTTTATACTAAGTGGGTTATTCTATTAATACCTTAAATGGAATTGTAAATCTATATACTACGTGTGTTATTCTATTAATACTTTGGAGTGAAATTGTAAATCTATATACTAAGTGTGTTATTCTATTAATTATGTTGGGTGGAATTGTAAATCTATGTATAAATATATTATTTTATTGGTACTTTGGGGTGTAATTGTACATCTATATACAATATGTGTTATTCTATCAATTATTTTGGGTGAAATTGTAAATCTATGTACTAAGTATTTTATTTTATTAATAATTGGAGTGGAATTGTGAATCTATATACTAAGTGTGTTATTACATTAATACTTTCGGGTAGAATTGTAAATCTACATACTAGGTGTGTTCTTCTATGCATATTTTGGGGTGGACTTGTAAATCTATATAGTAAGTGTGTTATTACATACATACTTTGGGGTGGAATTGTAAATCTATATACGAAGTATGTTATTCTATTAATACTTTAAAGTGGAATTGTAAATCTATATACTAAGTGTGTTCTTATATTAATTCTTTTTGGTAGGATTGTAAATGTATATACTTAGTGTGTTATTCTACTAACACTTTAAGGTGGAATTGTAAATCTATATACGAAATATGTTATTCTATTAATACTTTAAAGTGGATTGTAAATCTAAATACTAAGTGTGTTCTTATATTAATTCTTTTTGGTAGGATTGTAAATGTATATACTTAGTGTGTTATTCTACTAACACTTTAAGGTGGAATTGTAAATCTATATACTAAGTGTGTTATGCTAATTATACTTTGGGGTTTAATTGTAAATCTATTTACTTAATGTGTTTTTCAAGTAATACTTTGGGGTGTAATTGTAAATGTATTAACTTAGTTTGTTATTCTATTAATATTTCGAGGTGTAATTGTAAATCTATATACTAAGCGTGTTATTCTATTTATTATTTTTGGTAGAATTGTAAATCTATATACTAAGTACGTTATTTTATTAATACTTTGGGGTGCCATTGTAAATCCATCTACTAAGTGTGTTAGTCTATTTATTATTTTGGATGGAATTGTAAATCTATATACTAAGTGTGTTATTTTATTAATACTTTGGGTTGTGATTGTAAATCTATATACTAAGTGTGTTATTCTATATATATTTTGAGGTGGAATTGTAAATCTATATGCTAAGTGTGTTATTTTATTAACACTTTGGGGTATAATTGTAAATCTATATACTAAGTGTTTTATTCTATCAATAATTTTGGGTGTAATTGTAAGTCTATATACTAAGTTTGTTATTCTATTCATAATTTTGGGTAGAATTGTAAATCTATATATTAAGTGTGTTATTCTATTAATACTTTGGGGTGTAATTGTAAATCTATATACTTAGTGTGTTTATCTATTAATATTTTGGGGTGAAATTGTAAATCTATATACTTTGTTTGTCATTGTATTCATACTTTAGGGTACAATTGTAAATATATATACTAAGTGTGTTATTCTCTTAATACTTTTCAGTGTAATGATAACTCTATATACTAAGTGTGTAATTCTAGTAATACTTCGGTGTGTAATTTAAATCTATATACTTAGTGTTATTCTATTAATACTTTGGGGTGTAATTGTAAATCTATATACTAAGTGTTTTATTCTATCAATAATTTTGGGTGTAATTGTAAGTCTATATACTAAGAGTGTTATTCTATTAATTATTTGGGATGTAATTGAAAATCTATATACTAGGTGTGTTATTCTATTAATACTTTTGGTTGGAATTGTAAATCTGTATACTTAGTGTGTTAATCTATTTATACTTCGCGGTGTAATTGTAAATCTATATACTTAGTGTGTTTTTCCATAAATACTTTGCGTGTAATTGTAAATTTATATACTTAGTTTGTTTTTTATTAATTCTTGTCGGTTTAATTGTAAATCTATATACTAAATGTGTTATTCTATTAATACTTTCGTGTGTAATTGAAAATCTATATACTAAGTGTGTGATACTATTAATACTTTGGATTGTAATTTGAAATAAATATACTTCGTGTGTTTTTCATTAATTCTTGTGGGTTCGATTGTAAATCTATATAGTAAGTGTGTGATTCTATTAATACTTTGGGGTGTAATTGTAAATCTATATACTAAGTCTGTTGTTCTATTAATACTTTGGGGTGTAATTGTGAAGCTATATACTAAGTGTGTTATTGTATTAATACTTTTGGGTGTAATTGTAAATCTATATAGTAGGTGTGTTATACTATTTATATTTTGGAGTGTACTTGGAAATAAATAATTTTAAATCGTTAGACTAAGTGTGTTATTGTATTAATACTTTGGGGTGTAATTTTAAATCGTTAGACTACGTGTGTTATTCTATTAATACTTTTGGGTAGAATGTTAAATCTATATACTAAGTGAGTTATTCAATTAATAATTTAGGTGTAATTGTAAATCTATATACTAAGTGTGTAATTCTATTAATACTTCGGGGTGTAATTGTAAATCTATATACTAAGTGTGTTATTCTATTAATACTTTTCAGTGTAATTCTAAATCTATTTACTAAGTGTGTTATTCTAGTAATACTTCGGTGTGTAATTGTAAATCTATATACTAAATGTTTTATTCTATTAATACTATGGGGTGTAATTGTAAGTCTATATACTAAGTGTGTTATTCTATTAATTACTTAGGGTGTAATAGTAAATATATATTCTACGTGTGTTATTCTATTAATACTTTTGGTTGGAATTGTAAATCTGTATACTTAGTGTGTTAATCTATTTATATTTCGCGGTGTAATTGTAAATCTAACTACTTAGTTTGTTATTCTATTAATACTTTTGGGTTGAATTGTAAATGTATATACTTAGTGTATCATACTTTCAATACTTTGGGGTGGAATTGTAAATCTATATACTTTGTATGTTATTCTATTTATTATTTTAGGTGGAATTATTAATCTATATACTTAGTGTGTTTTTCCATAAATACTTTGGGTGTAATTGTAAATTTATATACTTTGTTTGTTTTTTATTAATTCTGGTGGGTTTAATTGTAAATCTATATACTAAATGTGTTATTCTATTGATACTTTTGGGTGGGATTGTAAATCTATATACTAGGTGTGTTATTTTATTAATACTTTTGGGATAAATTGTAAATCTATATACTAAGTTTGTAATTCTATTAATACTTTGGGGTTGAATTGTAAATCTCTATACTAAGTGGGATATACTTTTGTGTGTAATTGTAAATCGATATACTAAGTGGTTTATTCAAAATTGCTTAAATAATTGTACAACGTATTATTTTAGTCAATAGCAGTTGATCTTCTATCAGTAGCTTTGGTTTCGCGGAAAGACTCGAAAATCAACCCGTAATGATAAAAATATTAAATGTGACCGATTCGTCAGTCCATATTTTCAGAGTATCCATCTATATTGATGCTACGAAAACGTTGGCTGATTAATTGGTTACAGTTGGTATCTGTAACTCTGCGCGTTGAGTTTTCAGTGTTTCTATTATACCGAATGTTCCAATTGATAATTATAATCATGTACAGAGTCTATTTAAAAATATATATGCATGCTCTTGCACAACTTATTGAGCACTTTTTTTATTTCTCTTATAACGCTGAATAACTATATATATATATATATATATATATATATATATAACATAAAATATAATAACACGAAATCACATAATTGTCGATGCAATAATTTATTTCAACCGTGCGGTTTTTTCAAGCATCACTCAGACAATTACATTTTTGAGACTCTAAAATGTAATTGTCTGAGTGATGCTTGAAAAAACCGCACGGTTGAAATAAATTATTGCATCGACAATTATGTGATTTCGTGTTATTATATTTTATGTTATTCTTGCTCTGTTTACTACATTGAGCTCTCATACCTAGATTTCCTCCTGGAATTATCCCATTATAACACAAATATATATATATATATATATATATATATATATATATATATATATATATCTGTGAACTGTTTTTTTTACTTGGAAATATCTCTTTTTGAATATACTACAAGAGTATTCTGCTCACTTCAAGTGAATAAATTGTTTTTCATACTGTATTTCTCTCTTTGTCTTTGAGTCATTTTTATTATTATTGTAAATTTTCTTTTTTATTTGATGTCATGTTAGCTACTAAAATATGCAATCGGACACTAAGCACGTACACAAAAGCTAATATGGAAGCCGAGAAGCGTGAAAAAATGGATGGCTGGCTGTTGCTGTTGTTGATTTGCATTCGAAATTACAACGGACTGTAGAATTATCGAATTAAACACAGACTGGAGAGAGAGATGAGCGTGCTTAATTTGAATTAAGAAGAAAAGAGTTATGCTTAATTCGTATCCTACATTTCTTAAGATTTCTTCCAAAACATGAATTGACTTTAGTTTATATATATATATATACTAGCGGAACCCGTCGCCCGGCGTTGCACGGGAGAAATTAGTACCTATTTCATGACGTCGAATAAAAAAAAACGGCCTATAGTTCTTTCTCCACCCCCACCCCCTATACCGTGTTGGCGAATGTTTTAAATTTAAAAAAAAAAGAAAAAAGTGACAGAGTTGAACGGGATCGAACGCTGATAACGTCGATCAGTACACCACCCTTCTCACACCAAGCGCCACGGGTTCGAGTTAAAAATATATGTGAAAATAGGCTAATAACGCTATGCTTGTTTATTGACATGCGTGTTATGTTAACATTTAGATTCTGCCGACCAAATGGAAAGTTCGACAATGACACGGTGTAGGTCATTTTTTGATGAAGTAAATTCATTTGGACAATTTTTCTATAATATGCGTGTTTAAGGTGTATGATTTTGAAAATGTAAATGTATCCGGGTCTACCAGTATCTTGGTGCTTATTGAATTAAATAGGAAGTCGATTCGATCAAGAAATTTTAGCCGTCATGTTGAATCATGAATGTTGCATGAATTGTGTTCGTTAATTTCATTCGCTTAATTCCGGAATGAATATAAATGTAGAAGGTAGAATTAGATAGAACGTAATCTGATAATCGCGAATAATCATCGGAGTGTAAGGGAGCGGTTGTTAAGTTTTTGCGTATTGCTTAATATTATGTAGTAAAATAATGCCAGACAAATACGAAATAACAATGGGTGTTTTGTGTATATTATACTGTGTTTATTAGTTTCCGGTGTCGATGAGTGTAGTCACAGTACAGAATTGTTAGGGAGAAAAGTTTTTACTACCACCTATATGGAGTTGGTATTTCGGAGAGTCGTGGCGGCCGGGCCGAATGTAATATTCAGTGTTAGTTTGGAAAGAAGAATAACAGATATACTAAAACACGCTCGAGTGAATAAGTGCAATGTAATTGTGAGTTCAGTAGCCCGTGATGCATGTGGTTATTTTCCTATTCTCCGAGAAGGTACAGGGAAAAAAACGTCTCTACTTTATATATTAGAAGATATATATATATATATATATATATATATATATATATATATATATATATATATATATATATATATATATATATATATATATGAAGTTAATCCAACAAAAGATATAAGAGACAACTAATATATTTTAATTAGTGAAAATCCGGATAAAACTGAAGCTCAATATACTGGATAGAGCATTAATAGCATTAGATAAAATGAAACAATAAAATAAAATAAGGTGCGAATCAAATTTTATTAGAATTCAAAATTCAGGCAAAGTATCTTAAAGTCCTTAACCCATGAGTTTTCAAAGATAATTCTTCTCATCAGAGGACCATTACCGCAGGTAATAAAATTACACTTTGAAAATATATAAGAATATATATAAAAATACATAAAAGTATATAATACATAATAAATTTGATTCGGACCTTATTTTATTGTTTCATTTCATATTATGCTATATATATATATATATATATATATATATATATATATATATATATATATATATATATATATATATATTGTAGAATATAAGAGACAACTCATGTCTAGATATCCTTTGGTAGATCCTTTCAATAGTCCGAATCAGGATCTTAGTTTCGGAGGGGAATTGGCTGATGAATTTGCCATAGCTTGGATCTGTCTCCCAAGTACTTTCAAACCCATCCGGGTCCATCTGCAGGGAAATGAGGTTAATCAGGTACAGACCATGTGTTAGTATTTATAGAAGGTTTTTGGCGGGAATTATGTACTAAGTACGAAACTATATTCAGAGCTATAGACATTTTCGAATATTATTACTGATATTAAGTTAATTCTATTAATTAGGGTTTTTTGGTTTTTATATATAGGGCTTCTAATATATGGAGTTTTTGTTTGTTAGTACTATATTCTAAGATTTTGGCATTTTCTACTAAGAGTTTTCTGAATTCCGATCGGGGGCTCTCGTGCTAGTATCAGACAAATGCATCGTCAATCTTCTCGACATAGTCGTGGTAGTCAAACCTATGTATATGTTTTTTTCTTGCAAGAAACATATACATAGGTTTATTTATATAAAAACCCAAAAACCCCTAATTAATAGAATTAACTTTAATATCAGTAATAATATTCTAAAATGTTTATAGCTGATTTAAATTGTGTTGTAGAGTAAATAATGTAATTATAATACTTTATATGTTGAAATTCTCAAATGTACTTGGATTATACTGACAGTTTCGCTGTGTTACCGCTCTCTAGTGTTGCTAGCCAAGGTAAGTGCTTCAAGCTGAGATCGAACTTCGAACGTTTTTCGACAATCGGAGTTTCTATCTTCCACGTCATCAGCACAACCATGAACGAAAGGAAATATTAATGTTTACATAAACAATATCAACTATGGAAAGTGATCTATTAATTTACGAAATGATTTTCATTATCGCTAATGGGCGCCGGCGATTTCACTTATCAGAATGTCTAACCCAATAGGAGTTAGGGGAGGGTGCATAGGTTTTTTTGCTGTATACGACCTCTTCAGTGTCGCTAGAGAGACCAGCTCTACAAGATGAGATAGAAACTCGAGTATATTTTGCTACAGTCAAAGTTTCTATCCGATACGCCATCAGCAAAAGACTGCTAATATCATAATTACTTAATATATATATATATATATATATATATATATATATATATATATATATATAGTATGTTAAAGAAGGCTGAGGGCAATGCAAAGTTCCGAGTAGGTTGTAAGGTGGAAAGAACAAAAATAATGAATCGAAGTGGGACTTACTATTTATTTTTTCTTAAAATCTTACATAACAGCAAGTGTGGTGTTGGCTAGTACTATTCTCAGCAATGCTTCAAGCAAACTACCACTCTCGCTCTCTCTCTCTCTCTCTCTCTCTCTCTCTCTCTCTCTCTCTCTGTATATATATATGTATATATATACATGTATATATATATATATATATATATATATATATATATATATATATATATATATATATATATATATATATTCATCCACAGACTGAACGTTTCGATTTGTCACGGTTCTTCAGTGTAGCTAGACAGGTAAGTGCTTCAAACTGAACTCGAAATTCGACACTCAGAGTTTCGTATCGGCTACGCCATCAGCACAATCAAGAAGGAAGAGAAATATGAATGGTTATATAAAGAATATCAGCTGTCACACGTGCTCAGTTTGCATTATCGCTAATGGTAACCGGCGATTTCACTTTCAGAGTACTCAACCCACGAAGAGTTGAGGTAGGGGTCATATGTAGTCATCTAAAGACCGACTGTTTTGCTGTATCAATGCTCTTCAATGTGGTTAGACAAGCCAGTTCTTCAACCTGATATCAAAACTTGAGCTTTTTCGACAGTCAAAGTGTCTATCCGCTACGCCATGTGTGTTTTATTAGCATCAGTTCTTCTAATATCATAATCAATCGATTTATAGGTATGTATGTATGTGTGATAATATAAACACAATTCTTTTATATAGTTTAGATCGATTCTTATGAGAATCAATTTACCAAAGCAAAATTGAGCTCAATATTCAATATTTTAACTGTTAAAGAGTTATTTCTAAAATTGCAATAGAGATATAAATAAATAAAAGTGCAAATCATACTGTAACTAAATGTTATTTTATATGGTAACTTGGATTTGTTCAAGTATGCTCTGAATTTTTCTCCAGAAACATGTGTAAGATTTATTTTGCTCCGAAATTTACATTAAATCAAAATATCATATAACTCTGATCTCTAATCATATATATATATATATATATATATATATATATATATATATATATAATATATATATATATATATATATATATATATATATATATATAAAGTTTAAAGTTCATTTTTTTTTTTAAGCATCTATTTGACATTTATTAAAGAATAAGGTAAAAAGAATTACCTTTTTTAAGCATATAAAGATGCGATATCATTTTTTTTTTTTTTTTAAGAAAATAAATCGAAAACGATTTTTTTTTTTTTTCTTTTTCCTTGTATAAACCTTCATTCTTTTATTGGTTTATAATGATACAAATAATTTCGCCAGTAGAAAACCTGGCTTCTTCAGTGTGTCTATATCCCGATGTTAATGGATTTGGAGGTTTCCCGACTACTGTTGTGGTAAACGGGCTTAGCGGAAGTTGTTAAAAAAAAAAAAAATGATATCGCATCTTTATATGCTTAAAAAAGGTAATTCTTTTTACCTTATTCTTTAATATATATATATATATATATATATATATATATATATATATATATATATATATATATATATATATATATATATATATATATATATATATATATATATAATGATAGATCAGAGTTATATCATACTGGAATTTAATGTTAATTTCAGAGCAAAAGAAATCTCACACATGTTTCTGGAGAAAAAGGTCACAGCATACTTGAAGCAATCCAAGTTATCATATGAACATTCCCCATCTTTAGATACAATTTCTAGATGAAACACCACAGGTAAAAATCTATGCAAAAAAGCCTTCAGATAAGTATTTAAAAAATGTCGATGGAGGTGATTGATACAAACCAAACCTTGATGTTCATTTAATAACTTTGATTTGTTCAAGTATTTTTCTCCAGAAACATATGTAAGATTTCTTTTGCTCCGAAATTTACATTAAATCACAATATCATATAACTCTGATCATTAATCATATATATATATATATATATATATATATATATATATATATATATATATATATATATATATATATATATATACATTTAGAGTATTTTTAGTTCGCCGTTTTCAAAAACTCTGTTCACACTTCATTGAAGGCTTGAAGAAGAGAATGGTTCCCGCAAATTTCCTACGGAATACCCTAACACACAAGAAAAACAAAAATAGAAATTAGGAATTATTTTGCATCTAAAATCATCCAATAAACTCGGTACAAAATTGTAAGTTATTTGTCTATTCATTCTCAGTGTTTGTTATTTTTCACCCAATTTGTGCGGTTGTTATTTTTCGGTCACTGATTACACCAGTAAACATATAAATATATATATATATATATATATATATATATATATATATATATATATATATATATATATATATATATACATAAATATATATATGTTGTGTGTGTATCTACAGACTGATAGTTTCGCTGTGTCACTGCTCTTCAGTGTGGCTAAACAGAGAAGTGCTTCAAGTTGAGATCGTAATTCGACCTTTTTTTTCGACAGTCGAAGTTTCCATCTACTACGCCATTACCACAAGCTATGTGTGTATAATGATCATCAGAACTGCTTATATCATAATAACTATTTTTGTTTATTGTTGGTCATCGATAAAAAAAAACTTGCTTCTCCGTCTTGGCGTTCTCTGTTCGGCCATGTTGTTAACTGAGTCAGACATTCCCTTCCCATAATTCCCTCTTCTTCCACTTCCTCTTTCTCGAGTAACGAGCTTGTTCTCATTCCTCCCGCGCAGGAAGTGTCTGTAGATTTATACCAAAAGATCGATCATTGTCCCATTTCGATCGTATTGATTACATGACGATCAATAACCGAAAAAAAGAGGGCGAGGCAATGTTGACCGGTTCTTTCAGTTGAATAAAAAAAATCAACAAAAAATCGTCCCTATTGAGAAACAGGGTCAGGCAAATCTGACCCTCGGCTTTTACTTGCCCGGGTCGACTGGTTGTCTCCATTCTGCCCTCTTCAAACTGAAACGAGTTGTTAATAAACAAAGATGAAGACAAACAAACTAAATAAGATGCAAGAAATTTCTTTGTATAAAACAAACACAAAAACGTATTTTTTGAAAACGCGCCATTTCAATCTGCGCGTTTAGCGATGGGACGGTGATTCAAAACTTGAATGCGATTTATTTATCTACTTCCCACAGCGGTAAGATGTGACACAAGGTCGAGAAAGTGGGATTTGAAAAGCCAGCGCCCAAGAATTTGAGCACTCTGGCCTACAAAAAATGCCTGGGCAGCCCCGTCGGCATTCCTCGGTAGGGGCGCCTCAGGCAGTAAGCAATAAACTTACTCCTCCCCAAAGAGGGTAGGCAAAGCCTGGGAGGGTGGACCTCCTATAACTGCACAGGACAGACCCATAGACCAGCGGAAATCAAGACCCGAAGACCAAGACGATACCGCTCTATAGGGTGTAGTATCCATCGGAACAGATACTAATCTTTGCTCCTGACCAAGAGCAAGTGGCGCTTGAATGCGATAAACGAGCACAAACGGTATTTACATTTAAGCGTGAAAAGCTAACGAAATGGCTATTTCTTACTTAAGCGTTAAAACCAATGGAAACGCTATTTAAACATTAAGCTTCAAAGGCCAATTAAGATTAACGAAAATTTTATTTCAAAATTGAATCTTTAAAGAATTCTATTTGAAACAAACTTAACCGTGCAAGACCAAAGACCAAAAAAAGATATTTAAAACTTAAAACCCATGAAAATGATATTTACAAACGTTAGCGTGAAAGATAAACGAAAACGTTATTTCAAACTTGAGCATGACAGACCAACGAAAATACCCTTTCAGATTTAAGCATGGCTAACTAACGAAAATTTCAAACTGAATCGTAAAAGACCAAGTAAAAACTATTTCAAACGTAAGCGTCAAAGATAGACAAAGACGCTTTAGCGTGACAGACCAATGAAAATGCTATTACAAACAACTGTGACAGACCAAGCAAAAAACTATTTCAAACGTAAGCGTGAAAGATAAACAAATAAATTTGCTAAATGATGAATTTATAAAAAGCGTAAAAATAAAATAAAAAACAAAGACCAACAAATATCGTAAGTTTATTCAATCTGTAATGAAGTAGTCACCTATGGCGATCTAGTATTGATTTGCTCCTCTCCAGGAGTTAGGCACAAGGCCAGTTTTTATCTTACTCCCACAAGTAAGATGTGACCCAAGATCGGGTCGGGAAAGTGGGGTTTAAAAATTGCCTGGGCAACCCCGTCGGCATTCCCCGGTAGGGCGCCTCAGGCAGCAAGCAATAAACTTACTCCTCCCCAAAGAGGGGAGGCGAAGCCTTGGAGGGTTGAACCTCCTAGAACTGCACAGGACAGACCCATAGACCGGCGTAAATCAAGCCCCGAAGGCCAAGACAATACCAGTCTATGGGGTGCAGTATCCATCGGAACAGATACTACACTTTGATCTTAGCCAATAGGCCAAGTACCAAAAAAAAAATACATAAAACATTACAAAAGAGAATACTAGAAGAATTTAATGTTGGGCATTACGGAATGTCGAGAATGAACAGTCTCATAAAAAGCTACGTGTATTGAAAAAATGTGAAGGACAGGGACATTGAGAATACAGTAAAAGTATGTAAAGGTTGTGCCCAAAACACAACCTTTACGCATTCGACATGGAGACATTAAGACAAATTCTAAACATATCGTGGCACGCTTATGAAATTCATGTCTACGTTAATAAATTAGCTGAAGATTTAGCGGGACACAGCGAGCCAGCAATTATTCCCATCGAACGCCGCAAACTACAATGGTTCGGCGATGTATTACGACATCAAACTCTAGCGAACACGATACTACAAGGTTGGATACATGGGTCTCGCAGACCAGGACGCCCAAGATGGACAACATTGTGCCCAAAGCACAACCTTCACTAAAAGTCAAACCCTGGCAAAAAAATGACCGACCTTTGTCTAAGATCCTCATTGATTCTCTGACCTACTAGATGGTTTCTATACATGATTCTGGTAGACAGTTTCCCTAAATGGCAGGGAATCTTGAGGTGTAAAAGACAACCACTGAAGTAACCACTAGTTTTTACATGAATTTTTCGCCCAGTTTGGAGTCGCTGATTGCATTGTGTCAGAAAATGGAACGCAATTCACGTCTAGTGAATACAGAGAATTTTGTATTATGTGGATTATTCGAACTACTGTTCTCATCTTGGATGTTATGCTCACAACGTTTCGGCCGATGTAACCTTCGCCCTTTTTCAGATGTATTTTGTCGAACTTGTAAATTTTTATGTCGAACGCGAGAATCTGTATGGAATTTCGAACAAAACCCTTTTATGTAATCCTTGCTCTCGTTCCGTCAACCATGATCGGGTAGAAGTATTTAGTAATTAGTAATTGTATTCTTAATATCGCTCGCACTGTGGATTGAACCTTCCACTTCACAAGACTGTCTGTTAGAACTGATTAGTACTTTAGCATTTTATTCGTTACGCCATACACTGATTTAGCCTCTTTATAAACATCGGTGATATTTTCTATATCATCAAAATATATGTTCTTGAAATGAGCAGAAACAATTCTTTGTAAATAAAAGTGTTTTTAGACGGAAATATGGAGTGTTTTTCTCTGAAAAACTGAGATTTACATGATGTTAAATTAAAACACATAGTCGTACACTATTCTAAGCCCGTTTGCTCTTTGAATTTCCTCCATGCTCCTTGTTTCTACTGACTGTACAAACATGCAGAAATTTAAATGTAATGTGAACAAATATTTTGGCGCCCAACTTCCGACTTAGAATGTCCCCTATAAAGCTGCCCCCTAGTCACAGTAGCTCCTTACGTCTTAGTAGCAATGTGCCTTGTTTGGGGTAAATAAAAGTAATAAAACAGATTTGATTTTAAGGTTGGCTTCGGTCAGCTTATTAAACCGATTTTTTTTAGAAATATGCAATATCCTAACAAATGTTTCGGTCTCTGTTCTTTACTATTTAAAATTTAAATTCCAATCGATTTAATTAATTACATATTATATACAGCCCGGCATTTTCTTTCCATGATACAGATCGAGACACAGATTTGTAACTTCCGTTAGCTACAAATACGCAAAATAGCAAATGGCTACCGAAGAGGGGGAAAGGTTTAGAAATAGAGAGAGGGGAGAGAGAAATTAATTTCGTCAACATTTTGTACCGCAAACAAAGCATCTGTTGTGCAAGAGATTAGTTAGTTCTTCCCCATAACTAATTCTTTGCACAAAGTAAGAAGTGAGAGTTGAAAAAAGGAAAAACGCGCACACACGAAATAAAACATAAAAAGTTCGACTCTCGAATTGTATTAACAAATCTTCCAAAAAACGACGACGCCAACTCTCGAATAATCCGATCTAGAAATGTAATATACAATTCTCCAAAACACGACGACGCCAACTCTAAAAAAATTTCAACTCTCAAAGAAGCTGAATCTAGAATTGTAATTAACAATTCTCCAAAACACGACGACACAAACTCTAAAAAAATCTGACTCTAGAATTGTCATTTACAATTCTTCAAAACACGATTCTCGTCAATCGAGTAACCCGACACAAAACGCCAATTCAATTTCTTTCTCCTTTTTTCGCTTAACACTCGGCATATCGTAATTTTATCGTCACACCCCAGGGGAGGAAAGTTTCTGGTCTTTTTATTTCAACGAGAATTCGCCCATGCGAAACAATGGTCATTTGTATAAGTGGACTCTTGTCTTCGCACAGAAATAACAATATTATATCTTGTAATCAGAACGCTCTGTGTTCAATCCCCGATGAATTGCACACGGCGCGACCCTCTATTACCTCGTGTACCCGCATGATAGCTGCGACATTCTTACCTGATAAAGGGTCGTGATGGCCTTTTGATTCGTGTGCTTCTTTGAAGTGGGGCGGGCATCCCAGTTACTGCTTCTGAATCGCCCAACAAAGTTTCCACTTCTGCTTCCGTATCGTCGGAACTTTCTGCTTCCGAATTCGCGGCTCTATTCTCGTGAGGAATTACTGACGCTGTGTATTAATAGTTCATCCCTAGACGACTTATCACTTTCCTATACATTTTCCTCTGTGGTTGAATAGTCCTCTACAAAGCAGGGCCCAGATCGCGTATGAACGTGAGATTTAATCAACCATGACAGATTGCTCACTGACTACGCTAGTCATTCGCCCCTGTTTGACAGCCTGGCAGTTTCATGTAAATATGATCTTCTACGTCATATGGCCCGTCCATCTTCTCGGCGTTAAGTGAATTAACAAGGTCGTTTTTTTACCCGAGCCTGTCACGTGTAGATAGCATTCGCAGGTGTGGTTGCCGGAGGCACACCATCCTTCGGCGTAACATTGTACCAGTATGTTGCTTCCCCATTAGAGTACTTCTTTCTGACAGCAATCTTCTTTATGTTGCAATGGCTTCTTTTCTCGATGCCATTGCCTAATGGTACGTATGCATCGCAGCCGCAGTTGAACTCCCCATTCACACAAAAACTGTATGACTTGCTGGCTACAAAAGGTTGGGGCGTTTTCGGCCAAAATCTCATTCGGTGCTTCTCTTTCGTAAAAGACGAACAATAGTTGTCGAATAACGCTTGCCGAATCATGTCGTGCAATTGGTCGCCAAACCGCAAAACGGGTAGGTCCACAGTCGATTAGAGTAAGAAAGTGGTTGCCATTATTATGGGTGATATCTATTCCAACTCTTTGACATGTGTCATTTGTTTTCAGTCGTCCTTTTCGCTTGGTCAATTGACTAACACATCTCACAATGCTGTATGACCTGTTTGACCGCTGATTTGGCCACTGCTGCGTCTACGCATCTCACAAAATACAGAACCCTCTTGACGCCTGAATGGTCGCTCTGCATGTGGATGTCTTCTATCTGCTTCTGGCTCATCGCGCTCACCGTAGCAGCGCATATTCGGCAAACGGGCTCGGGACCCACCTTTATGGCATTGTACAATTTACGAGGCTCTCGTGTGAGCTGGTCGGCAAGGTTACAGTATGACGGGACCAATGTTACGCTGACTACCAGGTCATACTCGTAAACAAGACTCTTTAAAGTGTCTACCCTTCTTCTTATCAGCATCTCGCTTGCTGTCTTGGTGCATATTCATGCTTTACCGGTCACCGTGTCGAACACCCGGTGATAGACGCAAAGAAAGTTAGTATGCAGGTGCAACCTTTTTGCTTGCCACTGTAGTGCTAGGTTAATACCTTTCCTCACAGCATCTAACTCAGCCAGATTGGTGTGCTAGGCGTTGTTCGCAGGCCGCAACAAAAAGTCGTCCTCCAACACGGCTCCATCTTTCTCCAACAGAACTCCTAACGCTAGTTACCTGGCGTCGACCCATACGTTCATTTCTTCTCCATTGACATACTACTCTCATCGGGAGGAATCCTCGTGTGTTGCTATCTCAACACTTTCTTCAATCATTCGGGCGAGAACGGTATCACTTTTTTTTAGCGTCACACGCTTTAGTTATCGCATTCGCCCTGTGTTTTATTACGCCTACTGCCACGTGAAGCCAGCAATACCCTGCAGATGTTCCACAAGGTTTCCGCATAAGAAAACATAGTCCGTCTTGTGAGAAATTCAGGGGTGACGCAGATCACATTTACTCATTCCCATCGTAAGGTGCCATCCTCCCCACTGACGCCCAGGCCAAGCACACGTAATCTGTCTCCAAGCCGCTCTGGGTCCTTGTACTTTATGCCAAACTCTGCCAATTTAGCTTGAATGTGCCTCGTTTACTTGACATCTTCATTAATTTAAATGTCGTCGAGGTAAGCCGACGTCACCCCTTCGACAGTTTCCTCCTGGGATAACACAGAATTGACGATGGTCTTCATGATCTGTGGCGCCACATTCAACCCAAAACATTGCCTGATTAGACAGTATCTCTTGCCGCGAAATACCACCATCTGGAATGGCCATAAAGTTTTGTCGACCCGCACTTGCAGATAGGCCTTCCTCAGATCGAGTTATGATACATTCAATCCTTTCTGGTGCCACTCCCTTAACTTTATCGCACATACATCGCCATCAGCCGCGTAAGCCTCTATATATTGATTGAGCTCACGGTAGTCCATGACTGGTTGTACACCTGCTATTAAAGGTATAAGACCTTTTGGAGATCCAAGGTCTTGGTTGGGGTACGAGATCAACCAGCCATCTTGTAAAACCTCTTGTTCGTGTACGGCCCTAACATTCACGGCTACGGAGTACTCTGTGGCGCCCTTCCGTAGCATTGTTTGTACTTTATCATCCGTCCATTTCCACGACGCAGTCTAGATACTTTGGCGTTTATCGAACTCCATCTTTAACTCTATCCTGCTCCATGTACGGCATAACCTTGCGCTTATTATGGTACAGGAGAAAGGCATTTGATTGACATGAACTTAAATGATTGGTTGTGTCTCGTTTATATCTTGTCCGGGTATCAGAGTGATGCTGACATATTGTCCCCTGGGTCGTTTCTCGGGTAGCTTGAAGCCATGTGTTCGATCCCGCCACACTGGAAGCACCGTATGTGTCCCCGTCTTCTGTCCATGCAATTCTTTGTAATGTGACCATTCCGCCCACCACGGAAGCAATTCACTTTGGCATGTGGGTCCGGCCGCTGCTGATTTCTAAAGTCATACTAATGATTGCTTGAGCGTACTCAAGCAACTGTTCAATCGGCGTCGCCTCTATGCTCATGGGTGCCATCAGGAGTTGCTTCACTCGAACTGGGAGTTCGACCACAATGTCTTATACGAAAGTCTGTTATGACAACCTTCCAAACAGAACGGCCAGCTTTTTCAATGCTGCAAAGACATCCACTGCCTCGTCTGCCAAAAGTTTCCGGGCGGTAAACCGTTCGTATGCTGTGCACGGATCCATCGCAAAAGCTCTGTACAGTGCAGCATTCGGCAACTCAACATTGCCTTTATCATTTTCGCTTAGCTGCTGGTAGACATCGAGAGTGCCTCCCATTAGTCGCAGGGGGGAATGACCAACTCGACCTGCTTGACTCCACACAAGTGACAGGTAAGCTCCACTCTCTCAAGCGAGTCCATCACAAGTGTTGATCAGTCAAACTCAGAAATGAGTTTTAAGTCGAACTTTGCATCCGCCATTATGTCACAAAACAGCACAGAAAAATGCCGAAGATAGCTTATGGAAGTAGAAGTAGAAAGTTGAAAAAAAAACACGCACACACGAAAATAAAATCAAAAGTTCGACTCCTGAATTGGATTCACAATTCTTCAAAACGCGACGATGCCAATTCTAAAACAAATCCGACTCTCGAATTGTAATTTACAATTCTTCAAAACACGACTCTCGTCAATCAAGTAACCCGACACAAAACGCCAATTCAATTTCTTTCTCCTTTTCATTGCTTAACACTCGACGTATCGTAATTTTACTTTCACACTCCCGCTAAGCAAATTTTCTACTCTTTTTATTTCAACGAGAATTCGCCCATGCAAAACAATGGGCATTTGCATGAGTGGATTTGTGTCCTCACACAGAAATAAAATTATATCTTGTAATCGGAACGATCTGGGGGTCAATCCCCGATGAACGACACACGGCGCTACCCTCACTCTATTACCTCGTGGACCCGCATGATAGCTACTACAAAGTTAATCAATAAAAATAGCTTAAAACTGCCCTACTGTTCCTACTAAACTTAGAAATGATAATTAAAGCACACAATAACAAAATACTGAATGGGAGCAGTAAAGAAAAATAATAAAAAAGCGTAAAAAGTGAGCAATATAGCAACAATAAAATAACACTAAAAACAAAAATATAACCACTAGAAATAGTAATAACCCAAATTAAAATAAGAAAGTTAACAATGAAGAGAAAAGCTATAACTGCATAACTCGTACACTTTGTCCACTACAAAATAAATGCCGAGCCAAAAGCATTGTTTACCAAGCCACAATATTTGCCAAGGAGAGTACTACGTGGTTAAACCTCTATAGATTTTAAAATCAGATATTACGACTATAAAACACATTCAATAACAGAAAACGGAAAATAAATACAGGACTAGCGACCAATTACTGGGAACTCAAAGAAAGCGGACGCTCGCCAATAAGCGAATGGAAAATAGAACAGGCCAGTACATATAAAAATTTAGACGACCCGTGTAGTTTATGTTGAATGAGAAATTTGGAATTCTTAAACTTTAAAGACCCCCCACGACCTATTAAACTGTAGAAGTTAAATAGCAAACAACTGTATACGCAAAATAAACTTTACTTTAGGATAACAATGTATGATAAAAATAAAATAAAATAATTGAATAAATAAAAAACTAAACATACACTTAAAATAGCAACGAATAACAAAAAATGTTAATAAAACTATTCCAAGCACGCACTTGTTAAAATAAGGGCAGCTGTTAATTCGACACATTCACCCTATAAAATGATGTCAAATAAAGGTCAGCCGAACCTTTGTTTGAGAGAAGCCCTGACATTGGCTAATGAAAACATTAACCCGGAAGAGGGAATAACAATGAACCTGATTGGTTAGTTAACTGTGCTAAACACCACGTGGATATATAAAAACACTCAGCAACAAGAAGTATATGCACTTTAGCCTGACCATTCTCTACGAGGTTGAAACGCGGACCCGTCTGCTGTGTAGATTAATTGCCATAAATATTTGAATAACTTACTTTAGACACACACACACATATATATATATATATATATATATATATATATATATATATATATGTATATATGGGAAATGAAAAAGGAAAAAATATGTCGGATTACTCTCATCCTTTCTTTCTCATATATATATATATATATATATATATATATATATATATATATATATATATATATATATATATATATATACATACATACATATATATATATATACATACATACATTTATATATATACATACATACATATATATATACATACATACATATGTATGTATATACATACATACATATATATATATATATATATATATATATATATATATATATATATATATATTAGATTATGATAACTGGACATTTAAATTCTATTTGGTATCCAAATGATTATAATTGTTAATAAGTTTGTCAACGCATATGTATCCTCCCTTAATTTATTCGTTGTCCTTGTGTCATACTTCGTTTAATATGCGTAGATAATAATACGAACGACGTTGGTGCCCACCAGATTATCATTATAGGGTGATTATAATTATTAGTTCTATGTGGACGGTTATATTTTCTAATCGTCTTCATTAAGTATTCATTAAATCGTGTGCCCGGAGATAATCCGCCGGGAAACACAAACACTGGGGAAGGGCTGGTATCCGGAACGCTGGGCCGCCATCACTGGAAAATGGCGTCCGTAATGACATGGCAACACGTGCAATGTTTGGTTTTAAATAACGTTGCATTAGATTGGTAATGGCGGAAAACGGATCGGAAGGAACGCGTTGGAAACGGTGGTAGGTTTATGGTGGAGGTAGTGAGGACAGTAATGTCTACAAGGGAGGGGGAAGAAGAGATAAAATGAGGCAATGGGAAGATAGAATGCATTGTTGAATAGTGTATAGATAGATAGAAACTAAATGAGAGAGAGAGAGAGAGAGATAGCAACAGAATGAGATAGTGTTGGATAATAGACCTATGGGAATGGACGTATCTGTTGGGAATCGTTGGTTTGACTTGCGCGAATTAACGCGGGTGCAGTCGAGTGCAGATTAGGGCCTGTTCTCACAGTCAGAGCTAACAGACGTGACAAGATTACCGTGTGACGAAACCCCAGATCAAGGGTCAGTCTGCACCTGCGAGAGGCTCTGTGACGTCACTGGCCTTACGTGGGAAACAGAGGATCCGTGACGTCACTCGTTCTCGTGAGAAGCGAGTTTTCGCCAGTCTGGGTTTTGGAAGCAAACCGATGAGACCTGATTGTTAAAATGTAATTTACAACAGATAAGGGAAATATTTCCCTTAAGGGAATACAAGCGAGAGAAATCCTTCCCCCCTCCTCTCTATGAATGGTTAAGAAAATAATTGTTAACTAACTACGATAAAGTAGTGGTTTGCTCTCTCCCTCTCTTTCGACGTAGTGAATGACTCCCAGTTGAAATAACAACGCTTGTAATAAAATGAATTAAATTTAAAAGAAGAGTTTGTCTTCGGAGTGCGTCATGAGGCTTTTGTTGCAGATAACGGACGGTGTGGTTCGAGGCAAGAAGGAAAGAAGAAAGAATTCATCCACTAGACGACACGACCATCCTCTACACAAGAGGGAGAAATCTAAGGTATGCAACAATAGATAGGTATGTAGATAGATAAATACATATACACATACATACATACATACATACATACATACATACATACATACATACATACATACATACATGCATACATACATGCATATATACATATAGTAATAGGTTGAGATGGGTTGGGATGGGTAGGTAGATAGATAAAGAGATAAAGAAATAGACAGATGGGAATATAATAGAATATATATAGAGATATATATGCACATAGATAGATAGATAGATAGATAGATAGATAGATAGATAGATAGATAGATAGATAGATAGATTGATAGGATGTGATGGGTATGAAGGTAGATAGATGAATAGATACAAAAAAGATATGTATATATATATATATATATATATAGATAGATAGATAGATAGATAGATAGAAATAGGAATAGGTTGAGATGGGTAAGTATATGATAAAGAGATAGCTAAATAGATAAATGAGATAGATAGGAACATGCGATCTATAAAACAATGGCGAAAGAGAGATAAAATTGGGCAAGTGGGAAGAGTGCATTGTTAAATGATAGACAGATAGATAGGAAGAGAATGATATAAATAGATAGACTAACTAGAATAACAAAATGAGATACATATGTATATCGATATCATTTATATATATATATATATAGAGAGAGAGAGAGAGAGAGAGAGAGGGTGTGAGAGATAATTATTTTTAGTTATATTTATTTTAGATAGATAGAGAGAGAGGGGGGAAGAGATAATTATTTTTATAATAATTTTTTTAATTAGACATATATGTTTCATCCTTATAGAATCTTCTCTTTTATCTTTCCTGCCGGTCGCACGATTCGAACCTCGGGCAAGAGCCACATTTGAACTCAAATCTGATCATCCGTCGTAGTGGCTATGCATATTGAAGAGAAATAAAGTCTATTTGGTTTTATCAAGCGAACATATAGTAAGCTTGCCGTATAGTGTTCGACTAATCACATTGGACGGAACTCGCATGGTAGCATTAATTCAGAGGCTTATTTTAATTTCTCTCAAAAAAGCCATTAGCTATCAAACAATTATTTGTAATAATGAATATATTTTTAATTATTATTATCTACAGACATATATTATAGTTCATCTTTACAGAATCCTCAGTGTGGAGATAACTGCTTGCTGGCTGAACGATACGACCCCCGAACACGAGTCACCTTTCTCAAGCGAAAATAGATAGATAGATAGATAGATAGATAAAGAGAATGAAAGGGATGGACAGAGAGAGAAAGAAAAAGACAAAAGTAGAAAGATAGATAGATAGATAGATAGATAGATAGATAGATAGATAGATAGATAGATAGATAAAGAGAGTGAAAGGGAGAGAGAGAGAGAGAAAGAAACAGACAAAAGTAGATAGATAGATAGATAGATAAAGAGAGTGAAAGTAGATAGATAGATAGATAGATAGATAGATAGATAGATAGATAGATAGATAGATAGATAGATAGATAAAGAGAGTGAAAGGGAGAGAGAGAGAGAGAAAGAAACAGACAAAAGTAGATAGATAGATAGATAGATAGATAGATAGATAGATAGATAGATAGATAGATAGATAGATAGATAGATAGATAGATAGATAAACGAGCTGACATCGACATATCAAGATAGTCACGTACAAATTCAAATATAGAGATGTATAAGTGTTGTGACCTTGACGGGCCGATAATAAATAAGAAAACACGGTTTCTATTTACAAGAGTGTGTATTTACAGAGATAAAAAACACAATGTTACAGAAAGATTGCCTGTCCTTCATCGTAGGATCCTATATACATAATGTCTGGAAAGGCCAATATAGTAACGAAATAGGGTAGTTCACCATCATACCATAACACCTCCATTTTTAGCCTTGCTCCGTATGGAGTCAATACTTATTCCTTTTCGAGTGTATTACAATAAAATCCGTAATATTACGTTTTTTTATCTTCATTGTTCAGGACCTGTTTGCGGGATTGGTATATCAAATGTCTCAAACACGACATCTATTATTTCGTTCTATGTGGCATTATTCTAGATCGTATCTGAATATCGTTTCCTCATCTATATCATATGTCTTTTGTGGATAAACTTGGGTCCCTTTACTATGTAAATCATGTCCCCAATCTGTTTATCCACTATCTCTGTTTTTCAGTAGGATGTATTCTTTTTGAACATCTGAAAGAAAACTTTTTCTCCAACTTTGAAGCGTCCCTTCGTGATATTTTTTACCTCCTGGATTCGTATATGTTGCCAATAATCTATCAAACACTTTTAATCTTCCTTGAAAACATTGTTTCTGCTGGCGTCATGAAAGATAGAACATTGTAATTTTGAGTTATTCTACATACCTTTAAAAAATCTCGAATCGCCTTTTTGATAGGTGTACTCCGCGCTTTCTTAAATGTTCTTTTGAACATGTCCACGAACCGTTCTGCCTGACCATTGCACGGTTCGATCGTGATATGCTCAACTACAAATATTTGACAGAATAGTGTAAATACACTAAACGTCAATTGCGTTCCGTTAACTGATACAATAGTCAACGACCCCGAACCGGGCGATCAATTCATACAAAACTAATGGTTACTCCCGTGGTTGTTTTTTACATTTTAATATTTCCGGCCATTTCGAGAAACTGTCGACCATTAGGTAAACGAAAAAATTCAGTGGGCCAGCAAAATGTTGACCCTAGACTACTCTCAGTCAGTTTTCAGCCAGGATCTGAACTTTATAGGAAGTGTGTTCGCTACCAAAGCACAACTTTGCATAGTCAATGACTTAGTCCATACTTGTCCAATACATATGGCTCCTCATGAGACTTTGCACTCTCTAAATGCCCGGGTGAGCGACATGAAATCCTTTTAGTATTTTTTTTCTGTAATGCTGCAGGACTAACTACCCGATCGCCGTACATAATTACTTCATCACAGATTGAGTACACTTCTGAGATGTGTCGGTGTTTTTCTTTTATTTGATTTTTATGGGTTTTTTAAATCGTCGTATAACGCATTTTCTTTTATTACTTCGAGTGTTACCGGAAACTTCCTAATGGCGTTACACGATGAATATTTTATTCTAAATTTTGGGATAAATGTAGATAATCCGTCAGTATGACTAATCTTTGACTGTGAGAGATTCTCCATTTTATAACTGTAATTGCGGAGAATCGTCCCCAATCTCTGGAGTCTATTTTTGCAGTATGCGTTAGTAATCCCTTTTTGACCCATATAGTCGGTTTGCAACACACACACATATATATATATATATATATATATATATATATATATATATATATATATATATATATATATATATATATATATGGTAAAATGAAAAAGGAAAACCAAAAACTGGATGTTTTTTATGTGTACATCAACGTTTCGTCTTTATTTATAAGACTTCATCAGGATGATGGTATAGAGAAAAGATATCATGCAAGTACAAATACATGTAGGGTAGACATGTTGGGAGGAAAAATAAAATAAAATGAAAAATAATGGCAACGTCTATATATGTTTGGTTAAACAGTAGCGACAGCTTCTGTTTATTTATTTTTTTATTCGTTTTTTCGATTCGTCGCAAGAACACAGCCATTCTTGGGATCTCATATTGCAGTATTCGTCTCCCCATAATGGAAGCGTTGTTTATTCAAGTAAATAAACCTAATATCAACCATGCTCGTTATGAGGGGGGGGCGAAGGTATGTTGAAGTGTTGTTAAAGTGGTATTGAAATGTTTGTTAAAAACGTCTTCTTAATAAATTTACCAATCTTTTATTTTGCATACTCATTCATCCGCCTGAAGATGACCGACGTCGCTCGAAAACGTTCGCGAAAATATGGCGATTTTTTATACAACATGGACGACAATACCAAATCAGTCGTGCGACGAATCGAAAAACAAATCAAAAAATAAATAAACAGAAGCTGCCGCTACTGTTTAACCAAACATGCATATGAGAAGTAATACTACCTAATTACACAAATTTACATATCTATATATATATATATATATATATATATATATATATATATATATATGTGTGGGGGGGTGTATGGATATAGAAATATTTATTTATTAATAATAGTTATTAAACTTCTATAACGTTGAGCCTTTTCGAGAAGTAATAAATTGATGATTCATAAATTAGCCACGTTGGATGGTGTTCTCCGTTGGAAGATAGAACTCTTTAGAATCCCAGTAGTTGTGTTTACATTGACAGAATACAACACGTACTTCTCTCGCATTTCAAAGCGTGATCGTCGCGTTCGGCGAATGGTTACGAGACCAGCGTTCATAATACTTGGATCCGGGGTTCGATTTGTTCGAACGGCGATACGGTTAAGTAATTTCATAAATTGCGTTTTTATTTTACGCTCGTCAGAGTGTAAAATAAAAAATGCACAAATACATATGTCTATGGATGTAAAATATTTATTTATTAATAATAATAATATATATATATTATATATATGTATATATATACATACATATATATACACATACATATATATACATATATATATATACATACATACATATATATACATATATATATACATACATACATAAATATATATATATATATATATATATATATATATATATATATATATATATATATATATTAAAACTGTATATATATATACTAAAAATGTTAACGTACAAAAGGTAATGGAACTAACCACCAAAGGCCGACAAGTGGGAAATAATCGCGTCGTAGGAGGTAAAGCATAATTACCTGGACGTCCATCTTATTAGCAGGGAATCTATTTGCGAATCCGCCATTTTGAATTCACGTAAATTCTTATGCACATGACAACGTTGCCCAAGGCTATGAGAAAATATGGCACGTTTTTAAGTTATAAGAGATCATGTATATAGGTGTAGTTTTACTTGGTTGGGCAGTCTAGTAAGGAGATAATCGGCTACCACTTAGCATAAAGTATAGCTGCATTTAAAAGAATTGAGCATTCTCAGTAGTCGACAATGAAAATGCAAACATATATAACTATTATAATTTACCTTACTTCGAAGCGAGAATGATATGATAGAGCAAAAGGTCTCGACTGCCGACAAAGCGGTTAGGTTTCGACTCTCAGTTTGAAGACGAAAAGATTGTCTGTTAATGATTTTATTTGCTCTCGACTCGTGGGTTCAGCTCTCTGGTAAAGAAATAAACAACTTCCACTAAGCGTGAAGTTTACATCAACAAACCTGAAACTCTACAGGAATTGAAGGAGAACATAAGAAATGAAGTCGAGGAATTAAATCGTAGTTGAGTTACCCTGCAATCCGTCATGGATACAGTTTTGGAAAGGGCACTAATTTGTGAAGCTGAAAATGGAAACCATTTAAAAGATGTTATTTTTCATGATTAAATTCTTTTTCATTTTTGTTCTTTTTTTTTTCAAACAAATCGCCATTGTCTTCGTCATGTTATGTTAAAATACCATTAAGGTACCATCAAAAATAAAGAATTTATCAAAGTTTAAAATCCCTCAGTGACTTCTTGGCCACTATGTACATGCGTACATATGTAAGAAAAAGGAAAAAAGGAAAAACAAATTAAACACAGGAAGAAATCATCAAAAAGTGTTTAATTTGTTTTTGTTTTTGCCTTTTTCTTACATATGTACGTATGTATATATAAACATATAAACATACCTAACTTTATAAAGACTATAGACGATTGGAAAGCACCGAAATATTGGAAGAGAATAAGCCTCATTATAATGAGTGACGCCGAAGTTAAAAACTTAGAACATCTTAGCTGCAGCTTAGTGCCCCTTGAATACCTTGAAGGTTGTGATATGTGAGCTGGAGACTTGCTATAGAGATGTGGAAACAGTGGTTGTGTCCGCGCAACGAAATTCGTATAGAAACTGCCAAAAATGACGCGGTAAGGCAATGTGGACCTTGGCGAGAGACATGGGCGTTGGTTTTGAGGTTATGAAGAAAGCGCTAAACGAGGATCTTCGCTACTCTTCATACAAGAGTTGCAGGAGTCAGTTACTCACCGCTAAAGCCCAACAGAAAACTCTTCAACACGGTTAAACACGCTGTCAAAATGTGGATGCCATGGTTCATCTCAGATCTAGCTGCACAACCCACAGTATAACAGGTAGCTAACGAAGTCTCGTCCTTCAAACTGTGATAATCGTGCGTTTCCAACAAAGGCCACGTCATGCCGACCCACAGAGAATTATGCATTTCTTCTAATGAAACGAAAGCGACTATGTTTTCTTTTTACTAAAGAGTCACCACTTATAAAGGCCCAAAAGCCACTCGAAGATAAGGGTTAATGAGTACCAGGTTGACAGTGAGACAATACCGTCATGATTGGTAGTGATGGTGGAATTTTTAAAGAATTTGATTATCCAGGAGTACGGCTTAACAAGAATTTGTTTACATTAAACTTGAAAACGAACATTGTTGTTGTCAGCTAGGAAGCAGCTCCGTGGTATTGAGTTCCATAGACAGGTAGTTTAATGAAATAAACTTTTCTCATGGAAGTTTCGTTTAGTTTTAGGCACAGAGAGGGAGAAAGCTAGTGGTTGTAGCTAGACGAGTTTTTGTTGTAAATGTTATACAGGAGGGACCTTAGATTGAGGCTCAGCCGAGCACCTACCATGAAAATGACGATGGGGTAGAGAAAGACCACCAACGTCTCTCCTGTGAGAAAGAGGTAGGAGGAAGGAAAGGAGGACATTGACCACTAGATTTAAAAGATGGTGTTGTACTCTGTCAATGCAAGAAAGGCACCTCCCCATATGTGGCACACGTACCTCCCCGATATGTGGCAACAGTACCTCCCCATCTTGGGACGTATGTGGCTTTTATACAGGTAGAGGATTGCGTCAGGAATGAGATAACTTCTAGAGCGGTAGAATGATCCAACCATTTTTCCAGCGACCTTGACAACGGATTAGATGTAAGTCTTCCATTTCAGGTCAGGAGTGGATGTTAGTCCCAGAAGCTTGTCAATGGCATTGTCTATGCAACCTTCAATACTTCTCTTCCCCATTCTTTTTTTTTTTTTACATAGAGTCGGTCAGTATCATTTCTTTTGGTGCAGTACGTTATTCATGGTCATTAGTATTCTGGTTCTTCGATTTATATTCTTTTGTTATTTATTTTATTTTATCCACCTAGCTATATACATTCTATAAACAGATATGGTGTTTTAAGTCTCTGTTCATACGCTAATAAAAACGTGTGATTAGTTGACAAAAAAAAGAAATAGTCAGAGTACACATTACTAAGACAGTAGTTTTTACGATGTCAATAACCAAGTTTGAATCTCACGTAAGTCTAAAATATTTGTTAAACTGGAGACGTGGTTTATAAATTTAGAACAAATTAACATAACATGATAACATGAGAAAACATCACGTGAATATTTTAAATAAGTTCTCTTTTTTGATAATAGAAACGTGTGATTGGTTGACAAAAAAGCAATAGGCAGAGTACACATTACTAAGACAGTAGTTTTTACGATGTCTATACCAAAGTTCGAATCTCACGTAAGTTTGTAAAAAAAAATTTAAACTGGAGACGCGTTTTATAAATTTAGAACAAATTAACATAACATAATAACATGAGAAAACATCACGTGAATATTTTAAATTAAGTTCTCTTTTTTGATAATAGAAACGTGTGATTGGTTGACAAAAAAGCAATAGGCAGAGTACACATTACTAAGACAGTAGTTTTTACGATGTCTATACCAAAGTTCGAATCTCACGTAAGTTTGTAAAAAAAAATTTAAACTGGAGACGTGGTTTATAAATTTAGAACAAATTAACATAACATAATAACATGAGAAAACATCACGTGAATATTTTAAATTAAGTTCTCTTTTTTGATAATAGAAACGTGTGATTGGTTGACAAAAAAGCAATAGGCAGAGTACACATTACTAAGACAGTAGTTTTTACGATGTCTATACCAAAGTTCGAATCTCACGTAAGTTTGTAAAAAAAAATTTAAACTGGAGACGCGTTTTATAAATTTAGAACAAATTAACATAACATAATAACATGAGAAAACATCACGTGAATATTTTAAATTAAGTTCTCTTTTTTGATAATAGAAACGTGTGATTGGTTGACAAAAAAGCAATAGGCAGAGTACACATTACTAAGACAGTAGTTTTTACGATGTCTATACCAAAGTTCGAATCTCACGTAAGTTTGTAAAAAAAAATTTAAACTGGAGACGCGTTTTATAAATTTAGAACAAATTAACATAACATAATAACATGAGAAAACATCACGTGAATATTTTAAATTAAGTTCTCTTTTTTGATAATAGAAACGTGTGATTGGTTGACAAAAAAGCAATAGGCAGAGTACACATTACTAAGACAGTAGTTTTTACGATGTCTATACCAAAGTTCGAATCTCACGTAAGTTTGTAAAAAAAAATTTAAACTGGAGACGTGGTTTATAAATTTAGAACAAATTAACATAACATAATAACATGAGAAAACATCACGTGAATATTTTAAATTAAGTTCTCTTTTTTGATAATAGAAACGTGTGATTGGTTGACAAAAAAGCAATAGGCAGAGTACACATTACTAAGACAGTAGTTTTTACGATGTCTATACCAAAGTTCGAATCTCACGTAAGTTTGTAAAAAAAAATTTAAACTGGAGACGTGGTTTATAAATTTAGAACAAATTAACATAACATAATAACATGAGAAAACATCACGTGAATATTTTAAATTAAGTTCTCTTTTTTGATAATAGAAACGTGTGATTGGTTGACAAAAAAAGCAATAGGCAGAGTACACATTACTAAGACAGTAGTTTTTACGATGTCTATACCAAAGTTCGAATCTCACGTAAGTTTGTAAAAAAAAATTTAAACTGGAGACGTGGTTTATAAATTTAGAACAAATTAACATAACATAATAACATGAGAAAACATCACGTGAATATTTTAAATTAAGTTCTCTTTTTTGATAATAGAAACGTGTGATTGGTTGACAAAAAAGCAATAGGCAGAGTACACATTACTAAGACAGTAGTTTTTACGATGTCTATACCAAAGTTCGAATCTCACGTAAGTTTGTAAAAAAAAATTTAAACTGGAGACGTGGTTTATAAATTTAGAACAAATTAACATAACATAATAACATGAGAAAACATCACGTGAATATTTTAAATTAAGTTCTCTTTTTTGATAATAGAAACGTGTGATTGGTTGACAAAAAAGCAATAGGCAGAGTACACATTACTAAGACAGTAGTTTTTACGATGTCTATACCAAAGTTCGAATCTCACGTAAGTTTGTAAAAAAAAATTTAAACTGGAGACGTGGTTTATAAATTTAGAACAAATTAACATAACATAATAACATGAGAAAACATCACGTGAATATTTTAAATTAAGTTCTCTTTTTTGATAATAGAAACGTGTGATTGGTTGACAAAAAAGCAATAGGCAGAGTACACATTACTAAGACAGTAGTTTTTACGATGTCTATACCAAAGTTCGAATCTCACGTAAGTTTGTAAAAAAAAATTTAAACTGGAGACGTGGTTTATAAATTTAGAACAAATTAACATAACATAATAACATGAGAAAACATCACGTGAATATTTTAAATTAAGTTCTCTTTTTTGATAATAGAAACGTGTGATTGGTTGACAAAAAAGCAATAGGCAGAGTACACATTACTAAGACAGTAGTTTTTACGATGTCTATACCAAAGTTCGAATCTCACGTAAGTTTGTAAAAAAAAATTTAAACTGGAGACGTGGTTTATAAATTTAGAATTAATTAACATAACATAATAACATGAGAAAACATCACGTGAATATTTTAAATTAAGTTCTCTTTTTTGATAATAGAAACGTGTGATTGGTTGACAAAAAAGCAATAGGCAGAGTACACATTACTAAGACAGTAGTTTTTACGATGTCTATACCAAAGTTCGAATCTCACGTAAGTTTGTAAAAAAAATTTAAACTGGAGACGTGGTTTATAAATTTAGAACAAATTAACATAACATAATAACATGAGAAAACATCACGTGAATATTTTAAATTAAGTTCTCTTTTTTGATAATAGAAACGTGTGATTGGTTGACAAAAAAGCAATAGGCAGAGTACACATTACTAAGACAGTAGTTTTTACGATGTCTATACCAAAGTTCGAATCTCACGTAAGTTTGTAAAAAAAAATTTAAACTGGAGACGTGGTTTATAAATTTAGAACAAATTAACATAACATAATAACATGAGAAAACATCACGTGAATATTTTAAATTAAGTTCTCTTTTTTGATAATAGAAACGTGTGATTGGTTGACAAAAAAGCAATAGGCAGAGTACACATTACTAAGACAGTAGTTTTTACGATGTCTATACCAAAGTTCGAATCTCACGTAAGTTTGTAAAAAAAAATTTAAACTGGAGACGCGTTTTATAAATTTAGAACAAATTAACATAACATGATAACATGAGAAAACATCACGTGAATATTTTAAATAAGTTCTCTTTTTTGATAATAGAAACGTGTGATTGGTTGACAAAAAAGCAATAGGCAGAGTACACATTACTAAGACAGTAGTTTTTACGATGTCTATACCAAAGTTCGAATCTCACGTAAGTTTGTAAAAAAAAATTTAAACTGGAGACGCGTTTTATAAATTTAGAACAAATTAACATAACATAATAACATGAGAAAACATCACGTGAATATTTTAAATTAAGTTCTCTTTTTTGATAATAGAAACGTGTGATTGGTTGACAAAAAAGCAATAGGCAGAGTACACATTACTAAGACAGTAGTTTTTACGATGTCTATACCAAAGTTCGAATCTCACGTAAGTTTGTAAAAAAAAATTTAAACTGGAGACGTGGTTTATAAATTTAGAACAAATTAACATAACATAATAACATGAGAAAACATCACGTGAATATTTTAAATTAAGTTCTCTTTTTTGATAATAGAAACGTGTGATTGGTTGACAAAAAAGCAATAGGCAGAGTACACATTACTAAGACAGTAGTTTTTACGATGTCTATACCAAAGTTCGAATCTCACGTAAGTTTGTAAAAAAAAATTTAAACTGGAGACGCGTTTTATAAATTTAGAACAAATTAACATAACATAATAACATGAGAAAACATCACGTGAATATTTTAAATTAAGTTCTCTTTTTTGATAATAGAAACGTGTGATTGGTTGACAAAAAAGCAATAGGCAGAGTACACATTACTAAGACAGTAGTTTTTACGATGTCTATACCAAAGTTCGAATCTCACGTAAGTTTGTAAAAAAAAATTTAAACTGGAGACGCGTTTTATAAATTTAGAACAAATTAACATAACATAATAACATGAGAAAACATCACGTGAATATTTTAAATTAAGTTCTCTTTTTTGATAATAGAAACGTGTGATTGGTTGACAAAAAAGCAATAGGCAGAGTACACATTACTAAGACAGTAGTTTTTACGATGTCTATACCAAAGTTCGAATCTCACGTAAGTTTGTAAAAAAAAATTTAAACTGGAGACGTGGTTTATAAATTTAGAACAAATTAACATAACATAATAACATGAGAAAACATCACGTGAATATTTTAAATTAAGTTCTCTTTTTTGATAATAGAAACGTGTGATTGGTTGACAAAAAAGCAATAGGCAGAGTACACATTACTAAGACAGTAGTTTTTACGATGTCTATACCAAAGTTCGAATCTCACGTAAGTTTGTAAAAAAAAATTTAAACTGGAGACGTGGTTTATAAATTTAGAACAAATTAACATAACATAATAACATGAGAAAACATCACGTGAATATTTTAAATTAAGTTCTCTTTTTTGATAATAGAAACGTGTGATTGGTTGACAAAAAAAGCAATAGGCAGAGTACACATTACTAAGACAGTAGTTTTTACGATGTCTATACCAAAGTTCGAATCTCACGTAAGTTTGTAAAAAAAAATTTAAACTGGAGACGTGGTTTATAAATTTAGAACAAATTAACATAACATAATAACATGAGAAAACATCACGTGAATATTTTAAATTAAGTTCTCTTTTTTGATAATAGAAACGTGTGATTGGTTGACAAAAAAGCAATAGGCAGAGTACACATTACTAAGACAGTAGTTTTTACGATGTCTATACCAAAGTTCGAATCTCACGTAAGTTTGTAAAAAAAAATTTAAACTGGAGACGTGGTTTATAAATTTAGAACAAATTAACATAACATAATAACATGAGAAAACATCACGTGAATATTTTAAATTAAGTTCTCTTTTTTGATAATAGAAACGTGTGATTGGTTGACAAAAAAGCAATAGGCAGAGTACACATTACTAAGACAGTAGTTTTTACGATGTCTATACCAAAGTTCGAATCTCACGTAAGTTTGTAAAAAAAAATTTAAACTGGAGACGTGGTTTATAAATTTAGAACAAATTAACATAACATAATAACATGAGAAAACATCACGTGAATATTTTAAATTAAGTTCTCTTTTTTGATAATAGAAACGTGTGATTGGTTGACAAAAAAGCAATAGGCAGAGTACACATTACTAAGACAGTAGTTTTTACGATGTCTATACCAAAGTTCGAATCTCACGTAAGTTTGTAAAAAAAAATTTAAACTGGAGACGTGGTTTATAAATTTAGAACAAATTAACATAACATAATAACATGAGAAAACATCACGTGAATATTTTAAATTAAGTTCTCTTTTTTGATAATAGAAACGTGTGATTGGTTGACAAAAAAGCAATAGGCAGAGTACACATTACTAAGACAGTAGTTTTTACGATGTCTATACCAAAGTTCGAATCTCACGTAAGTTTGTAAAAAAAAATTTAAACTGGAGACGTGGTTTATAAATTTAGAACTAATTAACATAACATAATAACATGAGAAAACATCACGTGAATATTTTAAATTAAGTTCTCTTTTTTGATAATAGAAACGTGTGATTGGTTGACAAAAAAGCAATAGGCAGAGTACACATTACTAAGACAGTAGTTTTTACGATGTCTATACCAAAGTTCGAATCTCACGTAAGTTTGTAAAAAAAAATTTAAACTGGAGACGTGGTTTATAAATTTAGAACAAATTAACATAACATAATAACATGAGAAAACATCACGTGAATATTTTAAATTAAGTTCTCTTTTTTGATAATAGAAACGTGTGATTGGTTGACAAAAAAGCAATAGGCAGAGTACACATTACTAAGACAGTAGTTTTTACGATGTCTATACCAAAGTTCGAATCTCACGTAAGTTTGTAAAAAAAAATTTAAACTGGAGACGTGGTTTATAAATTTAGAACAAATTAACATAACATAATAACATGAGAAAACATCACGTGAATATTTTAAATTAAGTTCTCTTTTTTGATAATAGAAACGTGTGATTGGTTGACAAAAAAGCAATAGGCAGAGTACACATTACTAAGACAGTAGTTTTTACGATGTCTATACCAAAGTTCGAATCTCACGTAAGTTTGTAAAAAAAAATTTAAACTGGAGACGTGGTTTATAAATTTAGAACAAATTAACATAACATAATAACATGAGAAAACATCACGTGAATATTTTAAATTAAGTTCTCTTTTTTGATAATAGAAACGTGTGATTGGTTGACAAAAAAGCAATAGGCAGAGTACACATTACTAAGACAGTAGTTTTTACGATGTCTATACCAAAGTTCGAATCTCACGTAAGTTTGTAAAAAAAAATTTAAACTGGAGACGTGGTTTATAAATTTAGAACAAATTAACATAACATAATAACATGAGAAAACATCACGTGAATATTTTAAATTAAGTTCTCTTTTTTGATAATAGAAACGTGTGATTGGTTGACAAAAAAGCAATAGGCAGAGTACACATTACTAAGACAGTAGTTTTTACGATGTCTATACCAAAGTTCGAATCTCACGTAAGTTTGTAAAAAAAAATTTAAACTGGAGACGTGGTTTATAAATTTAGAACAAATTAACATAACATAATAACATGAGAAAACATCACGTGAATATTTTAAATTAAGTTCTCTTTTTTGATAATAGAAACGTGTGATTGGTTGACAAAAAAGCAATAGGCAGAGTACACATTACTAAGACAGTAGTTTTTACGATGTCTATACCAAAGTTCGAATCTCACGTAAGTTTGTAAAAAAAAAATTTAAACTGGAGACGTGGTTTATAAATTTAGAACAAATTAACATAACATAATAACATGAGAAAACATCACGTGAATATTTTAAATTAAGTTCTCTTTTTTGATAATAGAAACGTGTGATTGGTTGACAAAAAAGCAATAGGCAGAGTACACATTACTAAGACAGTAGTTTTTACGATGTCTATACCAAAGTTCGAATCTCACGTAAGTTTGTAAAAAAAAATTTAAACTGGAGACGTGGTTTATAAATTTAGAACAAATTAACATAACATAATAACATGAGAAAACATCACGTGAATATTTTAAATTAAGTTCTCTTTTTTGATAATAGAAACGTGTGATTGGTTGACAAAAAAGCAATAGGCAGAGTACACATTACTAAGACAGTAGTTTTTACGATGTCTATACCAAAGTTCGAATCTCACGTAAGTTTGTAAAAAAAAAATTTAAACTGGAGACGTGGTTTATAAATTTAGAACAAATTAACATAACATAATAACATGAGAAAACATCACGTGAATATTTTAAATTAAGTTCTCTTTTTGATAATAGAAACGTGTGATTGGTTGACAAAAAAGCAATAGGCAGAGTACACATTACTAAGACAGTAGTTTTTACGATGTCTATACCAAAGTTCGAATCTCACGTAAGTTTGTAAAAAAAAATTTAAACTGGAGACGTGGTTTATAAATTTAGAACAAATTAACATAACATAATAACATGAGAAAACATCACGTGAATATTTTAAATTAAGTTCTCTTTTTTTGATAATAGAAACGTGTGATTGGTTGACAAAAAAGCAATAGGCAGAGTACACATTACTAAGACAGTAGTTTTTACGATGTCTATACCAAAGTTCGAATCTCACGTAAGTTTGTAAAAAAAAATTTAAACTGGAGACGTGGTTTATAAATTTAGAACAAATTAACATAACATAATAACATGAGAAACATCACGTGAATATTTTAAATTAAGTTCTCTTTTTTGATAATAGAAACGTGTGATTGGTTGACAAAAAAGCAATAGGCAGAGTACACATTACTAAGACAGTAGTTTTTACGATGTCTATACCAAAGTTCGAATCTCACGTAAGTTTGTAAAAAAAAATTTAAACTGGAGACGTGGTTTATAAATTTAGAACAAATTAACATAACATAATAACATGAGAAAACATCACGTGAATATTTTAAATTAAGTTCTCTTTTTTGATAATAGAAACGTGTGATTGGTTGACAAAAAAGCAATAGGCAGAGTACACATTACTAAGACAGTAGTTTTTACGATGTCTATACCAAAGTTCGAATCTCACGTAAGTTTGTAAAAAAAAATTTAAACTGGAGACGTGGTTTATAAATTTAGAACAAATTAACATAACATAATAACATGAGAAAACATCACGTGAATATTTTAAATTAAGTTCTCTTTTTTGATAATAGAAACGTGTGATTGGTTGACAAAAAAGCAATAGGCAGAGTACACATTACTAAGACAGTAGTTTTTACGATGTCTATACCAAAGTTCGAATCTCACGTAAGTTTGTAAAAAAAAATTTAAAACTGGAGACGTGGTTTATAAATTTAGAACAAATTAACATAACATAATAACATGAGAAAACATCACGTGAATATTTTAAATTAAGTTCTCTTTTTTGATAATAGAAACGTGTGATTGGTTGACAAAAAAGCAATAGGCAGAGTACACATTACTAAGACAGTAGTTTTTACGATGTCTATACCAAAGTTCGAATCTCACGTAAGTTTGTAAAAAAAAATTTAAACTGGAGACGTGGTTTATAAATTTAGAACAAATTAACATAACATAATAACATGAGAAAACATCACGTGAATATTTTAAATTAAGTTCTCTTTTTTGATAATAGAAACGTGTGATTGGTTGACAAAAAAGCAATAGGCAGAGTACACATTACTAAGACAGTAGTTTTTACGATGTCTATACCAAAGTTCGAATCTCACGTAAGTTTGTAAAAAAAAATTTAAACTGGAGACGTGGTTTATAAATTTAGAACAAATTAACATAACATAATAACATGAGAAAACATCACGTGAATATTTTAAATTAAGTTCTCTTTTTTGATAATAGAAACGTGTGATTGGTTGACAAAAAAGCAATAGGCAGAGTACACATTACTAAGACAGTAGTTTTTACGATGTCTATACCAAAGTTCGAATCTCACGTAAGTTTGTAAAAAAAAATTTAAACTGGAGACGCGTTTTATAAATTTAGAACAATTAACATAACATAATAACATGAGAAAACATCACGTGAATATTTTAAATTAAGTTCTCTTTTTTGATAATAGAAACGTGTGATTGGTTGACAAAAAAGCAATAGGCAGAGTACACATTACTAAGACAGTAGTTTTTACGATGTCTATACCAAAGTTCGAATCTCACGTAAGTTTGTGAAAAAAAAATTTAAACTGGAGACGTGTTTTATAAATTTAGAACAAATTAACATAACATAATAACATGAGAAAACATCACGTGAATATTTTAAATTAAGTTCTCTTTTTTGATAATAGAAACGTGTGATTGGTTGACAAAAAAGCAATAGGCAGAGTACACATTACTAAGACAGTAGTTTTTACGATGTCTATACCAAAGTTCGAATCTCACGTAAGTTTGTAAAAAAAAATTTAAACTGGAGACGCGTTTTATAAATTTAGAACAAATTAACATAACATAATAACATGAGAAAACATCACGTGAATATTTTAAATTAAGTTCTCTTTTTTGATAATAGAAACGTGTGATTGGTTGACAAAAAGCAATAGGCAGAGTACACATTACTAAGACAGTAGTTTTTACGATGTCTATACCAAAGTTCGAATCTCACGTAAGTTTGTAAAAAAAAATTTAAACTGGAGACGCGTTTTATAAATTTAGAACAAATTAACATAACATAATAACATGAGAAAACATCACGTGAATATTTTAAATTAAGTTCTCTTTTTTGATAATAGAAACGTGTGATTGGTTGACAAAAAAGCAATAGGCAGAGTACACATTACTAAGACAGTAGTTTTTACGATGTCTATACCAAAGTTCGAATCTCACGTAAGTTTGTAAAAAAAAATTTAAACTGGAGACGCGTTTTATAAATTTAGAACAAATTAACATAACATAATAACATGAGAAAACATCACGTGAATATTTTAAATTAAGTTCTCTTTTTTGATAATAGAAACGTGTGATTGGTTGACAAAAAAGCAATAGGCAGAGTACACATTACTAAGACAGTAGTTTTTACGATGTCTATACCAAAGTTCGAATCTCACGTAAGTTTGTAAAAAAAAATTTAAACTGGAGACGTGGTTTTATAAATTTAGAACAAATTAACATAACATAATAACATGAGAAAACATCACGTGAATATTTTAAATTAAGTTCTCTTTTTTGATAATAGAAACGTGTGATTGGTTGACAAAAAGCAATAGGCAGAGTACACATTACTAAGACAGTAGTTTTTACGATGTCTATACCAAAGTTCGAATCTCACGTAAGTTTGTAAAAAAAAAATTTAAACTGGAGACGTGGTTTATAAATTTAGAACAAATTAACATAACATAATAACATGAGAAAACATCACGTGAATATTTTAAATTAAGTTCTCTTTTTTGATAATAGGAAACGGTGTGATTGGTTGACAAAAAAGCAATAGGCAGAGTACACATTACTAAGACCAGTAGTTTTACCAAAGTTCGAATCTCACGTAAGTTGTAAAAAAAAATTTAAACTGGAGACGTGTTTTATAAATTTAGAACAAATTAACATAACATAATAACATGAGAAAACATCACGTGAATATTTTAAATTAAGTTCTCTTTTTTGATAATAGAAACGTGTGATTGGTTGACAAAAAAGCAATAGGCAGAGTACACATTACTAAGACAGTAGTTTTTACGATGTCTATACCAAAGTTCGAATCTCACGTAAGTTTGTAAAAAAAGTTTAACTGGAGACGCGTTTTATAAATTTAGAACAAATTAACATAACATAATAACATGAGAAAACATCACGTGAATATTTTAAATTAAGTTCTCTTTTTTGATAATAGAAACGTGTGATTGGTTGACAAAAAAGCAATAGGCAGAGTACACATTACTAAGACAGTAGTTTTTACGATGTCTATACCAAAGTTCGAATCTCACGTAAGTTTACGTAAGTTTGTAAAAAAAAATTTAAACTGGAGACGTGGTTTATAAATTTAGAACAAATTAACATAACATAATAACATGAGAAAACATCACGTGAATATTTTAAATTAAGTTCTCTTTTTTGATAATAGAAACGTGTGATTGGTTGACAAAAAAGCAATAGGCAGAGTACACATTACTAAGACAGTAGTTTTTACGATGTCTATACCAAAGTTCGAATCTCACGTAAGTTTGTAAAAAAAAATTACAACTGGAGACGCGTTTTATAAATTTAGAACAAATTAACATAACATAATAACATGAGAAAACATCACGTGAATATTTTAAATTAAGTTCTCTTTTTTGATAATAGAAACGTGTGATTGGTTGACAAAAAAGCAATAGGCAGAGTACACATTACTAAGACAGTAGTTTTTACGATGTCTATACCAAAGTTCGAATCTCACGTAAGTTTGTAAAAAAAAATTTAAACTGGAGACGCGTTTTATAAATTTAGAACAAATTAACATAACATAATAACATGAGAAAACATCACGTGAATATTTTAAATTAAGTTCTCTTTTTTGATAATAGAAACGTGTGATTGGTTGACAAAAAAGCAATAGGCAGAGTACACATTACTAAGACAGTAGTTTTTACGATGTCTATACCAAAGTTCGAATCTCACGTAAGTTTGTAAAAAAAAATTTAAACTGGAGACGTGGTTTATAAATTTAGAACAAATTAACATAACAGAATAACATGAGAAAACATCACGTGAATATTTTAAATTAAGTTCTCTTTTTTGATAATAGAAACGTGTGATTGGTTGACAAAAAAGCAATAGGCAGAGTACACATTACTAAGACAGTAGTTTTTACGATGTCTATACCAAAGTTCGAATCTCACGTAAGTTTGTAAAAAAAAATTTAAACTGGAGACGTGGTTTATAAATTTAGAACAAATTAACATAACATAATAACATGAGAAAACATCACGTGAATATTTTAAATTAAGTTCTCTTTTTTGATAATAGAAACGTGTGATTGGTTGACAAAAAAGCAATAGGCAGAGTACACATTACTAAGACAGTAGTTTTTACGATGTCTATACCAAAGTTCGAATCTCACGTAAGTTTGTAAAAAAAAATTTAAACTGGAGACGTGGTTTATAAATTTAGAACAAATTAACATAACATAATAACATGAGAAAACATCACGTGAATATTTTAAATTAAGTTCTCTTTTTTGATAATAGAAACGTGTGATTGGTTGACAAAAAAGCAATAGGCAGAGTACACATTACTAAGACAGTAGTTTTTACGATGTCTATACCAAAGTTCGAATCTCACGTAAGTTTGTAAAAAAAAATTTAAACTGGAGACGTGGTTTATAAATTTAGAACAAATTAACATAACATAATAACATGAGAAAACATCACGTGAATATTTTAAATTAAGTTCTCTTTTTTGATAATAGAAACGTGTGATTGGTTGACAAAAAAGCAATAGGCAGAGTACACATTACTAAGACAGTAGTTTTTACGATGTCTATACCAAAGTTCGAATCTCACGTAAGTTTGTAAAAAAAAATTTAAACTGGAGACGTGGTTTATAAATTTAGAACAAATTAACATAACATAATAACATGAGAAAACATCACGTGAATATTTTAAATTAAGTTCTCTTTTTTGATAATAGAAACGTGTGATTGGTTGACAAAAAAGCAATAGGCAGAGTACACATTACTAAGACAGTAGTTTTTACGATGTCTATACCAAAGTTCGAATCTCACGTAAGTTTGTAAAAAAAAATTTAAACTGGAGACGTGGTTTATAAATTTAGAACAAATTAACATAACATAATAACATGAGAAAACATCTCGTGAATATTTTAAATTAAGTTCTCTTTTTTGATAATAGAAACGTGTGATTGGTTGACAAAAAAGCAATAGGCAGAGTACACATTACTAAGACAGTAGTTTTTACGATGTCTATACCAAAGTTCGAATCTCACGTAAGTTTGTAAAAAAAAATTTAAACTGGAGACGCGTTTTATAAATTTAGAACAAATTAACATAACATAATAACATGAGAAAACATCACGTGAATATTTTAAATTAAGTTCTCTTTTTTGATAATAGAAACGTGTGATTGGTTGACAAAAAAGCAATAGGCAGAGTACACATTACTAAGACAGTAGTTTTTACGATGTCTATACCAAAGTTCGAATCTCACGTAAGTTTGTAAAAAAAAATTTAAACTGGAGACGCGTTTTATAAATTTAGAACAAATTAACATAACATAATAACATGAGAAAACATCACGTGAATATTTTAAATTAAGTTCTCTTTTTTGATAATAGAAACGTGTGATTGGTTGACAAAAAAGCAATAGGCAGAGTACACATTACTAAGACAGTAGTTTTTACGATGTCTATACCAAAGTTCGAATCTCACGTAAGTTTGTAAAAAAAAATTTAAACTGGAGACGCGTTTTATAAATTTAGAACAAATTAACATAACATAATAACATGAGAAAACATCACGTGAATATTTTAAATTAAGTTCTCTTTTTTGATAATAGAAACGTGTGATTGGTTGACAAAAAAGCAATAGGCAGAGTACACATTACTAAGACAGTAGTTTTTACGATGTCTATACCAAAGTTCGAATCTCACGTAAGTTTGTAAAAAAAAATTTAAACTGGAGACGCGTTTTATAAATTTAGAACAAATTAACATAACATAATAACATGAGAAAACATCACGTGAATATTTTAAATTAAGTTCTCTTTTTTGATAATAGAAACGTGTGATTGGTTGACAAAAAAGCAATAGGCAGAGTACACATTACTAAGACAGTAGTTTTTACGATGTCTATACCAAAGTTCGAATCTCACGTAAGTTTGTAAAAAAAAATTTAAACTGGAGACGCGTTTTATAAATTTAGAACAAATTAACATAACATAATAACATGAGAAAACATCACGTGAATATTTTAAATTAAGTTCTCTTTTTTGATAATAGAAACGTGTGATTGGTTGACAAAAAAGCAATAGGCAGAGTACACATTACTAAGACAGTAGTTTTTACGATGTCTATACCAAAGTTCGAATCTCACGTAAGTTTGTAAAAAAAAATTTAAACTGGAGACGTGGTTTATAAATTTAGAACAAATTAACATAACATAATAACATGAGAAAACATCACGTGAATATTTTAAATTAAGTTCTCTTTTTTGATAATAGAAACGTGTGATTGGTTGACAAAAAAGCAATAGGCAGAGTACACATTACTAAGACAGTAGTTTTTACGATGTCTATACCAAAGTTCGAATCTCACGTAAGTTTGTAAAAAAAAATTTAAACTGGAGACGCGTTTTATAAATTTAGAACAAATTAACATAACATAATAACATGAGAAAACATCACGTGAATATTTTAAATTAAGTTCTCTTTTTTGATAATAGAAACGTGTGATTGGTTGACAAAAAAGCAATAGGCAGAGTACACATTACTAAGACAGTAGTTTTTACGATGTCTATACCAAAGTTCGAATCTCACGTAAGTTTGTAAAAGAAAATTTAAACTGGAGACGTGGTTTATAAATTTAGAACAAATTAACATAACATAATAACATGAGAAAACATCACGTGAATATTTTAAATTAAGTTCTCTTTTTTGATAATAGAAACGTGTGATTGGTTGACAAAAAAGCAATAGGCAGAGTACACATTACTAAGACAGTAGTTTTTACGATGTCTATACCAAAGTTCGAATCTCACGTAAGTTTGTAAAAAAAAATTTAAACTGGAGACGTGGTTTATAAATTTAGAACAAATTAACATAACATAATAACATGAGAAAACATCACGTGAATATTTTAAATTAAGTTCTCTTTTTTGATAATAGAAACGTGTGATTGGTTGACAAAAACGCAATAGGCAGAGTACACATTACTAAGACAGTAGTTTTTACGATGTCTATACCAAAGTTCGAATCTCACGTAAGTTTGTAAAAAAAAATTTAAACTGGAGACGTGGTTTATAAATTTAGAACAAATTAACATAACATAATAACATGAGAAAACATCACGTGAATATTTTAAATTAAGTTCTCTTTTTTGATAATAGAAACGTGTGATTGGTTGACAAAAAAGCAATAGGCAGAGTACACATTACTAAGACAGTAGTTTTTACGATGTCTATACCAAAGTTCGAATCTCACGTAAGTTTGTAAAAAAAAATTTAAACTGGAGACGCGTTTTATAAATTTAGAACAAATTAACATAACATAATAACATGAGAAAACATCACGTGAATATTTTAAATTAAGTTCTCTTTTTTGATAATAGAAACGTGTGATTGGTTGACAAAAAAGCAATAGGCAGAGTACACATTACTAAGACAGTAGTTTTTACGATGTCTATACCAAAGTTCGAATCTCACGTAAGTTTGTAAAAAAAAATTTAAACTGGAGACGCGTTTTATAAATTTAGAACAAATTAACATAACATAATAACATGAGAAAACATCACGTGAATATTTTAAATTAAGTTCTCTTTTTTGATAATAGAAACGTGTGATTGGTTGACAAAAAAGCAATAGGCAGAGTACACATTACTAAGACAGTAGTTTTTACGATGTCTATACCAAAGTTCGAATCTCACGTAAGTTTAAAATATTTATTTTAAAACTGGAGACGCGTTTTATAAATTTAGAACAAATTAACATAACATAATAACATAAGAAAACATCACATGAATATTTTAAATAAGTTCTCTTTTTTGATAATCCGCAAAAACTAGGCTGAAATGGTATTCAACATTAGTTCAAAGTGAATTATTTTTGCTTAAAAACGTAATTTCTAATATTTTTGCCAATAAAAACAATACGTAAATGCATTCACAGTAGTTATTTATTATCTCATGCAAATATTAGGTAGCGTATTTTTCCAAGCGGTAGAACAAGTTAAAGATAGAAATTGACGTGAGCGGGTATAAACTAGTTCTATTTATTAATTTTACTATCGTTTATTAATGTTATTATATTTATATTATTTATATTATTTTTTTTTATTTAGATTATAGAATTAACATTTATTTAGATGGGACGATGAAAGTTTTATATCTTTATTTTACTTTTAATTTCTTTTAAATTGATTCTTCTTTATTATTATTTTTTCCTGATAATTTTCGTAAAAGACACGGCACACGGAAGTGAATCATTAACGAGGGAGTCAAAGAACTTCGAAAATAGGACAAACAGTCTCGATTTAAAAATCAATAAATCTCTACAATTTTGGGTGGGAGTAGATGTTACTGGAAAGAGAAATACAATACTAAGCAAAGGATTTCTGGGTTTTTTGTTGTTCATTAACAAAATGAATATCTCAAAATAAACATCGATAAGAGAGAGGTGACCACTTAAAAGTAGTCCGAATATAAGTAAAAATGAGGTAGTAGAAGTAAGTATTTCATTGTTTAGGATTATTTTCATACACATTGGATGAGACAAACAACAACTAACAAACGTTGATCTGGAAGCAACATATTAAGCATATGGCACACAAAATATCGTGACTGAGATCGGGCTACGTTTAAGTGGGCCACACAATAGTTAGTAATAATAATTAGTAATAATAATTAGTAATAATAATTAGTAATAATAATTAGTAATAATAGTTAGTAATAATGATAATAATAATAGTTAGTAACGATAATAGTTAATAATATTAGTTTGTAATAATAGTAATAGCAATAGTTAGTAATAGTAGTATGCCATAGCCACCCCGAGATACTGCCTACGCACTCAAATGTAGCTCCTCTCTCCGATACCTTACTTGCGTATATTCAGTTGTGTATTTTTTTATTTAGCGAACGGATGTATTTCTTCCGGTCTGTACAAGTCCTTGCAGGTGTATCTGCGTCAATAGCCGAATGTTCTTCTTCCATCCACGCGTAATCCGTCAGTCATCTGCATAAATTCCTGCCAGATACGGAGATTCAACATCTGTTATCAAAGCGGCATTATACTGAACATGATAAAGGCTGATTATTTTGACGGTGATTATACTGAACATGATAAAGGCTGATTATTTTGACGGTGATTATACTGAACATGATAAAGGCTGATTATTTTGACGGTGATTATACTGAACATGATAAAGGCTGATTATTTTGACGGTGATTATACTGAACATGATAAAGGCTGATTATTTTGACGGTGATTATACTGAACATGATAAAGGCTGATTATTTTGACGGTGATTATACTGAACATGATAAAGGCTGATTATTTTGACGGTGATTATACTGAACATGATAAAGGCTGATTATTTTGACGGTGATTATACTAAACATGATAAAGGCTGATTATTTTGACGGTGATTATACTGAACATGATAAAGGCTGATTATTTTGACGGTGATTATACTGAACATGATAAAGGCTGATTATTTTGACGGTGATTATACTAAACATGATAAAGGCTGATTATTTTGACGGTGATTATACTGAACATGATAAAGGCTGATTATTTTGACGGTGATTATACTGAACATGATAAAGGCTGATTATTTTGACGGTGATTATACTGAACATGATAAAGGCTGATTATTTAGACGGTGATTATACTGAACATTATAAAGGCTGATTATTTTGATGGTGATTATACTGAACATGATAAAGGCTGATTATTTTGACGGTGATTATACTGAACATGATAAAGGCTGATTATTTTGACGGTGATTATACTGAACATGATAAAGGCTGATTATTTTGACGGTGATTATACTGAACATGATAAAGGCTGATTATTTTGACGGTGATTATACTGAACATGATAAAGGCTGATTATTTTGACGGTGATTATACTGAACATGATAAAGGCTGATTATTTTGACGGTGATTATACTGAACATGATAAAGGCTGATTATTTTGACGGTTATTATACTGAACATGATAAAGGCTGATTATTTTGACGGTGATTATACTGAACATGATAAAGGCTTATTATTTTGACGGTGATTATACTGAACATGATAAAGGCTGATTATTTTGACGGTGATTGTTCAATTTGTGGACTGTCAAATATAACGAGCCATAAGGAATCGCGTGAAGCGTTTCACGGGTTTTCTTATAAACCGCTACGTTGATATTTTTGTTATCCTTTAGTGTAATTTAAAGGGTGCCATCGAAATTCCGTACAGATTCCCGAGTTCGAAAAGACGCACCTAAAGAAGGTCGGTTGAAACGTTCTGAAAATGTAATGGACAGAATGAAAGGAAAATTTGCATAACGTCCACGTGAACTGGTAAAAAGAAAAGAGTTGAGAATTAAAATAGAACGATCTGGAGCGCGGCAGGAACGACGGTTTATTGGTAGGAGATTGTCCCGATTTTTGTTGAGGTCTTTCTTGCAGAAAAAATATCCAAGCTGAGAACTATAAAAATTACGTATTTTTAGGCGACGATCTGGGAAAGGAAAGAAGAAAATAAATACCACGTGTCTTTTATAATCATGTGTTATTCTGGAACCGCTCTTCTCGTTGTTTAAAAGCGCCAGAAGTGATCAATCAGGGCGAACAATATAGGGTTGTTTTTTTTACCATTTTTGGCGTATCGATGTGATATTAGTTTGAAGGTTTCCAAGGAGAAACGCGAATGTGGCTCTTCAAGCCTGCCAGACTTTTAGAGACCTTACCACAGATGGAGTAGGTGTTGTGATGATCTGAGGGGATGCCATAAATGAAGCCACCTCTTGTACGTGCTTGACTTGCAAAACATGCACTCGTTAGTGATTCAACAAACATACACGTGATATAGTTACCAAGTTGTAAGCTTGGCATCTTAGGTGCTCCATGTTTCCTCCATGTGCTGGATGTTTCACGTCCCGTCTCTTCTTCGCTGCTCTCTTCTGCTGCTGGTGTTTCATCGTATTATTTTCAAAAAGCTTGTTGCCTTCAAAAAGCGCTTTCCTCCAACTTGACCTATCTACAGCCACCCCTCCTATCCTCCAACATCACTTCAAATCGTCTTTGAGACAATATTTGAATTGCTTACAAGGTTTATGCTGTGGGAGAGTATTCCCAGTTCGTTTCCCATAGATCACCTTGTTGGGCAGTCTGTCATCAGTAAGACGAATAAGATGACCAGCCCAACGAAGTCTGCCTTTCCTTATACGAGACTCGATGTTTGGAACTGCAGCTCGTTCCAACACTTCGGTGTCAGGGATAAAGCTATGCTAACGGATGTTAAGCAAGTGCCCTAGGCAATTCTGCTGGAAATACTCAAGCAGGCGAATATGAGCTATGTAAGTGGTTCATGTCTCACAAGCATATAACAAAGTTGATACCACACAGGGCTCCTATACAGAGATCTTAGTTTCCAGCCTGATATCACGTGGTGCTCACACCCGCTTCTCCAAATGACCAAATGATACACCAGCCCGTTCAATACGTCCATCTATCTCAGCATCCAACAACCCGTTCCTCAAACAAACACTACCCAGATACATAAAACGATCCACCAGAGACAATTTTTTGCCTCCAACAAATATATCCGGTTCCTGATACGGGTTGCCAGGGGCTGGGGAAAACATATCCTTTGTCTTGCCCAGGCTTATTGTGAGACCCATTCTTCTACACACCCATGTCAAGCGATCCATAATGTCATGCATATCATTTTGTAAGTGAGTCACGAGATTCACATCATCTGCATGGAGCAAATGTCGAACAAAAGTGGAGAATGTCCTTGGCACAATCTTAAAACGCTGTAAGTTATACAGCCGACCCGATATGCGAATTCAAAGATACACACCTTTGTCACAGTCAGTGTAAGCCTACGACAGAGTTACAGCAAAATAAATGAAAAACAACGTAGGTGCAAGTATATCATCCTGTTTAACACCGTTGTCAACTGCGACGGGTTCAGAGAGACAACCATTGCAGTTGAGACGTGCTTTCACGTTGTCGCGCAGCTCACGAAAGAGTCTAACAAAGTTAGGAAGACATCCCAATTTACCCAATACCTTCCACAGCGCATCCCGATTAACTGTATTAAACACCTTTTTCAGATCAACAAATACCTGATATAGGTCTAGACGATGTTCAATACACTTTTCCTGCGTTTGACGCGCCGCAACAATCATATCAGTGGTACCCATATTTCTTCTAAAGCCACGCTGACTCCCAGGAAGCATAAAAGGACCGATGAAAGCATTCAGGCTTTCTAACAGGATTCTGGTAAATACCTTTCTTGTCCCATTCAAAAAAGAGATGCATCGATAATTGTCGCACTTATATTTCCTCCCTTTGCCCTTGTACAAAGAGACCATAATGGAGTCACGCCAATCTTGGTAAACATGCCCGTAAAACCAGATGTTGTCAATCAACCCTTTAATTTACACTGCCAATGGTCTTCCACCACAGCGAAGGACTAATACATGTATACCATCTCAACCAGGTGTTTCTCATCTCAACTGCTCCACTTCATAATCTATTTCGGCAATGATAGTCCCCTGAGGCAAGCTATCTCTAACATTATTACTGACTATCGACGGATGAGTGAACAGTTCAGTATAATGCTCTGTCCATCTATCAAATAAGTTGTTTGGATCCCTAATAAACTCTGTGCCATCCCTGGATTTTAATAAGTGTTACACTAGAATGGCTAGGACCATAGACTGTCTTCATCAGGTCATACATTATTTTACTGTCCTTAACATCAGCGGCATGCTAAAGATCACAGGCCTTCTGTCGCCACCATTCATCTTTCATCCGTCTAAGTTCTTTCTGCAGCTTTGATTTAACAGCTAAGTATGACTGTTCCACACACCTCAGATCCTGAAGGTACAAGCCGCTATCAATCCGCCTTTGATGAAGTTCATGCTTTTTCTGTAGCAGTTGAGCGATGTGGGCATTATTATCATCAAACCAGACCTGGTGCTTTTTTTTCGTTAGCCCAAGAACACCTACTGTTGTTTCATGAACACACTTCTTAAAACATTCCCACGTACTATTAAACGATATATGTTCACGTCTATTCTGTAGGACTAGAGCAGTTTTCTCATCCTTCAGCTTTGCAACATTTATTCTACGAGGACACTTGACGTTGCTGAATTGCCTCTTCGGCCTAATTACGAACCTTATGTCAGCATACACTAGACGATGATCTGTTCAACACTCGGCATTCCTTTTGACTCAAACTTTGCAGACGTCCTTCAGATCGCGTCTACGGGTGATGACGTAATCGATCAAATGCTATTGCTTGGATCGTGGATGCATCCATGCGTTCTTATACTTTATGTTTCAGGTGGAAACACGTGTTGATTATCACTAAATCCAGTTCCGAACAAATTTGCAGCAAACACAACTCGCTCTTATTCATACTTCCAACTCCATAACGTCCGAATGGACGCAATGTTTGATATTCCCTACCAACATTGAAATTCCCCAACAAGACAATTTTATCATCTTGTAGCGCAGTGAGGATAACTCTTTTAAGATCTTCATAAAAGGATCCTATTAGCTCAAGTGGGCTGTCCAACGTATGAGCATAAACAGAAATAAGAGTTGCATATCGCTGATCAGATAGAGGCAAACGTAAGGTCACAATGCGCTCATTTAGACCACAACGAAGATTCTCGAGTTTAGAAACTACCCATTTATTAAGAACAAATCCTACTCCATGGTCGTGTCGTTAGTCTTCCTGTTTCCCGATCCAGTAAGATACATATTCACAGCCATCCGCTACACGACTACCCTCCTCCAATAATCTTGTCTCTGACAAGGCTGCTATATCAATGATGAAACATAAAAGTTCTCGTCCAACAAGTGCTGTTCGTCTCTCCGGCCGGTTAGAACCATAACGATCAAGTAAGGTTCTGACGTTCCAACAAGCTATTTTCAAATTAAATTTCGTATCACTCATTACATTCATCCCGCTAAGCTAGACACACATTTGGTATCTACACACGAATCGCATACGCCAAAAGTACCAGCACAGAAACCGGATTATAGTGGTCAACGCTTGTGCGACACGACGATTACTCTCTGAGTATCGGCGACTATGAACCTGGTGACAGACAACAGCCCTATGACCAGTAGTCACTTAAAGCATAGGTGTTAGATCAGAGTTTTCCTTCTCCTAGATGCCTGCCTTAACAAAGGTTAAAGAGGACATCTCTCCTAGTAGTATTGCCATATACCAATGGCTGGAACTCAGGATGCTGGGCACCAGAGTGTGATCCACATGTCGGTGGATCATGCATGCCTCAGATGATGGAACCTAAACTTATCTGGAAGATTCTGTCAGGGTTGCCTTAACCTTAGCCTTTCTGACAAAACCTTAGCCTTTCTGCTAAAACCTTAGCCTACAAGGCATTGGGATCCAGTTTTACAGCACTGAGCACTCGTCATCGTCATCGTCCATACGTATATACATACACACACACATACACACACACATATATATATATATATATATATATATATATATATATATATATATATATATATATATATATATATATATAAGATTAAAAATGAAAAAAGCGGAACATCTGTGAGCTCAACGTTTCGCCCAACTGTTGTATAGGCTTTATCAAGAACGAACGAAAAATGCTAAAAAGTGCACAGACGAGAAATTCTGTAAATTATGAGAAAATATATAAAGTAGTATGGTTTACAATTTATGTAGAGAGGGAAAATATGCAAATATGTACAGAGTCAGAGAAAAAACCTGGGCGAAACGTTGAACTCAGAGATCTTCCGCTTTTTCCATTTTTAATCACATACCGTCAGATGTTGTATCCTTTCATATATATATATATATATATATATATATATATATATATATGTACACAGAAAGAAGAATATATATATATAAAATAACAATAATAATTATAGAAATAATAATAATAATAATAATAATAATAATAATAATAAGATTAATAATAATAATAATAATATATATATATATATATATATATATATATATATATATATATATATATATATATATATGTATGTGTGTGTGTGTGTTTGTATGTATATTCTAATTAAATTCATGAAACCAAATTTTAAAACACGAGTATATTGATTAAATAGGATAGATACTAGAAAAGATTTGTTTTTAAAAGACGTGAAAAAATGGCGTATGTCCGTATTGATATTCAAATCTCGTCGATTCTCGTTGATATTAACGCTGCACGATTAACAAGATATGCCGAAGTGTGTAACTAACGTCAAGTGCAAACAAATATGGCGTATGGTTTTTGGCGTCCGTTTTCAACGGCGGCCTTCTAACGAATACATTTGCTGGCAGCGGTTACATGCCAAGAATAAAAGCGACATTGCTATGCTTTTCCCTCGCCCCATCTCTCTCCCTCTCTCCCACGTATCCCTACGGCTATCATTGCCATCTCCAAAACAACATCCGCGCTTCACCCCTTTCAGCTTGATCACCCATCGTCAGCGAAAAGAAAAGTAGTTAAAAAATGGAGAACGGCACGAAATAAGAATCGAATCATATTGCGGCTTGTTTTATTGTTTCAACACCGACACCGTCGAATATTACATCCATTTCTGTTGTTTTATTTTAAACTAACTCTGCCTACCCCGGCGTTGCCCTGGAGTCTTTTTACTTTCATTTTTATTTCGCTTTTTTTTTTCTTAGCAAATCATGTGTTTTAACCCGCAGTGTCACAACTACTAGCACTTTTTATTTTGCTGTGATTTCATTCTAAATTTCATAAACTATGACGTTTAACGGTTAAGACATTTAACGGTTAAGACATTTAACGGTTAAGACATTCTTCTTGAAACACTAAAAATAATAAGTCTCTTTAATTCTATATTCTTATTCTCATTCTCGTTATTAGGAGTTCTCACGCAGGTCATCAGTGATTGCTCACCGACAACCGGTAGTATTCCCTGGAGTCAGAGTGACAACAAGTCTCCCCAGATTTCCAGTATTCTCCACCTCTTTTTGATAGCGAACCGCTAATAACTTTGCAGTATCGCAACGGCGGTTTACGATTGATTTCTCGCTGGTAAGGACCATTTGTTTTCCCTGGGATTTGGGTGGCAATAAGCCTCCTCAAGGTCCCAGCATTCTCCGCACTTTTCCAGTGGAGGTCTGGTTTGTGCTGTCCCTCCTCGGTCTTCTCATCCTCCTTGATCCTATGCAAATATTTTGTGTGGTGTCAGCCTAGACTGGTACAATTTTTTGGGAGGGGGAGCGGGGGAGCGGGGGAGCTGATGGTGTTTCTTGCTATTTCTGTTAATTGGTTCATTTTTGTGTCGTGTCATTTGAGACCGGTGTAATTTATTGGGGGAGCTTATAAAGTGACGTTTCTAACAGTTTCTGTTCCTTTGTTTGTGATGTGTTTTTTCTGTTTTTTTCTTTTTCCTATAGTAGATTCAATGTGACCCTTTGTAGCTTATGTGGGTTGGTTTTCGCATTCGATGATTTTTCTTAAGATTGCAGCTGTTTTGATCATTGCCGTCCTTTGTATAGTTTTAATAATTCATATATGAAAGGTTAAATTACTGACCTAATGATATGATTTTATATGAATATCTTAGGAACATACTTTTGTAAATAGCGAGTGCGAACATTGGGAAGCATATTTTTTCATTTCTTACGGAGCATGAACACTAGTAGTAATATTAGATTTTAAAACAGTTCGCAATACACTTGAAAAGAATGGAGAGTGCATCGGCCGAAACTTTCTTGAAAAAATGAATAACCATGAAGAGAAAACCCCGTTTACTGAAGAAAAAGAGTAATGTTAAATTATATTTATTGCAATTTGTGTGTTGGTTGTTTTCCTAATGAGTCACCTCTTATCAAGGCTAAAAAGAACTCGAGGATGCAGGTTAATGAGATGGATAGATTGACAGTTGAATGATGATGAATATTATGAGAGGATTGAAAATGATAAATGGAATGAGCAAAATGTAATTAGTTATGAGGACGGTTTATGACAAGTATTTGCTGATATTAGATTAGAAGACGATCATGTTGTAGCCTGCATGGAAGCAGTTTCGTGATAATGTGTTTCTACAGATGGGAAGGTTTTGGAAAGAAATTCATGTTAATGGAAATTTCAGTTTGATTTAAAGTAAACAAATATTTTCCCAATCAAATTAACGTTCAGTAGCTAATCATAGTCGGTCGATGTTATCTCCGGCCTTTTACGTGCTTATTGTTGGTTCACGTTAATGTTTTGTTTTTTCGTATGCAATATGATACGCAATGTACCCGAAGAAGAATGGAGAGCATATCGGCCGAAACTTACTTGAAAACATTAATAGCTATAAGGAGACTAAATCGTTTAGTGATTAAAAGGAGTAATTTTAAATTGTACTAGTTGATACCCGCCCCTTGGTCGGTGTTGGTACAGTATTTTCGCTGATGTAATGACTATTATTATTACTTGTTTATACTCCTTGAACGGTGTTGGCGCAGTACCTGGATATGTCAATTTCCATCTTTACCTCGCTTCTACTGCTTTACGAAGAAAAATATTTGTGAAATTTCGTGGAAAAAATAGGCTACTTAGTATTTGCATGAAAGAGTAAGTAACTAATATGAATGCATTTACGTTTTGTTTATATTGGCAAAAAACATTAAAAATAATGTTTTGAAACAAAAATAATACGCTTTGAACTAATGCCCAATACCCTTTATTTCTACTGTTTTCGAGGATGATCAAAAAAAATAAAGTTAGAAAAATAGTGATGCAATGTTATTCATGTTATTATGTTATATTAATTTCTTTACATTTATAAAACAGATATCCAGTTTAAAAAATATCCTTTAGACTTACGTGAGATTCGAACTCGGGTATTGACATCGTAAAAACTATGCCTTAGTAATGTGTACTCTGCCTATTCCTTTTTCTCAACCTATCACAGTTTGTATTTGCGTACGAACAGACACACTCCAAAAACACACACTAATGCATATTTAGTATCGGTCTGTCTGAATCCGAAACTATACAATTACTTTCTTTTAATGGTAAATTTAGTTTAGTATATTATTTCAGACTAATGTACTATCTTTCAGTGTTCAATTCATTGGAAGTAGTGTAGTATCTGTTTTGTTGAAATACCATCCTCCCAGGCATTACCTCCTCTTTTGGAGGAGTAGTGTAGTATCTCTTCTGTTTTCATGATACAATTATCTCAGTAATTACGTCTTCCTTTTGAGGAAGAGTGTAGTATCTCTGCATTACTTGTGATACCATCCTCCCAGGTATTACCTCCTCCTTTTGGCGATTAGCAATAAACTAACCCCTTCTCAAAAGGTGAGAACGCAACGCCTGGGAGGGTGGACCTTCTAGAACTGCACAGAGAAAGTACCGCAGACCGGCGGAATTACGGCCCGATGGTCAAGAGGGTACCAGTCTACGGATTTCATCTTTGTCAGCCCCCGGCTATTAGCTAGTAGCTCTTTTCATAGTACATAGAATGATTGCAATTTCAAATCAACAAATGTTTGCCCAGTTCAGTTGACGTGCAGTAGACAATCAGTTTGGAAACCCGACGTAAACAGGTACTTCGGCTACTCAGTTATAAAATAGAATCTGTCACGAAATTTAAATTAATGGACTTTCGTGTAAATTATTTTGTTTGGGTAGGAAGGGGAAGTTTCTTTTCTCAAAGTTGGACTTCGGCACGACAACATTTATTTGGCTGTGATCTTGAGAATGGTGCGGTTGGGGCAAAGAAGTGAATGATGAAGAAATAGAATAGAATATAGAATATAGAGAGAGTATTTTTATGACTTTATGACGAATACATCATTAGAGATAGAGAAGTTAAAGATGAAAGCAATGATGAAAAATAATGAAGAGGAATGAATGAAAAGGAGAGAAACGGAAAAGAATAAGGAACAAAAAAGAAAGAGGAAAAAAGAAAGGTGACTTGAATACTATACTAATAATAATACTACTACTAAGAAGAAAAACAACAACAAACATGTAGTTAAAAAGAAAGAAGAAACTAAAAGAAAAAGAAAAACGAAAAAGAGATGAAACAGGAAGAGCAAAAGAGGAGGACGAAAAGAAAAAACGGGGGAAGTTCTAGAAGAAGAAAAAGACGAAGACGAAACAGGAAGTAGAAGTACAGGAAGAACAAGAACAACAAGAATTAGAATAAGAACTAGAACAAGAATAAGAACAAGAATATGAACAAGAATTAAAACAAGAACAATAATTAGAACAAAAATTAGAACAAGAACAATAATTAGAACAAAAATTAAAACAAGAACAATAATTAGAACAAAAATTAGAACAAGAACTATAATTAGAACAAAAAACAGAACAGAATAAGAACAAGAAGTAGAATCAGAATATGAACAAGAATTAAAACAAGAATATGTATAAGAATTAGAACAAGAATTAGAACAAGAATTAGAATCAGAATATGAACAAGAATTAAAACAAGAATATGTATAAAAATTAGAACAAGAATATGTATAAGAATTAGAACAAGAATTAGAACAAGAATTAGAACAAGAATTAACACAAGAAGAAGAACAGGAAGAAGAAAAAGAAGAAGTAGACGCAACAAAAATATGAAGAAGCACTAGATCAAGAACAACACGAATTAGAACAATAATAAGAATAACTAGAACAAGAAAATCAAGGACAAGAACAAAAACAACAAGGACTATAACAACGAACTTAGACAACAACAATTAGAAGAACTAGAACAACAATAAGAATAAGAACAAGAATTAGAACATGAACAAAAAAAAACAATGTAACAGTTGTGAAATTCAAAGAAGAAAAACGTGGAAGTGCGAGAAGATGAGTGAAAGAAGAAGTAAAATTCACACAACAAGAAAATATAAAATAATAATATTTAGAAGAAAAAGAAATAAGACGTACTAAATGAAAAAGAAGAGAAAACGAATAGTTTCCGCACTGTCTACCAAGCTCCGGCTTCTACCGCATCTCCGCAGTGTTCCATCTCTGTGCTTATTTTTAAAATAATTACACGGAATGTGCTCACTGCACATATAATCCATATACTCCATATACTCCATATACTCCATTTACTCCATATACTCCATATACTCCATATACGCCATATACTCCATATACTCCCTATACTCCATATACTCCATATACTCCATATACTCCATATACTCCATTTACTCCATATACTCCATATACTCACTATACTCCATATACTCCATATACTCCATATACTCCATATACTCCCTTAACAAAAATACCCCCGACTCACCCGACCAGCGGTAACCCGTTTCTCTTGACCGTAGAGGTGCGTTGACGCCGCAAAATCCTATACTCTAATAGCTTTTTTCCTCGAATCGCTTGTTTCCCTGATCGTATAAACATGCAGAAATTTAATGTGACAAACATCTTGCTGTCAAACTTCTTACCCAGGTTTCGCCCATATAAATCTGGTCCCTATCACAGTAACTCCTTACGCTTCAGTAGCAATATCCATTGCAAACAAAAGTTTTAAAAAATGTAGAATAAATATAAACAAGTAACAGTAGAATAAAGTGAGGACAAAGATGGATACGGGGGAGGAGGAGGAGGAGGAGGAGGAGGAGGACGAAGAAGTATTGAAAAAAGAAATAATACAATATACAAGAAAGAAAAGAAATAAG
>OY744551.1:27586906-27591906 GCA_963556195.1 Sepiola atlantica
TTTGTTTATATTAAAAGTAAAATAAATTATTTTCTTTCTTTTTTATAATTATGAGATACTATTGAGATAAACCTCTCAGCCATGAGTTTTAAATTTGCATACGTGGTTATTCTTTGCTTTCTATTTATTACTATCAGTTATTATTAAGATAAAGTTTCTATGCTCATAAAAATAAATGTGTATACGTGATCATTGAAGCGAGCCGGACACACGTACGTTCACTCTTATTATATAGTAGATTCCTATCTGCCGGTTATGTATTTATTTTTATGTCTCCTGATCGTTTCGTGGACTTTTTGTTGATAAACGGGCGATTACACTTTGGTGAGAGAGGAATGGGGAATGAGTGACTCCAAGGCAACTGGTTGCCGTGCGCCACGAGGCAATAAATTTAATCTTTCGATCATCCATCTGAATTATAGCAGCGTCAATTTCTCGCAATGTTTAATAACAAGAATGCTTTCGTCACGGAAGTGCATTGGCACATACGCAAAGATAAAAATACAAGATGGCCGTTGCCAGAGATTTATGTATGTTGATTTGTTAAGCCCTCTTGTCAACGTCTTCTCATAAGAGCTGATATAAATCTATTATATCATGTGATTAAAAATAATCGTAATGTATGACGACACACAATTTATATATATATATATATATATAGAGAGAGAGAGAGAGAGAGAGAGAGAGAGAGGAGTATTAGAAGGCTATCACAATGCAAGAAATGGAAAAAATGTCGACGTTGAGAAGAATAAAACAAGTGACGTTGATTATATATTTTTAAAAAAACTTTTTCAATAATTTCTAAAAACTAAAACTATAACTGATTTTTATTTTTTTATATATGATTTTAATTACTTATTAATTTTTTTTCTCTGAATATTTTTTTAATAAATAAATAAATTAAATAAGTAATTAAAATCATATAAAAAATATAAAATAAAAATCAGTTATAGTTTAAGTTTTTTTACATTTGCTGCGGATATTAATATTTACTGCGTTATAAGCAATATTGCTATTCACACGTTTTTCGAGATTTAAACACCTACCATTTGATGAAGAGGTCTTCCTCGAAATATATTATGGAACTCGGTCACACAGACTACATCAGTGTTTAAGTCTTGCCTAATCAAGTAAGATTTGATATATATAAAAAAAAATGTTAAGTTAAATATATAATCAAAGTCACTTGTTTTTGTCTTACTTCTCAACGCCGACATTTTTTCCATTTCTTGCATTGTGATAGCCTTCTAATACTCCTCTATATACGTATTACACACAATGCTTCAAGCAAACTACCTCTCCTTATTATATATATATATATGTATGTATATATGTGTATATATATGTATGTATATATATGTATATATATGTATATATATATGTATATATCTATATATACATATATAATACATATATATATATATGTATTGTTGAATATAAGAGACAACTCGTGTCTAGATATCCTAATTAATAGAATTAACTTTAATATCAGTAATAATATTCTAAAATGTTTATAGCTCCAATAAAGTTTCGTACTTAGTACATAATTCCCGCCAAAAACCTTCTATAAATAATACACATGGTCGAAACCTGAGTAACCTCATTCCCCCTGAAGATGGGCTCAGATGGGTCCGAAAGTACTTGGAAGAAAGATGCAAATTATGGCAAATTCATCAGCCAATTCCCCTCCGAAACTAAGATCCTAATTCGGACTATTGAAAGGATCTACCAAAGGATATGTAGACACGAGTTGTCTCTTATATTCAACAATACTTGCCTGCAAGAGAATATGCTGCCTATATATATATATATATATATATATATATATATATATATATATATATATATATATATATATATATATATATATATATGGTAGCAGCGAAGTTTACTCTTCGGTGCCCAAAATGAAAATGCTTAAGTTCGCTTCTGCGCACACATCTGTGCGCATACACTCGTCTAAATTAATAAGAACAAATAAAAACATTTTAAGCCAATCATATGCATTTCTCTGAATTTATCAACTTTGCTGTTATTATCCATCTCGATTTCATAAAAAGCCAGAGCTTTTCTCAATAAACAGTTTGAGCCAAAGTCTACGACAGATCTAACATTGTCATTTCGCCAACTTCCTTCGCCCCTCGATCATAAGCATACGCAATCTGACACTAATGCACATAAATACACAGCTCATTAAGTCTTTCACCCTGTCGTCTGCTCACCGTAAACAAAAGTAAAAACTTATTCATTTTAATATCCTTCGCATTTCCTATTGAACTTTCTACAATGAAAACAAATGAACATTTTGTAATTAAGTGACGAAGATTTGATTACGAGTTTTCAGACCAGTAGACAACTCACATCTCTTAAATTATCGATATCTAAACTAATGAATCCCCCTTGTTCTGTAAAGACTCTCAAAATATGAACACATAATCTATGGTTTTCTTATCTACGAAGCCTGTGTAAAAAGTATCCGACCTTTATTTTTCCGTGCGAAATAGAGACGATAGGGCTGTGCCACTCTACACAGTGAAAGAAGACACCTTCATGCGCATGTGTGAATTTTATCACCGCCTTCCTGCGCATTAGTCGTTGCCTGTCGGTCGCTGAGTGAAGTGCTACACAACGTGTTCGTCGGATTACTGATTCTCTCAAGATGACTGACCGTGTTTAGCAAAGGTGCTGCATCAAATTTTGCCAAAACCTTGGTGATTCTCAAAGTAAAACAATTCGCAAGATTCAGCAGGTGTTTGGAGAAGATGCGATAGATGTAACACAAATTAAGGAGTGGGTCAACCGATTCAAAAATGGCCGCACATAAGCAGAGAGTGACCATTGTTCTGGCAGGCCCAAACTGCTCGAAGTGAAGCTGTTGTTGAGAGGATGCGAAATTTGGTGATGGAAGATCGTCGTTCAACCGTGCGGAAGATTGCCCAATAGATCGGAGTGAGTAAAAATTCCGCATTTTGTTCTGTGATGCCATCCAGCGTTGCTGAATTGAAATCGTCAACGACACCCTGGAACAATGCGAAAAACGTTCTCTCCGCCATCTTTTTAAAATTCTCTTCTTTCTATAGCTTTTTTTTCATTTGCTTTTGACACCTGAGGATGATTCGACGAAGAATCGAAAACGTTCGTGAAACCTGTGAAACCTATAGGACATTTTTTTTATTTTAATACAAAAAAGACCATCAAAAAAATTTTAAAAATCAAAAAGGTACAATTAAACAGACGAATTCTGTTATTTTTTAAAATGTTTGCATAAATGAGAAAATGCTGCCTCAATACACACAATATATATCTCGGGATGAATAAAATTAATTGCCCGAACAAAACAGTTTTGCATCACCTTTATGTTCCCTTTCGAAGATTAAAATTAAGATTTAATGCTATTAAACCTTATGTTTAGAATCCTTATTGAACCAGAAGTTTCTTCAAAATCAGCAGTATCTGTTTTGATGCAAATAATCATTAACTCTTAATTTTAATACATTTTTAAAGAACCACTAATGAATAACTAATGCATGAGTTATCTCTCCCTGCAATCGCAATCACTTGAATAAGTAAATCATGTTTTATCTCCCGATGCGGGCACTAGTACTTAAAAATCCAAAACAATCCAGCTCATTCAGTTTTCTCTGTTTATGGTCATATTATTTTCATGCCACATTTCGTGAAAGACTAATTATTAAACAATGTTTGAGAAAATTAGAAGAATAATGGATTAACGAAACAACAGATTAAGGAAATAAGAGAGAGTGACAGTCCTTTCCAATTAACATCACGTCCAAAAGACGTAAATAATTGCCGAGAAAATGAAAACATAAGAATGCGAGAGATGGTCGGCCGAAAGACATTATTACTACACACACATATGTCAGGTATTTTTAGAGTTTCAGAATTTCTTAAATGGGTATTGGTAATTTGTATTATTTGGATTATTCGGCTACTGTTCTCATATTTGATGTTATTCTCGCAACGTTTCGGCCGATGAAATCCTCGACCTTCTTCAGATGCATATTTTCGAACTCAGAAATCTTTATGTCGAAATTGAATATCTGTACCGAATTTCGAACAAGTAGTGCAACGGATAAAAGTGCTGAGTATAATAAGTTTTTAGTGACAGTTTTCTATAGGTTGAAAGTTCAAATCGTTTTTACAGGCAATACTAAGAATACAATTACTAATTACTTAAGTCTTCTACCTGGTCATGGCTGACGGAAGTGGAGCAGTCTACCGCCGTCGATTAAATAAAAGGTACGTTCGAAAATCCGTACAGATTCCCGAGTTCGACAATACGCACCTGAAGAAGGTCAGAGATTACATCGACCGAAACGCTGTGAGAATAACATGCAAGATGAAACCAGTAGTTCGAATTATCCAAATAATACAAAGTATATACAGAGGACAGAATGTATAGGCAACAGAAATGAAAATAAAGAAAATAAGCAATAGGACAAATTCGAACAAAAAGAGATTAACACAGAGTCATGATTTTATTGGATATTCTTCCCAGAGACGGGCGTTATCAAGAATGCATGATGAATCAACAGAATCAATATATATATATATATATATATATATATATATATATATATATATATATATATATATATATATATGTGTGTGTGTGTGTGTGTGTGTGTGTGTGTGTGTGTGTGTGTGTGTGTATTAACTTGAGTTCACCCCAGACAAGGCATACTGCCACTGAGACTTTAGGGGCTACTGTGGAATAGGTGTCAGAAATTAAAGAGGGCATCGTAAGAGTGTAGTTGTGCGGCGAGATGTTTGTTCACATTACGTTTAAATTTCTGCATGTCAGTAAAGTCAGGGAAACAGAGAGCAGGGAGGGGGAATTCCAAAGGCTGGTCGATCGGAGAAAGAAGCCTTTGGAGTAGAAAGCTCTCTGGAATTTCGAGCCTCCACAGTGAATGAATAATATTTAACTGATTGTCAGGTTGGTCGGATGTATTCACGTCGAGGGGGATTAGAGCAGC
>OY744551.1:27599406-27601906 GCA_963556195.1 Sepiola atlantica
TTTCAAATGTCTTTTACGACTTTGTAATTTTTATTTAGCAAATTCTCTTTTTTAAAAAATGAAGAAAAACATGCTAAAAGATAATCATGAGAAAATGTCGACCGACAAAGCGTTAATCGTAATTTCTAGTTTCCATGGTGACGTGTTTATATATTTATTCGTTCAGTTGACTCCCGTACACAAGAAAAGATTAACACTCCGAACCGCCATTGATGCGAGTCAAACGAATGGCGTTTTGTTGTATTTCTGCTGTGCTTAAAAGAATGGCGACAAAGATTGATGTATAAAAATATAATGATATATGTTTGTTGTCGGTGGCGGTGAATGAGTGCGGATTAGTGAGAAAAGGGGGACGCAGAGGAATTGATGGAGTGGTTTTCTCGAACCCGATCGCCAGTCGACTATCGATCTAAATTTTCGTTTTGTTTATATAACAATTTGTGATATCCACGCATCCACCTATAAACGGCCATTCTGGGATTTCGCCTTCGCAGTCTGTGTATCCACGCCTCTATGGCGTTTATTTAGCGACGGGGTATTTTCGTCTAGAGCTAACTTTTTTTGATAGCATAATCTTTGCAGGTCGTGTAAAGAAAGAAGAAGAAGAAGAAGAAGAAGAAGAAGAAGAAGAAGAAGAAGAAGAAGAAGAAGAAGAAGAAGAAGAAGAAGAAGAAGAAGAAGAAGAAGAAGAAGAAGAAGAAGAAGAAAATTGTGAAACAGGATAAGAATGCAAAGAAGAATGAGGAGAATATGAAAAGAATGTGAAAAAGAAGAATCAGGAGAAGGAAAATGTGACGAAGAAGAAGAAGAAGAAGAAGAAGAAGAAGAAGAAGAAGAAGAAGAAGAAGAAGAAGAAGAAGAAGAAGAAGAAGAAGAGGAAGAAGAAGAAGAAGAAAAATAAAATAAAAGTAAGAAAAAGAAGAAGAATGTAAATGTGAAGAAGGATAAGAAGAAGAAGAAGAAGAAGAAGAAGAAGAAGAAGAAGAAGAAGAAGAAGAAGAAGAAGAAGAAGAAGAGGAATATAGGCAGAGAGGGGGTGAAGTAAGAGAAAAGAAGAAAAAACACCAAAAAGGAAGAAAAAACACCAAAAAGGAAGAAAAAACACCAAAAAAGAAGAAAAAACAACAGCAAAAAATAAGAAATATTCAAATTGCGTGATAGTTGCGCGCTCGCGTGCTTCCAGACGACATATTAGTTACACAACTCGTTAAACTTTTTATCCATTTTTGTTCAAGAAAATCACTTTTTTGTATTTTTTAACATTGTTTCTTTTTTCAAAGTAATTTATTTTAAGTACTATTTCTAAAAACCTGTTTCATTTAACTATTTTTTCCTAAAAACCTTTGAGATCATTTGCTCTTAATTTATTGCCTCGATCAGTCAACCGTTGTGCCAATTCGTTCATGAAGTAAAATCGAATGTTACACCAAGTAAGACACAAGGCTAGACAATTACAGAAAAAGAACACCGAGTCTATTCTCTAGTAACGAAACGTGTGAACTGTCGGTACAGGGTTAGAAAGATCAAATATTTATTCATATTGTACAGGGTGGGCAAAAATAAGGGTCCTATTTTTAAAAATTCATAACTTTTTTATTTATTAATTTTTTTTTTTTTTTTTTAGAATAAGTAAAGGACTCCTTCCGAAGCAAGCATGAGCCGTATTAGCCCTAAGGAACGTACCCTCGTTTAGAAAACATTATTTTTGCTTAAAAAACTCAAAACAGTGTAAAAAACAATACTTTAGTTTTTGTAAGTTTTAAGAAGTGTTTTTCGGCTAAAATTTGTTTTGTTTATTTCAAAAAATCTCGGAAGGGTCAGTCTACACACACATAAAGTTTGGTGAGTTTAACTTTTATTTTGTGGAAGTTATTCAAATTCAAGTTATTCAAATTTAAAGATAGGACCCTTATTTTGGCCCACCCTGTATTACTAGTTCTCTTTCTGTTTTGATACTGCAACCCACATCGTTTGTGACAAGATATACGTGAGATGATCAAGGGGTTCGGGTCTTGCCCCATTAGACGACCCAGTTGATATTGATTGTGACCAAGCTATAAAATCGTTCAAACTCATTAAAGAGAAGAAAATGGCTGACATACACCGACTCAATGTCTATTTATATAAAGTTAAGTATGTGTATATGTTTATATATTTTTATGTATAATATTCACTCTTAAGCTAATCGACCAATCACTATGAGTTTTGGAACGCAGATGCTTCGCGTAAGGGTAGATAATGTGTGCTATATTTAGTTTAATTTTGTTTTAAACAAACGGTGTAAATAGAGTCAGACCTTCGTGAAAATTGAGATACGTCCGATTTTGTAAAATTTTAGCCATATATTAGACATCAATAAATAAGTATTCCTAAAATTTCAGGGTTTTATAATATTTTAAACAGTTTTCAGGTGTGTAATATTTAAAAATAAACTATTTCAGATTTGCATTAAATTAGATCCATAGTTATTAGACACCAATTAAATAAGATTCAATAGATT
>OY744551.1:27606906-27609406 GCA_963556195.1 Sepiola atlantica
CACAAACCAGAAACTGTACTAGAAAACGAAAAACACAAAATCATATGGGATATGAATGTACAAACAGACAAACCCATAACAGCAAGGAGACCGGATATGATAATAATCAACAAGAAAGAAAAATCCTGCAAAATCGTGGACTTTGCCGTTCCATCAGACCACAGAGTGAAGATCAAAGAGACGGAAAAAAGAAGCAAATATACTGAACTTGCCAGAGAACTGAAAGGAATATGGAACATGAAGAAAGTCAGTATAACACCAATAATCATAGGAGCACTAGGAACAGTCCCCAAAAACATGGAGAAAAGACTAGGAGAAATAGGAATCAAAGGGATAACTGAGACCATACAAAGGACAGTAATGATCAAAACAGCTACAATCCTGAGAAATGTCCTCGAATGCGGAAACCAACCCACATAAGCAACGAATGGAGAACAAACACATGGAAGCACAATACAACAGAACCGGGGAAAATACAACCGCACGAGAGAGGCGCAAGCATAGGCTGACGCCACAAAAATTATGGACAGAGGGTCGAGGAGGGAAAGCGCAAACCAGACCTCCACTGGAAGAGCGCGGACAGCTCTGGGACCTCGGGAAGGCTTGTTGCCACTCGGGCCCCAGAGGGGACCGATGGCCCTTATCAGCGGGAAATCGTTGGTAGGTGGCTGTTGCGATTACCGCAAGGTCATCAGCGGTGATGAACGAAAAGAGGTGGAGCATACTGGAGGCCTGAGGAGACTTGTTGTCACTCGGACTCCAGGGAATACCACAGGTTGTTGGCAGTGGGTGACCACTGACGATGACCAGTGTGATAACTCCTAGTGAGTAAATAATAATAATAACCTGTTTACCAACAATGTGGAAACCCCTAACAGCAGAACTGAAAGATCAAATGTACCAATACTTGGACAATCGTGGATTGTTCCCCGAGGAACAAAAAAGATGCCGGAAATGGAACAGAGGAGCACATGATCTGCTATACATAGATCAAACGATCCTGAAGGAGATAAAAAGCAGAAAAAGGGACGTATCCATGGCATGGAACGGCTACAATAAAGACTACGACAGAATCTCCCAAGCATGGATAATTGGATTCTTAAAATGTACAAGATAACTGACAGGATTATTAATCTCATTAAGAAAGCAATGAGAGCATCGAGACTACATTTGACTGAGATACAAATACGGAGATGAATCTTCCAAGGAGACTCTCTACCACCACTACTGTTTATAATAGCCATAATACCAGTCAACTACATACTCAGGAAATGTGATACCGGATACAAGTTTACAGATACAGAACAAATAAGAAGCCAAGTCATGTGCATGAACGACCTGAAGCTATTTGCGAAAAGCAAAAAGAAACTGGAAAAACTGATAAATACGACCAGAATCTTCATGCAGGACATTCAAATGGAATTTGGAATGGAAAGGTGTGCACTGCTAGAGATGAAAAAGGGAAAACTGGAGACAACTGAAGGCATGCAACTACACAAGCAAGAGAAGATGAGGGCGCTAGGCGAACAAAATAGCTATAAATATTTGGGAGTTCTGGAAGCAGACACCATCAAATCTACAGAAAGCTTAAGGACAATCTTTGAATGCGGAAATCAACCCACATAAACTACGAAGACTAATCAGTCACATGGAAGAATAAGAAAAAAAAACACAGAAAGAACACCACAAAAACAAAGATCACATAAACTGAAAGAAATTTCATAAAATACCCACCACCAAAAAATTGATACCGCCAGCCTAGGCTGATATCACACAAATAGTCGTGATTTGTCAAGGGGTGGAGTGATGGAGGAAGGAGACCATTAGCTAGACTTCCAGTGGAAGAGTGCGTAGGGTACTGGGACCTTAAAGAGGCTTATTGCTACCCAAATCCCAGAGCAGACCAATGGCCGTTGCCAGCGAAGATTTAAAATTCTATTTTTGTAACGGTTCACTCAGCTGGGAAATCTCTGCAAAAAGCCCTGTCAATGGAAATTCCGACTGGAACTAGGCACATGGAGAGAGAAATGAAAGTCTTTTTTCGTAGTGGTAGAAGACGAGTTCTTGCGGTGAATGTCTTACAAGGAGGAACCAAAGATTTGAGCTTATACGAGCACCTTTCATGGAAATAACGATTGAGTAGAGAGAGACTAGAAACATTTCTTCTGTAAGACAGGGGTTGTTAGGAAGAGAAGAGATCACGACGACTCCACCGCCACTAGATTTCGTAGTGGATTTTGTGTTCTCTCGAGGCAGGAATAAGTACCGTGTACGGCTCCTCCCTAGATGTGGCAGCAGTATTCTATCTTTAGACTCATCTGACAACGGACAAACTCAGCCAAGCAAGAATACTGGATATGATAATAGTCGACAAGTAGGAAAATGTTACCAGTCTAGTATATGACGCCATCTCAGCCAAGTACAAAGTGAAGCTGAAGGGGGTAAAAAAAACTATGTACATACATGGAAATTGCCAGAGAGCTGAAAGGAATATTGAACA
>OY744551.1:27611906-27666906 GCA_963556195.1 Sepiola atlantica
ACAACAACAACAACAAAAGATTGATCGGACAGTAAGAGGAAGAGAGGTAGAAAAAGAAGGATGAGTATAAGAGGAATGAAAAACAGAAGAAGAAGAAGAAGAAGAAGAAGAAGAAGAAGAAGAAGAAGAAGAAGAAGAAGAAGAAGAAGAAGAAGAAGAAGAAGATGCGAAAAGGTGTGTATAAGTGAGATTAGGGAATATGAAGATAAGGAACAGGAAGAAGAAGAGCAGATGAGAAGAAAGGAAAAGAGCGAATATTAATGTAAAATTATTAAAAGGAAAAGGAATAAAATAGTAAGTAAGAATGAAAAGAAATGAAAACATACAAAGTAACGGAAAATGGTGAAAAGAATTACACAATGTAAAAGGAGAATGAAAAATACCAGAAGAAGAAAAAAAGAAGAAAAGAAGATGAAGAAGAGGGTGAGAAAAGAAGAAGAAAAAGAAAAAAAGAAGAACCTGAAAGGTGGAAGGAGAAAAGAAGAAGCTGAAAATGAGAAAAAGAAAAAGACAAAGAAGAAGAAAAAGAAGAAGAAGAAGTAATAATAAGAAGAAGAAAAAGAAGAAGAAAAAGAAAAAGAAGAAGAAAGAGAAAAAGAAGACAAAGGAGAAAAAGAAGAAGATGTATGTAAATCGAAAATAAATGTACTTAAGAAAAACGGTAAAAGAAAGACGAATAATAACAACAATAAAAAAAAAATGGCGGCTTCAAAGCAAACAGACGATATTGCGATGGAGAAGCGCGCGAAATAATTCCAGTCCTGCGCACGTAACTGAGCGCAATGAATAATGATTATCTCTACAATTTCGCAGGTAGAAGACGCCGAAGGTTAAAAATTAAAATTCACAATTATTGGTGAGAAACGCAGATTTATTCTTTTAGTTTTAGGTTTTCAAAATTTCATTTTTACGCTTTCCAAAATGGATGCTTTTTATTTTACTTCCGTTTTTCAGCGCTCATGTGACAAGAAATAAGGACTCGGTGCAAAGCAAAGCTCTTATCGGTCTAATGAGAGGTATCGCCATGTTTTTATTTTTTTCTCTCGTTTATTTCACTTGCTACTTTATGACTATTTCCATTACACACACACATATATATATACATATATATATATATATATATAAATATATATATATATATAGAGAGAGAGAGAGAGAGAGAAAGAGAGAGAAAGAGAAGGAGAAAGAGATGGGGGAACAAACAGAGTATTTTGAGATTCCACGTATGCTTCTTAAAATACTTTGGCGATGAGTGGGTGGTGGTTTAAACATAAACTGATGTCGTTGTGTTTTTCAAATTTTATTATAATTCAATATTTCGAACGTTCTGCATTTTTCATCTGGGGTCATTATTGATAGAATTATATGGTTGTTAACATAACGGACATATAAAGTGTATGTAAAGTGACTTTTTTATTATTATTGTCTGTATTGGATATATTTAAGTTTATGAGTAGGGCCCAGGAACTACACGGCATTGATTTGGTGAGAGGATGTGTAAGTAAAATAATATCGATATATTTTTCGGCAAATTTATTATCTTTAAACCGTCGAGGTAGACTCGGCGTTCCTCGGGAATTAATGAGGATTCATGTTCACTCCTGCTCCAAGATACAAATCAAATAATATAAATTTAAACGATGTACTTTATTTTGATTGATACCAAGCGCAAACGCAGATTCTCCGATCATACTGTATCAACTTTGATCAAAATGAAATATACTTATTCAAGTATTCTGGGTAATGTGGTTTCTCAATTTATATGGTTATATATATATATATATATATATATATATATATATATATATATATATATATATATATATATATGTTTGCATTTTTTAGACCTAATTTATTTTGAAATCATATTACAAATAAAGAGTACACACAATGGTATCAAAGTCGTTTACAGCTGTTTTCAGTTGATGTTTATTTTCAATTATAAAAAATAAAGCAAAATAACGTCTTTATTTAGAACGGGCTTTTGGAACCAGCCTCATTCACTTATCTCTACCTCACTATAAGAGGAAATACCGATCTGTTATCGATTTTTGCACGTTGATGATCGATCTTTGTAGTTAAGTCAAAAAGAATTTTCTAATTGATTTAAATTTGAATGTGTATATATGTTTTAATACAATTGATTCTTGACGTACCGTAAAATTGCGGCTTGGATAGTATATGTCTAAAAAAAAAAGCTTGATGCGTCGTAAAATTGCAACTTCCGCAGTAAATGACGAAAAAAAGGGTTGATATGCTGTAAATTTCGGCTTAGAAAGTAAAATGTGTATACGTATCTGATATATATATATATATATATATATATATATATATATATATATATATATATATAACAATGTTTACAAAGAAATATTAATACCTACATACGCCGGTGTTTCGAACTTACGCTCTCCTGATGCGAACCTGGTTCACAAAGTCAACCAAGACTCTGTACGCTTTCACTCTATTCCCGCGGCCATCGGACATTATCACGTGATACAGGAGTATTAAGTTATAGTGATGCCTAAATACAGCGGGCAGTAAATATCAAACTATGTAGAGGGTTCGACGAACGTTATGTGAACCTTTTTTATAGTTAAGGGACAGTCTGTTTTTTAATATCTCCGAACAGTGCTCAACTTTAGTTTCTTAAAGGGGGTGTATAACAATATTTACAAATAAATATGAAATTATATATATATATATATATATATATATATAATTATTTTTTTATTTGTCCAGACATCAGACATGTACATAATCCGCGATACTGGCATGTCGGTGTTATCGATCAACAGCTGTTAGAAACTGAGATCTCATTAGGTGGAAAGAAAATCTGATCCTTCACTCAGATCATATTTGGAAAGAACGAGAAAGGTGAGTATCAAACGATAAAAGAAAAGGATTGATATGCTGTAAAATCGCGGTTTTTGTAGTGAATATCAGGTTAGAAAGAAAGTAATGTCGTTTTTGTCCGAAATAAATTTCATCTAAAACATTCACATTTAGACATTTTTAATCTTTACAATAATTTCCCTCATTTTTGAGTTGGTCGTCATTTTCATGAATGTTATTGTTTAAGTGATGCTGCAACGACGGGAAAAGATGGTAGTCGGATGAAAAGAAATGAAATAAAAGATGGTAGTAGTGAATACGGCAAATGAGGCAAAACTTCCAAATTGAAACTCATGACCTTTTCCTGAGTTTTGCTGTGTGAGGTCTCGTGTTATCATACTGAAACACTGCACCCTTTCTATTGAGTAATGCTGGTCGTTTTTTTAGAGCAATTCTTAGATCATCTGCGAACAATATTTTACTGATGTGATTGTTTCTTTTTCTTCCGTGTGAATCAGATGATTCTGGTGTTAGCAGTTCCCCGATGTCTTTTCTAGTTAGAAATCTTTCTGGAAAGGCATCGGGTACTTACGGGAAGGACAACATCCATAAGTGAAAGTGGTACTGTGGAACCAACTGGATTCGAACTTGGAACACCCAGGTTTTCAGTCCGTGTCGTTATCCACTTAACCACCGTCACCTCCTCTGTGATTGTTTGATTAGGCTCTAGTAACTCATAATGAATCAGCCCTCTCATGTTCCACTATAAAGAGAGCATAACCTTCTTTGAATGTAGTCCTTGTTTTGGAACAAGCTGTGAACTTTGGTTTCGGTCTAACCATTGTCTTTTGCGTTGGGTATTCTTGTAAAGGATTCATTTTTCATCTCCAGTCACAATTCTTTGCAAAAAATGGTTCTCGATGATTCCTGGAAAGCAAAAGAAAAGTCAATCTTTGATTTTGTTGAGCGTCGGTCAAATCGTGGGGAACGCAGAATCCAAGTTTTTAAACTTTTTCTTACTCGTGAAGGCATGGAATAATTGTGGTATGGGTTGCATGCAATTGTTGAGCTAATTCTCTGCTTGTTAATATTGGATTGGCCTCCACAGCGTCTTTAATGGCGTCTTCATCAATTGATTTTGGCCTTCCCGAACGTCGCCGATCTGACAGGTTAAAGTCTTCAGAAGAAAGTTTTGCAAACAACCGTTGACATTTTTGATCATTCAGAACATTTATCCCATAGACAGTTCCAATATTCCTTGTAGCTTCTGCAGCTGAGTTTCCTTTTTTGAATTCATAGAGCATGTAATGTATCAGATGCTCCTCACTAATATCCATTTTTTGACGGCTGAGACCGTTAAACTTAATATTTACCAACTAATTACTATATCTTAAAGGCAAAGCCAGATATTAAGACACCAATTCACCAAAAAATCTAGAATTGTGTACAACTTAGGATGCTGCAAAGTGATGAAGTAAAAAATACGACATTACTTTCTTTCCAACCTTATAACTAAAGAAAGGGTTGCTGCTTTGGTATTAATCACTGAAAGAAAGGGTTGATATGCCGTAAAATTGCAGCTTGGGTAATAAACGACGAAAGAAAGGGTTGGTATGCTGTAAAATAGCGGTTTGGCTAGTAAATGAATAAAGAAGGTTAATATACCGTACAATTGCGGCTTGTTTAGTAAATGCCTAAAGAAAGGGTTGATACGCCGTAAAATTGCGTTTGGGTATTAAATGACTAAAGAAAGGATTTATGTGCCGTAAATTGAGGCGTGGGTAGTGAATGAATAAAGGAAAGGTTGATATGCTGTAAAATTGTGGCTTGCGAATTAAATGACTAGAGAAAGGGTTGATATGGCGTAAAATTGTGTTGGTTTTAAATGATTAAATAAAGTGTGGATGTACCGTAAAGTTACCGCTTGAATAAGAAAAGCCTAAAGAAAGGGATAATATGCCGTAATATCTCGCTTCGGTAGTAAATGCCTAAACAAAAAGGGTTGATATGACGTAAAATTGCGGCTTGAGTAGAAAATGACTAAAAAAGAGTTGATATGTCGTAAAATTGCGTTTGGGTAATAAATGCATAAAGAAAGCGTTTATGTGTCGTGAAACTTGGGCTTGGTATTAAATGAGTAAAAACGGTTGATATGCGGTATAATTGTGGTTTTAGTAGTAATTGACTAATTATAACTTAGGTTGTAAATGACTAAATAAAGGGGTGTTCTGCTATAAAATTGTGGCTTGTCTCATAAAACAGGACAATGCTTCACTACCTTATGACAGCAGAACAGATCCTACACTACCCCCCTGGAAAAGTTCATCCCTGGGAGGGAGCTATCAGTACCAGAGGTTAGATACAAAACGGTGGTGGTAATGCCTAGGATGATTAAATCGTGACGACAGAACACATACTACCCTCTCAAAGGGGGATGTTATGCCTGGAATGACGACTGAATATATACCGAACATATACTCCACTACCTCTCTTAACTATCGTAGTTATTTATTAATGTTTTCTTAACTATTCATAGAGAGGGTGGAAAGGATTCTCGCGCTTGTCTTCCCTGAAGGGAAATATTCCTTATCTTTACATAGTGAATCGCACGTCCTCTCAGTTCGCTTTCCGAATCAGACTGACTAAAACTCGCTTCTCACGAGAACGAGTGACGTCACAGAGCCTCTGTTTCCCACGCAAGGGCCTGTGACGTCACAGCCTCTCCGGGTGCAGACTGCCCCTTGATCTGGGGTCTCGTCACACGGTAACCTTGTCACGTCTGCCAGCTCCGACTGTGAGAACAAGCCCTGTTCTGCACTCGACTGTCCCGCGTTAATTCGCGCAAGTCAAATCAACGATTCCCAACAGATACGTCCATTCCCATAGGGCCATTATCCAACACTAGGATGGTATCATAATAATAAAACATATACTACACTACTCCAACAAAAAGGAGAAAGATATTCCGGAGATGACGGTATCATAACACCAGAACAGTTACTATCCCCAAAAGGAGGATGCAATGCATAGGAGAATGTCACCCCCAAAAAGAGGAGGTAATGTTGGGAGGACGGTCTAATCGCAAGAGTACAGATACTACACTACCCCATCTTATCAAAATATATTACAATGGTAGATTTCCAATTAAATAGTTTGTTTTATTAATCATTCAAAAATACCTAGTGAGAACAGATACAACACTCTGATCCTCGCTTAAAAGCCGAGAAGCGAATAAAAAAAACTTTTTGAACTTTTGCTAATTTAGTGACACCAGTTTAATCAAAAAGAGTCAATTGCTGTGACACAACACTACCCTCCTCAAAGGAAAAGGCAATGCCTGGGAGAGTGGTTTCCTGACGATCGAAGATGTACAGTTCCCCCTTCCGCCTGTGGGATGTTATCATCACAAGATATCACCCCCATCCCCTAAATATATATATATATATATATATATATATATATATATATATATATATATATATATATATATATATATATATTGAGAAGATTATGTTATTTTCGAATGAGTAGTATAGGGTGGGCAAAAATAAGGGTCCTATTTTTAAAAATTCATAACATTTTTATTTATTGATTTTTTTAAATTTTTTTTTAGAATAAGTAAAGGACCCCTTCCGAAGCAAGCATGAGCCGTATTAGCCCTAAGGAACGTACCCTCATTTAGAAAACATTATTTTTGCTTAAAAAACTCAAAACAGTGTAAAAAACAATACTTTAGTTTTTGTAAGTTTTAAGAAGTGTTTTTCGGCTAAAATTTGTTTTGTTTATTTCAAAAAATCTCGGAAGGGTCAGTCTACACACACATAAAGTTTGGTGAGTTTAACTTTTATTTTGTGGAAGTTATTCAAATTCAAGTTATTCAAATTTAAAGATAGGACCCTTATTTTGGCCCACCCTGTAGTAACTCACCCATAATATTTCAATCTATACTACACTATCTCTCCCCCCACACCAACACTTTACTATTTCGTAATAAGAACATTGTACAATAGCGTTCAATAGAAACATAGTTTAGGCTTCAAACAGACAGACAAATAATCTCCATTATTAATAGATTAGTATTATTTTATGGAAATATTAATATTCTTTAGTATACTTATATAGAAGTAAAGTGACTTATTATTTTGCCATCTCATATTCATACGTGTTTGTGGTGTGTACAGGCACACGTATGTAAATCAGATGACGCCCCTGAACAAAGAGAATCGCTCTCATAGAGATGGTAACATATATTCGAAAGTGGGAGAATGAACATAGAGTGAGAGGTGCGAAGCAAATACATAGAGAGCTAAGGGAGAGATTGATGCGTTGTTCAGTTAATTATAAATTACGAATAATCAGAAGAATTAAAACAGGATATATATATATATATATATATATATATATATATATATATATATATATATATATATATATATATATATATATATATATATATATATATATATATATATATATTATAATCTAACGTGTCATGGATGATCAAGTATCATTATATAAATAAAGCAATTTTCTTTAGAGGAGAGAGCGAATGGAAGACAGAGAGAAGAATGGCTGATAATAAAACGAATAAAGTTTTTTATAGGGAAAAAATTATATATTTAATAATATAACGAACAAATACTGACCAAACCGGTCAGAGGTGATCTAATATCGTTTTATAAATAAGGCAATGTTCTTCGAGAAAGACAATAGCAAGTCAGTCAAACACGTCAGACTTACTCTGCCGCCTGAAATTAATTCGGAAAGAAATCCACGACACAATGATAAAAAGTCAACAGTGTTTTTAGGTCATCAGAAATGATAATAATAATAATTTATATATAAAAAATAAAGTTACCGTTGTAATTCTATGATTTTATATGAATATTTGTGTAATATATATTGGGTTTTATAAGAGAAAATATGTTTTCAATTTTATATTACTTATCGTTTCCGAAAATTTCCACATAATCTCTAATGAAGATGAATTACAAAATTGAGAGAATATACATTATACTATATTAATTCAATTCCAAAGACCATGTAAAAGGCAAATTCAAAGACATATTTGACACCAGTTGCTTTAATTCTTTATTTCTGAACTTCAGTGGATATTTATCATTTACATTTTTGTCTTTTTTGTCTTACACACATTTTATTTCAAATCCAGATTCTACGGGTCATATTAACTAGATTTAGTTCATTTAGTTTAGTTAGTTTAGTTAATATGGCCCGTAGAAGCTGAATTTGAAATAAAATTGAAACTGAAACATATATGCAAATATGTAGCCAAAAATGTTTGTCTAAATAAAACATTTATCATATATATATATATATATATATATATATATATATATATATATATATATAGGATCAAATATAAACCAAAAGTAAAACTTTTAGTAGATGGAACCTATTGTGAAGAGGTTTAGCTCAATATATGAGATAGAGCAATTGTAGAGATAGAAGAAAAAAGAGTGATAAATATGCGACGATTGTCCAAATTTATTTCAAATTTCAATTGTTCAATGCAAGGTGTATTCAGTAATAAACTAGTGTTTATTATTTATTATTAATTATCACATATATATATATATATATATATATATATATATATATATATATATATATATATATATATATATATGTATTTGTCTGTGTTTTGCAAATATTGATTCATAAAGTCGTATAGTAACAAGTATAGAAGAAAGAAATAAGAACAAGGAAACGGAAAGACGGAACAACAAATGTAAAAATGTTAGCGTTGCATGATGGGAAATTAAAGGAAAAAAAAACAGAAATTACCAAATACAAAACAAAATTGAATTTTTTTTATAAAAATGCTCTAAAGAAACAAAGTAGAAAGAACGGGGGAAAAACACCAATCTTGTCCGAATATTGCAATCTCAAAACCCTAATCACGTTCCGTCTCTCGCGTCATTTACAGCGTCGCGTCTCGCCGCCATCGGCCCCTTCTCCCTGAACCCCCTTCATTTTACATTCACAACTAAATCGCATAATCTTTTTAAAACGATACTTTACAGCATTACGAGGAAATAAAGACGGCGCTGGATGTGTTTACTCACGAACCGGATCCGATAGCCCAATTTACAACCATGTTTTTATTGCTAGTTTTATTTCTTATTTAGGGATTTTTGTCCATTTGGGTTTATATCGATCTTGCTTATTCTGTAATCTAAGCTAGCCACGAAGGGGTGTGGGTGATGGAGACGTTTGCAGCTTAAAAACTAAAACTCTCGCTTAAGAAAGGGCAATTTAGGGGAAATTTGGGCAGAAACACTGAAAGGCAAAAAGAAGGAAAATGGTATAGAGATAAGGACAGTGTTGTAGACTGCCTCAAAAGAGGATAGCTCCACTATGATCAGGAGAGGGTGGTAATGGCTGCCTAAGATCAAGGCCATAGCTTTTAAGGAGATGAGTGGTTTCAGCAAGGGCAAGTGATGGTTCTGCCACAGATAAATGGAGATCGTAAGCCACCTGACATCCAGTGTTAAAATTCTGCTAGGGGACGGTTACTACTCTATGCGACACAGAGGAGTGTGTAAATATCTTTACCTGACCATCTGCAAGAAATTGAACATCCTGTGTAGCAGCAAGTCCTAAGAACATATGCAAGAAATAACTGTTGGAAATAAGTCATACATCATCCACTATAACTATGTAATCCCTACAGCTACATACTTCGAAAACGCAGCTGTTAAATTTGACATCGGTGTGTAAGACAAAAGGACGAAGTAGCAACCCTACTTGAAGTCAGTTTCTCAAATTATACCAGCCTAGACTAAGCTGAGAGTGAGTAGAAACCTAAATGTTCACCATGATAGAAACTGGAATCATAGGTAGATTTCAACCATTCCAGTAATTATAGATCCACTGAGCTTATGAAAAAGAACTATAAAAACTTCCTGGCGAATATACCTAGTGAACCAAGTGCAAGAGAGATACAGACAATTATACCATTGGGACGTACACTCCTAAAAAGATATCTCGAAAAAAAAATGAGTGAATGTCAGGCATCTAGTAGGATGCCTCATCCCCAGCAAAAAAAAGGAAAACGAAAATTAAAAATAAGAAAAATAGAGGAAAATAGACCGGAACTGTTGTAATTATATTTAACTGTGACCTATGGAGATTCCATGGGTTATTTATTATTATCTATTCATTGTAATCGATAAAAAACAGTTTTTAAATAATATTCGACCACAGAAAACTTAACAGTTACCAGGGTAGGGTATAAATAATTGAAACTTTTTAGAAAACCGTAATAAAATTCCTACTTTCATTTCTTTTCTGCTCCCGCTTTCCCCGCTTTCTCTTCCTCTTTCATCTTTATATCTTCTTCCTCAGTCCACTTTCTCCCATTTCGTTATACTTAAACAAAGTCCTCTACTCCCCCTACCAATGAAAGTGTGACACAAAACGAAAAAGGAACAAACGTACTCAAGTATTTAACTTTAAATTGAATAATATAATAAGAGTTGTCTACCTTAAATTTAAAAATGTGCAAAGAGATGAAAAAATTAAAAACTTAAATGACTTCAGTGCATCCCGGGCAACGCCAGATAGGTGCAACTAATTGTGAATGATATGAGTTAGTGTTCTTCAGTGAAAATGTTCATCGACTGGCCTTTCTGTTATTTCTCCTTCTACTTTCCTTCCTTCCCTCTTCCGAAAAGATGCACCTGAAGAAGGTCGGAGGTTACATCGGTCGAAACGTTGTGATTAGTTATGGGAATAGTAGTCCGAATAAACCAAAGCATAAAAATATTCCCAAGTTCGACAAGAAGGTTCCTAAGTTCGAAAAGATGCTCATGAAAAAGGTCAGACTTTAACATCGGCCGAAACGTTGTGAAAATAACATCCAAGATGAGAATAGTTGTCCGAATAAACCAAATAATGCATAACTCATAATGTTAGTCTCTCTTCGTAAAGTAATTGTGAAAGTAAATATGAGTTCTAAATTATTTTTACAAAAATTTAAATTGTTACATAACATGAATGGAAAAGTTTGAGTGACACTTTTAAGGGTCAGGGGTGACCCCAGACGGAAGTCGCGAAGCTACTTGATTTCCGGGAGAACATACTTCAAATAGGAAATACCTTCTATAGTGTTATACAATACTATTATATTGTTACATAACTAGAGCTATGTTTTATTTACTCCTCCCCAGGAGTTAGGCACAAGGCCAGTTTTATCTTACTCCCACAAGTAAGATGTGACCCAAGATCGGGTCAAGAAAGTGGGGTTTGAAAAGCCAGCGCCCGAGAGGTGAGCACTCTGGCCATTTAAAAATTGCCTGGGCAGTCCCGTCGGCATTCCCCGGTAGGGGCGCCTCAGACAGTAAGCAATAAACTTACTCCTCCCCAAAGAGGGGAGGCAAAGCCTGGGAGGGTGGACCTCCTAGAACTGCACAGGACAGGCATGCAGTATCCATCGGAACAGATACTACACTTTGATCTTAGCCAAAAGGCCAAGAAGTGAGCTATGTTTTAATGGAAAAGTTTGAGTAGCACTTAAGGGTCCGAGTTGACCCCAGACTAAAGTCGCGAAACCACGTAACTTCTAAAAAAAAAAAAAAAAAAAAAAAAAAATTTACTCCTCTCCAGGAGTTAGGCACAAGGCCAGTTTTATCCTACTCCCACAAGTAAGATGTGACCCAAGGTCGGGTCGGAAAGTGGGGGTTGAAAAGCCAGCGCCCGAGAGGTGAGCACTCTTACCATCAAAAACTGCCTGGGCAGCCCCGTCGGCATTCCCCGGTAGGGGCGCCTCAGACAGTAAGCAATTAACTTACTCCTCCCCAAAGAGGGGAGGCAAAGCCTGGGAGGGTGGACCTCCTAGAACTGCACAGGACAATCCCATAGACCGGCGTAAATCAAGCCCCGAAGGCCAAGACAATACCAGTCTATAGGGTGCAGTATCCATCGGAACAGATACTACACTTTGATCTCGACCAAAAGGCCGAAGCCAACCAGAACAGTGTAACTTCTAAAGAGATGTTCAGCCTCTTGCTGACGAGATTTCAAGCAGGAAATACACGTCTATGGTGCTGTCCCAATGGGGGGGGGGAGCAGCGCCCCATTGTAACTAGGTTTAGCGAGATGATCTATCCGTCTATCTACCTGCCTGTCTGTCTATCTCTCTCTGTCTCTCTTTCTCTGTCTCTCTGTCTCTCTCTCTCTCTCTTTCTTGCTCTCTCTCTCACACACACGCGTACGAAAGTAACCCGTTTTTCTGACTTGTATTGTGACTGTCCTTCTATTGTAATAAAATGTTATTCAAAACTAAACATCAGTGTCCGAGGTTTTGTTTCCACAGACAAGCAAGAACGTGGATTCACAACAACGACACGGATGTATAACGATTTATACACGCATTTATAAGTGAAAATATAACAAAATGTCTTTAATATAATTAAGAAACTTGTTGATGACATGACGTAGCATAATTTAAAGTCCCCTACGCCCTACCAATGACAGCGTTACACAAAAGAGAGAAAGGAACGAGCGTACTTGCTAGAATATTAAATTTGACTTAACACATACATTGATTGATATTGCGGATTCCGCAGTAACTCGGGATTGACGCATAAGAAAAAGAAGAAAACATACATCAATTGATAGATGTGATACATTTGAATAAAAAAATGTTTTTAAAAAAATGTTTTTAAAAAAAATGTTTCACGCTTTTATTTATATAGTAAAAGAATACCCGCCCGCCGACGGGTAAAATGAATTCCCCGAACAGACAAGTTTTGCACTACTTTTGTGTCCCCTAACAAGATTTAAATCAAGATATAATTATACTAAACCTCATCTCTTGAATCCTTATTCTAATTTTGATCAAAATCCATTACATGATTTTGCATCTAGAAAATGTTTAAAATGTAACGCTTAAGCTTAAGGAGTCTTAAGAAGAAATTGAAATTCAAGGAAACTTACTTCATGGGTATCTAATAACTATGGATCGAATTCAATGGCAATTTGATTAATTTGAATTTTCAAATGGCAGTTTCTACCCATATTATGCCCCCTAAAACCCCTTTAAAATATTCCAAAGAAACTGAAATTTTGGGAATATTTATTAATTGATGTTTAATACCTATTGTTAAAATTTCACAATTTTTTTTAGCTATCTGAATTTTTACGAATGACTTCCATCACCTTTTTAGCGTCATTACATGAAAATAAATTAAACTAAATATAGCCCATATTTGAAACGTTAATGTTGAGCAGTTGTATTTCAAAATTCATAATAATCGGTTAATTAGTTTAAGAGTGAATCCTATACATACAAACATGTAAACATACCAAAAGAGACTAGCGCATGTATCCAGCATTGCCTGGGTATAAAATATGTTGAACCTAACTCATAAATTAATAAATTGTGTGATTTGTATTATTCGGACTACGATTCTCATCTTGGATGTAATTCTCACAGCGTTTCGACCGATGTAACCTCCGACCTTCTTCGAGTTAATCTTGTTGAACTTAGTAGTTCCTTGTGGAATAATTTCACTGGTGAAATAAGTTGCGTGGCAGGACTGAAATAATAGGAGAAATAAGTTTTCTATCCTCTCAGTCAAATACGTTTTTGGGAGAGTATGACTTGAAGGTCTTAAAGTAGTTTTTAATGTATTTTGATTGGAGTTATTGAAAATTTCTGTAAACATGCTCGAGTGAAGTTTTGTAAGAAAGGTGTGAGTTTCTTAGCGTAGGGTGTATTATTTTAATGGCTACCCTAGGAGAAAATAGACGGGAAAAATCAAGTCTACTTCATATAAAAGATATGCATGAAATAATAAAGTATATATATGTACATAATTATATTTAATTTATATATATATAATTATATTTAATTTATATATATATATATATATATATATATATATATATATATATATATATATATGGAGAGAGAGAGTATGAACATACTGATATAGAAATAAACACACTTAGATAGATAGATAGATAGATAGATAGATAGATAGATAGATAGATAGATAGATAGATAGATAGAATATTCGTAAACATGTTTGCATGTTTGGTCAAGAATGTAACTGGCCAGCGGAAATTGTGCATCTAACCAAACGAAAAGGCCGAAGGGGCCATGCATATTTTGCAATGGTCATCTGTAGCTGCCTTCCCTGACCCATGCAACCCTACAATCCGTCCAGAGAGGAGGCATGATAAAAGGAGACAGAAAGTAAAGGATGGGGCGGGGTTCATTGTAACGAATCGGAGCCTAAACTATTGAGCACGTGACTAGGGCGGCGGCAGGCATCTTCTCTCTCCAGAGAGAAAGCGTTAATAAAAGAGTTTTCCCGGGCGAATGGGACAGTTTGAAAATGGGCGCCAAAATGACTGAGGACATGAGCGCGCGCCGGAAAGCGAAAGGAAGGTTATGGGGAAAGTATAGAAGGGCTTTAAGGGTTGGCTTGTGTGTAAGACGGGGTGGTGACCTCTAAGGTGAAAACCAGACATATTTGCCTGGCAAGCATCGATATTATTAAGCCGTTTCAAAATATTTTATTTCTCATGCCCCCCTCCCCGATTTAAACCGCCTCTTTGGTTGACGAAACGACTGCATACACATAACTTAGGCCACAAAATGACCAATGGCATAATTTCTCTTTTTTACTTTCTTTTTTAATAATGTGTGACCACTTATCAAGGCTAAAAGCCACTCGAGAGCAAAGGTTAATGAGACGTAGTTATTGTCAGCCGAGATATTAGGAACATTATAGAAGTACTTACATTGATCAGAGCTATGAACTGCATGTGATATATTTACCTGGCCAGCATCGACATTATTAAGTCGTTTAAAAATATTTTATCTCAGATAACCCCTCCGCGATTTCAACAGCCGCTATGGTTGAAGAAACGATTTGCATACACGTAACTAAGGCCACAAAATGACTATTCACTGGCCAATGACATAATTTCTCCTTTTTTTTTTTTTGCTAAGATCAAAGTGCAATATCTGTTCCGATGGATACTGCACCCCATAGACTGGTATTGTCTTGGCCTTCGGGGCTAGATTTACGCCGGTCTATGGGTCTGCCCTGCGCAGTTCTAGGAGGTCCACCCTCCCAGGCTTCGCCTCCCCTCTTTGGGGAGGAGTAAGTTTATTGCTTACTGCCTGAGGCGCCCCTACCGGGGAATGCCGACGGGGCTGCCAAGGCAATTTTTAATGGCCAGAAGTTCTCACCTCTCGGGCGCTGGCTTTTCAACCCCCACTTTCCCGACCCGACCTTGGGTCACATCTTACTTGTGGGAGTAAGATAAAACTGGCCTTGTGCCTAACTCCTGGAGAGGAGTAAATAAATACTATTGGGTAAGCACTTATCAAGGCAAAGAGCCCCTCGAGGATAAGAGTTAATGAGATGGAATGATTGTAGGCCGAAAAATGACCTTATAAAGGTTGAAAGGTCACTAAAGACCAACAAACAAACAAACAAACAAAGCTGAGAGATGAGGAATACTATGGGAGTACTAACTTTAATTAAAGGTATGACTGCGTTTGGTTACTTATGCGGCGGTTTATAACAATATTTTTTTACATTGGATTTGAAGACGACAAAGTTGTAATCAACAGAGAAGTAGTCCCGCATTAATGTGTTCCACGGGTTGTAAGCCTTTCTCGTCCGCTTTCATCTATCTAATTACAAAATGGTAGGTGGCTGTGATGATGTTGATAGTGATGTAAACTGACGAATCTAGTCCGTTCCATAGCATCACTTTCAGTTATGCATGTTGACAACCTTCACGTGGTTCCTCCTGTGAGTATCCGAAACCAATGCCAACAACAGGATCCAGCTCATCCAAAAAATACAATGCGGCTTCATAGGAATTTTCTTTTTCCGTTACTACAAAATAACACATATCTACTTATAGGGGGTCTTCGCTTTTGGATCGAAGTAGGTGAAGTATTTTTTTGCTAATAGATCAGTACCTATCTAGGCCAAAATCTACTTGAGGATAAGGATTAACGAGATTGAATGATTGTCAGTTGAAAGATGAATAATATTATGAGAGGATTCAGAATGATGTATGGGATGGGCCAAGTTCGAATAATTGTGGGGAAATTTCATAACAGGAATTTGTTGACATTCGATTTAAAGACGACCATGTTGTAATCTTCAGGGAATCAATCCAATTGTAATGTGTTCCACAGACAGGGAACCCTTGCAAAGAATGTCTGTTTATGGAAATTCCGGCTGCAGCTATGCACTTGAAGAAAGAAAGTAAAGTGTTTTTCGTTATGGTAGAAACACGAGTTCATACATACACTCTCTCACTAACAATACAGCGGCTACCTAATCTACACACACATCTACAACGATTATGGATTTTACACACGCAAATGCACGTGGCGCTATCCGAAATTAACACGTCTACACAATGTCTCCTTTAAATATAAAACACCTTCGACGTTAAAAAACTTGTGAACTCCCATCCATTGCCGGACTCTTTATTTTTCATTGTCTTAACAAGTTGTCAACAAAATGGCAATATTATTTTGTATGGATAGACTTTATTATTCTTTCTTTTGATAATGTCCCATCTTCAACAGGGAAAAACCAGCGCCTCCGAAGTATCCAGGAGCACACCTTTTAGAATTCTCCGAGAAGGGAGGCTTAGGGGATCAGCAATAAACCATCCCCTCCTCAAAGAGAGGAGATGATGCCTAGGATAACGCACCTCCTAGTACTGAGTCAACAGAAAAGGGTATGGAGCCGCCAACACAGGCCCTGGTCTGTCAGATTGTGTGCAAAGAACGGATCTTCGACGAGTTTGACAGTAGCGAGAATAGCTTGATAGACTACAACAAATATTAACTGTTAAAACAGAGCTTACCTAACTAAAGGTATTGGTTTAGAAACGCGCTTATGCTCGGGACATAAAGCTCTTAAAATTATAAAAACGTTTTCAAATTTTTAATCTATATAATAATACGCTACGGCATTTCAAGTCCAGGCGTACGTTATCACTATTTCACGCATATTTAAATATAAATGAGATCATCCGATCAGCAAAGATGGTAATTGTTAATTAATTTCATGTCGCTGAGGTTTTAAAAAATCCGATTTTACCCTTTTTAAAATGAATTGTTCGAAAATCAAATTATGTCCCTTCCCCCGTCAACTAAAACAGTACAATTTTAAATAAATACATTTTGAAAAAATAGCATTTGTTTCATTGATTTGAAGAACATTTAGCTTACAATTTTTACGATCAGAAGACAGAGAATATTGCTTGTTTTAAAAATAATTGAATTGCTATAATTTTAAATTAATAAATATTGAAGAGTTATATTTGTTTTATTTATTTAAAGAATAATGACAATGACAATTATTTTTACGAGCGGAGAATCAATCACTTTGGTTTAATAATAATATTCCTTTTGAAACAATAAATGTCTGCCAGGGTCAATTCTATTAACAGTATATTATACAGATTGATGTAGAAAGCACCTTGGAATTTCTATGAGGTCCCGCTCGTATGATCTTAATTATGCGACAATTTAACGTGTGTTTATGTTTGTTTTTCTTGCATCTATGTAACGTATACATTCAATTATTATTTTCAATTTACTATTAATCGAATATTTATTGAAAACAAAAATTCAATCGCGTAAAATACTAACATGAATTGTTTGAAATCTTATTTAAACAGAATAATTTTATTTCATAAAAATGTTGATTTTTTCTCTATCTATTAATTTCTTCTACTTCCGGTTTTGAAAAGGTTTTGATTTTATTTTCTAAATCGTTTTTATTGCATCAATTCTTCATACAAAAAAATCTAAACGTTTTTTATTTAATCGAAGGTGAAATAAATTAATAGATAAATAAAAAGCCAAAATTTCTACGAAAATAAATTATTTTAAAATAACATTTCAGAAAGATTCATACAGTTTACACCAGATTATCTGTTTACGCAATAAACTATTTCACACCAGTTCACCTTTGAATATATTTTTTATTTATTATTAATCGAATATTTATAGAAATCAAAAATGCAATAGCGTAACATGAATTGTTTTTAATCTTTTTTTTTTATAATTTAATTTCGTAATAATGTTGGTTTCATATCGATCTATTAATTTCTCTCACTTCCGGTTTTAAAAAAGTTTAGATTTTATTTTAATAGCGTTGTTATTGCATCAATTGTTCCCACGAAATAAAATCTAAACGTTTTTTTTTATTTTAACCAGAATTGAAATAAACCAATAGATAGATGAGGAATTAACCGTTTACAAATTTAACTTAAAAGATCTTTTAAATATTCGTACAATTCACACTAGATTGTCCATTTTTATACGTCCATAAACATTCTGTATTAAGAAAAACTCAAGCAATTCATGAAGTACCTTTTCGTCTTTTTACACATATTGATACTTTTTCCATTTTTGTGCTGAGCTACGAATAATTTGTAAAAATTTCAGGGCTATAATTTGAATTTATTTGTTCTAAATACTTAATTAACTTAAAGCAAACAACAAAGATTTATTTTTATTTTTATGAATAAAATAAAAGCGTCTTTGGAGTTTAAGGAATTATGTGCAAAAAATATTATTGTAGAAACTATTAATACAAAATAAATATCAATTTTGTATTTCTCGTAAAATCTGACTCTAAAGTTAGTCTCTGATAATTGTTTTTTCTCCAAAGATTATACCCTGAAAGTATTATGTCCCATAAAATTTTACTCTTTAAATTGTATTTATCGTAAAATTCGACTCTAAAAATTGTATTTTGAACATTGTATTTCTCGTAAAATATTACTGCAAAAATTGCATTTCTCCTAAAAGTTTCCTACAAAAATTCTATTTCTCATAAGATTTTCACTGAACATTGTATTACTTCTAAAAATAATTTACTCTAAGAATTTCTACCATACCATTATCCCCCCTCTTTCGTTAACTCTGCGACTAAGCAAAAGTTAATGTATGCAACATCCGGACAGTATTACAGCGAACCGCTTGGAGAGAAAAGAAGACGAATCGAAAAGGTTGGGTGAGTGGGTCGGTTGCGCTTCACCTTCGATAGAAAAGGAGAAATTGAAGAAAATCCTTATAAAATTGCCTCCCCTTCCCCTTTTTTGTCAATCGGGCAGCGCCGAACTGGACCAGAAATAATGTGACTCGCGGTTTAAGAAATCGAAATGGAAACGAGGCACAAAATGAAAACGAGGCACAAAATGAAAACGAGGCAGAAAAAGAATAAAATAAAATGACACCGGCTACTTGTACGTGCCGATTTCAGTTGACGCTTCCACCGGCAGCGCTTGCTAATTAATTATGGAAACGACTCGGAGAATGGCGAGGCGTTAGCATGGATTAAAAATTCGGAACCTGGTTCCACGACCGGCGGGCAGAGGATCTCGATTTGAATGAACAAGGACAGATAAGGTAATGGGTGAGGGGTAACATCGGTTGCCATTGCAGAGGAATCATGGGTGAGGGAAGGCGATCTGGTGACAATGGCGGGCGACACTGCGTCCGTGGCGAAGGGCAATCATCGAGAGATCAAATGTTTGGAATGAGACGGTCTTGGTTAATGACAATTAACGAGTGGAACGGTTAAAGTTTAAAGCCCCGCAAATGGATGTGATCATAGGGGGGGGGGGGGCAATGCGCTCCCTTTTCCATTCGTTTCTCTTCATGTCGTTCTCCTCTTATTTCGATCTTGTTATTTGCAGCCTTCGATTCTTGTCTTCGTACACATTCACATGACGTGTCAATTCGTTTTCATCCTTTTTCATTTGTTTATTTATTTATTTATTTATTTTGCAGGCAGTCATTTATTTAACTACCTATCTTTGTGCTTGCCTTTCTCTCTTTATCTCCCTCTCTCTCTCCCTCTCTTTCTCTCTCTCTCTCTCTCTCTCTCTCTCTCTCTATATATATATATATATATATATATATATATATATATATATATATAATCTTTCTCTTTCTCTCTCGTGCGCTCTTTATTATGTTTATCTTTCTCTCGTTGTGTTTTTCTTTTTTCTCTTCTTACTCTGTTTCTCCCTCCCTCTCCCTCTCTCATTCTCTCGCTCTTTATTTGTGTTTCTCTCTATGTATCTTCTCGTTCTTTATTTGTGTTTTTTTCTTTTCTCTTCTCTACCTCTCTACCCCTCTCTCTCTCTCTCTGTATTTTTTCTTCTCTTTACGTCTCTCTCTCTCTCTCTCACTCTCGTTGTCTATTTTTGTTTTTCTTTTTATGTACTCTCTTCATCTCTTTATACTGTATATCTATCTATCTTTCTTTCTTTCTTTGTATTTTCTTTTCCTTATCTTCTTTACCTTTCTCTCTATCGCTATTCTTATCTCTCCTTTCTCATTCTCTCTCTCTCTCTCTCTCTCTCTCTCTCTCTCTCTCTCTCTCTTCCGCTTTCCCTCAGTTTCTTTCTTGTCTTTATCTTATATTATTTATTTTCTGTTAGTTTATTTTTTCAGATAAAGTCTAAATAACCTTTTTACTTAATGTTGAAATGATATTTTTGTTGATTTGTGATACTTCAGTGTGGAATGGCAGTTTCGTTGGTCTGTCACGCTTAAATTTTAAATAGCATTGTTGTTGGTCTGTTCGGCTTCAGTTTGTCCGGAACACTTAAATTTCAAATAGCATCTATCAGGCTTCAGTGTACAATAGCAGTTTCCTTGCTCAGGTCAGCTTCAATTTGAAATAGGCTTTTTGTGTGTTCGTAAGGATTCAGGCCTTGAGTAATGTCAGTCTTAGAAGAAGGAAGTAGTATTTTTGTTATCACGCTTCTTCAAGTTGAAATCGTTTTGCTTGTCTATCAGATTTCAGTGTTTCGTTGGTCTGTAACGTTTTCATTTGAAATAGCGGAGCAAGTGTACAATAAGGACCCCACTTCATTAACACTACACGCGGAACATGTTCCGGAAGTCACCGGCGTCTTCCGGTTGACCTCGCAATACACGTGGTCGCTATTTACAAAACAACTTGTAAATATACCTTTTATTTACTTTAATAAATGCAGTACATGCTATATTTCGGATTTTTTTCTTTTAACATGTTAATATTTATTTTAATGCAGAGGATCCATAAATAAAACAAATAAAATATTAACATGTTTTCTTTTTAAAAATGTTTTGTCACATGTTGTGTTAATGAACTGGGTTCCTTATTGTACTCTTGCTCCGAAATAGCATTTTATTGGTCTTTTAGTTTCAAGTTTAAAAAAGCATTTCCGTTTTTTCTTTCTCGCCTCCTCCTCCCCTCTCTTTCTCATTCTCTCTTTCTCTTACTCTCCCTTTCTCTCTCTCTCTTTCTCTTTTTCTCTCTCTCTCTCTCTCTCTCTCTCTCTCTCTCTCTCTCTTTCTGATCTACTCTATTTATCCACCTTTCTTTTCCTCATCTTTTATTTCTTCAACTTCTTCCATATTTTCTTCATATTTTTCTTCTCTCTCCTATTGTCTCCATTTGTTTTCTTCTTCATCTGCTTTTTCATTACTTCTTTTGTAACCGACATAAATTTTTTAAAATATATTAACATATTTTTTTACTGATTTATACTTTTATTAGATCTTTCATGTCGTCTAATTAGTTTCTTGATACCAAACTATTAATTTAAAAACTCACTTATTTTATATCTGGTGTCAATTTCAATGTTTGATAGTGACAAATCACCTAAGATTCGATAAAAAAAACATTTTATTGTTTGTTGATTAAGCGAGTCGGACTTCTGCATAGAACCCACAAACATCGTGCCTCAGGATTGTCTGGTTTGCATGAAGTCCTCCTCGTTGGTCGTAGGTATTCATTAACTTGGAGGAAATTTTTTTTTTTTTTTTTCAACTGAAAACATTCCAATTCATGGGGAAGGGTAACAAAAAAATTTTTTTTTCGGTGGGGGGGGGTAAAAATTTTTTTTTTTCTTTTTCTAACTGAAAATATTACTACTCATGGGAAAGGGTAACAAAAAAATTTTTTTTTGGGGGGGGGGGGGGTAAAAAAAATTTTTTTCTTTTTCTAACTGAAAAAATTCCAATTCATGGGGAAGAGTAACAAAAGGATTGCAGGTTTTTACTCCCGACATTGAGATCAGTAAGGGTCAGCGGTTTCATGCGAAGTCAGTAACGGTTTGGCTCAGAATACACAAATGATTTGCGCGGTACTTACAACGTTTTTTACGCCATTGGTTCGCGGTTCTACGCCTGAAACATCTTAGCGTGTCACGTGTAGAGGCAGAGACGACCAGAAGACAACGGATACTAATGCCGACTCCTCCGTGATTTTCGCCAAAGCCCTCTTAGCAGAGTAGATCTGACACTATTACCTAGCGACCGCCATTACCACTGTGAGAAAGGGACGTACTGTAGAGGGGGGAAAGAACTTGCAAGCGTGGCGTAAAATTTGATCAATTCCGAATTGTGAAGAACCTCACACAGTCGGATCTGCCATGGAAATAATTGAGGAAAACGATACGTTGTTATCTTCAATAAGCCAAAAACGTTCAGATCAACCACAGAGCGCATTTTTATACGATCTTCGGGTTAAAATGAAGCTGTATTATCTGTTCGGTATGAGGAGGGTATCCTCCCATGCATTACTACTTAATTTCAGTAGTTTTCCTCCTCTTTTACACTAATTAGTCACCACTTACCAAGGTCTAAAGCTACTCGAGGATAAGGTTTAATGAGATTGTCAGTTGAACGATGAACAATACTATGAGAGGATTAGGATGAACAAAATTTGATTACGAGTCGACAAGTATTTGACATTAGACTCGCGGACGACGATGTTGTAGTCTGCAGAGAAGCAGTTTTGTTGCAATGTATTTCATGAAAGGGAACTTTCTTGGAAAAGAAATTCTTTGTAAAGGTGGTTTAAGAGGAATTCTTGTTTATAATGTTTTACACGAAGATACCAGACATTGAGGTTTGGTCGAGATCCTTCCCTTGAAATAACGATAGAACAGAGAAAAACTAACAGCGTCTTTTCTGTGAGAAAGGGACCGTAGAGAAGATGGCGAAGTTGATTTTGTACCGTAGAGAAGATGACGAAGTTGATTTTGTACCGTAGAGAAGATGGCGAAGTTGATTTTGTACCGTAGAGAAGATGACGAAGTTGATTTTGTACTGTAGAGAAGATGGCGAAGTTGATTTTGTACCGTAGAGAAGATGACGAAGTTGATTTTGTACCATAGAGAAGATGGCGAAGTTGATTTTGTACCGTAGAGAAGATGGCAAAGTTGATTTTGTACCGTAGAGAAGATGACGAAGTTGATTTTGTACCGTAGAGAAGATGGTGAAGTTGATTTTGTACCGTAGAGAAGATGACGAAGTTGATTTTGTACCGTAGAGAAGATGACGAAGTTGATTTTGTACTGTAGAGAAGATGGCGAAGTTGATTTTGTACCGTAGAGAAGATGGCGAAGTTGATTTTGTACCGTAGAGAAGATGACGAAGTTGATTTTGTACCGTAGAGAAGATGACGAAGTTGATTTTGTACCATAGAGAAGATGACGAAGTTGATTTTGTACCGTAGAGAAGATGGCGAAGTTGAGTTTGTACCATAGAGAAGATGGCGAAGTTGATTTTGTACCGTAGAGAAGATGGCAAAGTTGATTTTGTACCGTAGAGAAGATGGCAAAGTTGATTTTGTACCATAGAGAAGATGGCGAAGTTGATTTTGTACCGTAGAGAAGATGACGAAGTTGATTTTGTACCGTAGAGAAGATGGCGAAGTTGATTTTGTACCGTAGAGAAGATGGCGAAGTTGATTTTGTACCGTAGAGAAGATGGCGAAGTTGATTTTGTACCGTAGAGAAGATGACGTAGTTGATTTTGTACTCTGTCAAGACAAACAAAAAAGTGTTCTGGCCGGCAATTCCTCGCCAGAATTGAAAGTAGTATTCTATCTTAGGGAGTATCTGACTCTTATACAAGTAGGGGATTACATTAGGAGTGAATTACGTTCGGAAACGGTAGAATTATCCAATCATTTTCCCCGCGACTTTAGCAACAGATTTGATGTAAGACTTCCATTTCAAGTATTGTGTGAAAGTCAGTCTTAGAAGCCATTCATTCCAACTGAGGAAAAACAAGGTGATAGACGTTGTTTTGGAAGTGTCAAAAGTAAAAGGCCGCTGTTTACCCCATTGCATCACATGGTTCAGGTCGGAAAGAAAGAATCAGCTATATCTTCATCGCCAAAGCTTATTTTGGAGGTGATATTCTTATTATATTTAATATATTTTGAATCATTGTGTAGGGAAAAGAGAGAGAGATAAAGTGCGAGTTAATCTAGACTGATGCTTGTCTTTCCCCCTCTCTGCAGTTCCGCATTGTATGGGCTACATGGTGGCTTCCTTTAACTGCTTTGTTTCATTAAAACATCTGTAATATAGAGAACGTCAACGGATGCACATTTTGTCTCTCTAAACCCATTATTCTCTAACTTACCACACGTTTCACTTGTGACATTTTGTTGAATATCGAGTTGGAGTACCGGCATAACACCTGACTGGGAGAAATAAAAATCTGCGGATTGACAGACCAATAAATATCAGGTGATTTGATACAGATACACCTGCAAAGGTCACCTGCATACAGTAATACACCCGTCACTAAATAAACAATAAAACGAATGGAAGCCACGTTCCGTATGGGGTAGTGCTACATTGAGCGTAGAAGCAAAATCACGGAATGGGCACTGCAGTTGTGGATTTGTTTGTTTGTTAGACAAATCGGACTTCTGCACTTGGTTCACGAAGATCGTGCCTCAAGATTATCTGATCTGCGTGAAGTCATTTTCGTTAACCTAGAAGATTTCAGATGTTTACTCTCGACAACGAGGGAGCAAGGCTCAGCGGTTGCGTGCGAAGTCGGGGAAGCATTGGCCCAGAACACATAAAGGAATGTCGCAGAGGCAACGTTGCCACTTTACCTCCATTAAGCTACTGCTAAACACCTGATACGTCTTTGCTTGCCACATGCAGAGACAAAGACGGCAAGAAGACGACGGATCCTGATGCTGACTCTTCCTATATTTTAACTAGAGCACTGTCATCCGGGTATCTTTGACACTACAAAGATTCCACCGCCCCTACCACGCCGAGGAAAGATTGAACTTAAGGAGTGCAGTTATGGATGTGTGGGTTTCCAAAAGTTTATATTAACTAACCTAAATCGAGATCAAATAGAAGACTGTTGGCTAGCGAATTCGAGAGATCAATTTCGTCATCCCGGTGCTCTCTCTCTCTCTCGCTCTCTCTCTCTCTCTCTCTCTCTCTCTCTCTCTCTCTCGCTCTCTCTCTCTCTCTTTTCTTTAATCGTTCGTTGCAGCCGAGCAATAAAAATATACCATTATATTTTATACATAAATGTTGGTCACCATTGTTTTATGCACAGAAGTAATATACAATAAAGTAACATTTGTTTGACAGTCACTGCACACCCTACTTGTCTGTCGCCAATTTAAGTCTCAAATTGCATCTATTACATAGCACATTTGTTCGTTTGTTGTTCGGAATTAAAATAAATTACTTGCGACATCAGTCCCGTTACTTTTCAGACATACCTGTTATATATGTTACTAGATCAAAGTGTAGCATCTGTTCTCACTCTCACAGCGACATCAGACGATTTAATAATGTTGTAACCCGGAAGTTTTCATGTAAATTACCTCCATTGAACATTGATTAAAATAAAATTCTAAGACTATTTTTAAAACGTAATCTTTTTTTATAATTATTAACGTGCTTATATTAATATTATTAATAATTATAATAATATTAATATCGACTAAAACTATTGCGTATAAATAAGAAAATATGACAATACAAATTACAAATGCATATTACAGAATATTAATTTATTAGAAACTGTTTATAAAATAAGTATGCAAATTAAGTATGCAAATTAAGTATACAAATTAAGTATGCAAATTAAGTATACAAATTAAGTATACAAATTAAGTATGCAAATTAAGTATACAAATTAAGTATGCAAATTAAGTATACAAATTAAGTATGCAAATTAAGTATGCAAATTAAGTATGCAAATTAAGTATACAAATTAAGTATGCAAATTAAGTATGCAAATTAAGTATGCAAATTAAGTATACAAATTAAGTATGCAAAATAAGTATGCAAATTAAGTATGCAAAATAAGTATGCAAATTAAGTATGCAAAATAAGTATGCAAATTAAGTATACAAATTAAGTATGCAAATTAAGTATGCAAATTAAGTATGCAAATTAATTAAGTATGCAAATTAAGTATGCAAATTAAGTATGCAAATTAAGTATACAAATTAAGTATGCAAATTAAGTATGCAAATTAAGTATGCAAATTAAGTATGCAAATTAAGTATGCAAATTAAGTATGCAAAATAAGTATGCAAATTAAGTATGCAAATGGTGGCTGTTGCAAAATGCTATGTCAAAACTTAGTCTGACAGTAGCTTTGTTGTTGTCGAGATAAGTTATGGTTCTGTCTAGTATTAGTTCCAGACTTTAAATTCTCTCTGAGCAGGGGTCAGTTTATTGCTGATCGGCTGAGGCGCCCCTAACATAGAATGCAGACGGGGCTGCTCACGTATTTGTAAATCAGAGTGCGTTTATCCTAGTTCGCTGACTTTTCAAAACCACACTTGACCTTGTGACTAACCTCATGGAAAGGAGGTAAATATGTTGTATCATAAATATTATGATACAACAGTTCGACTGTGCTTTGTTGCTGTCGGGCTGAGGTATGGTTCTGTTCAGTCCGAGGAGGTCAAATCCATCAGCCTTTAAATTATATCTGAGAAGGGTTAGTTTATCGCTAACGGTGAATGCCGACGGGGCTGCTCAGGCATTTTTGTAAGCCAGAGTTCGCTTATCCCAGTGCACTGGCTTCTCTGAAAAAACACCTGACCTTGCAAGAAGGTAAATACTAATTTTATCATAGAATTAAATAAGCCTAAGTCGTTTTTATGTTAATATAGTTAGGAAAAAACTTTCGCATTTACATTTAAATGTATGCATGTGTGTGTGCGTGTGTATGTGTGGGGGGGGTGCGTGTGTGCGTGTGTGTGCGTTTGTGAGCGACCTTTTTTCTTGAGATATTTCGTTCTCTTTGCTTCATTAGAATATCGACATTCGAAAGCAACATTGCTCACCTTTGCAATGTCTTTATTCATTTAAACGCCATTCTTCTGTTGCCATCTTTTCCAATGAAAACACGATTATAGGAACTTCCCAGTCGCCAGGGATCAAGAAACCAATTTGCGGACAGCTTAGCTGAAACGATGACCAGCTTTACAAACGTCCTCAAATTTATTGCGGCCCATTTGCGAAACGTCAAAATCAGAAGAAGCTCGGCAGAATGTTCCATTTCGTGTCTCGTTTCTTAACGCGATCATTATGCTTGGTTTTTCTTAGAGAATTTCACAAAAGAGCAGAAAAAAGTTTTTAGATAAAATAATTTCGAAATTAAAATCAGAAACATGTGACAACTCCAGACATAGATCATATCTGCAGTGATTGGAGATTTGCGAATAATAAACCAATACATTATCTCTGGGAAAGCTTGCCGATTGCCATGGCTAATAGTACCCTTCCTGAGAGTCCAACGTTAAAACTCCTTTGTCTAACACCCACCGGCAACGTGAACTGAAATAAATACATAGAAGATGCTGCTTAGTCTGCTGCAAAGAAGGTGGGCTAGTCAACTCTACACACATGCCGTTATCCTATATCTCTATAAAACCACCATTTGCCCGTGCATGGACTACTGTTGCCACATCTGAGCTGGTGCACCATCCACTAGTCTCTCCCTCTTGGACAGGGTGCAAAAACAGTCTCTAACCTAGTAGGTCCCGCAGTGTCTACCAAACTCCAGCCTCTGTCCCATCGCCACAATGTTGCATTCTTGTGCTTGTTTTACAAAAAAGCTAACTTGTTTGAATAGAGAAAACTTTTTAGCATTTTTTTTTTGTTCACCCTAAACAAGAGATATTTCCACAGAAGCGTAATGGACTACTGTGATATGGGTTAGATTTATAGGAGCAACCTAGATAAGTAGTTGGGCAGCAAGATGCTTGTTCGCGTTACATTTAACTTACTGCATGTCGTGAGGGTCGTGATAACAGAGAGCATGGAGGGAATTCCAAAGGCATTCGGTTCGAGGAAAGAGGTAATTAATATAGATAATCTTCCGGCATCTAGTGACCTCTACAGTTAAGGGGTGTGATGTTTTTTGCTAGTGGGGTGGGTCGGGGTTATTTACGCTGCGAGGGTACAAGTCTAGTAAGTTCGTTGGAGAATATTCCGTGAAAGTACCTGTAAAACAAGCACAGGGATGAGACACTGCGGCGATGCGACGGGGGTTAGAGTTTGACATATAGTTCAATTATATTAGGTTACAAATTCTGTATCGCACCTTGTCCAAGAGAAAAATGCTAATGGTTGTTGCATGTGGTAACACTACTGCATGCATGAGCGAATGGTGGCTTTAAAAAGATATAGGATACCGGCAGGTTTGAGAAGTCGTACAGAATTACATAAGAGAGCACAAGAAATTGTTGCGTTTCAACTTTGTGTCATACATGACTGAAAATTCATAATAATATCTTGTTAGCTGCTTGTTCTCATATGTACCTTTTACGTGGTCCTTTCCCGTGAGAGCAGATGTAGACACAACGTAGATATTTTAGTGTAAGTTAAATACAGCGCACCCCAAAAAGGGCACAATGGATTGGGACAAAAATTTAAATTGCTTCAGTCTAGCAGGATTTCTTCTTCACTGGTCGAAGACAGAAAAGATGAAGTGTAGTATCAGAACAGATGCTACACTTTTTTCTTAGTCATCCCTATTTATTTGCTTCCCCATGAGAGCAGATTTAGACAAAAGTTCGGTTCTTTAATGTGACGATAATCTAAGGGCAATCTAACAGAAAAGATGAAGTGTGGTATCAGAGCAGATACTACACTTTGCTCCGAGTCAAACGCTGAGTCATCGATAAGGATGTAACCAAAAAGACCTGCCCCCCTGCAAAAATCTTTCTCGACGGCATCCACTTGCGATAGTCACGATAATGACCTCATGTTTCGAAATCCGTCCACCTCAATGCCTGGTAGGGATGATGTTAATGAATCCGGGGAGCCGCACCGAAGAATGACATTGTCTGAAGCTGATTGTGAATCTAGGGCCGTGACATTGACAAAATGAAAAACTGCTTTTGGCCTCTGTCTTTCGTTTTGCCGATTCTGATCGTGCGACGACATAAAATCCGAATGACAATGCGCTGTAATTAAAACATGAATAACAACAACAACAAATGATAAAACGACAAGACAACGTTTTCTAAATTAGATATTCAGATTGTAACGGTTTTCCCCTCGGAGGGCGCATAGAAAGAAAATACGTTTGACAAAAATAACTATAAAGTATGAGTTAAGGAACAAAAATCTTCTATATCTTTATCTTTATAAAGTTATGTACTTTTTATGTACTAATTAGTCGCCGCTTATCAAAGCCCAAAGGCCACTCGAGGATAAGGGTTAATGAGTTTGTCAAGTGGACGGTGAGACAAAACCTGGATGATTGGTAACGATGGTTGACACTAGGCAGAATTTGATTATTTAAGAGGACGGCTTAACAAGAATTTGTTTACATTGGACTTAAACAACCATGTTGTAGTCAGCTGGGAAGTAGTTCCGTGGTATTGTGTCCCACAGACGGGTAGTTCTTTGAAAGAAACTTTGTTCATGGAAGTTCGGTTTAGTTTTAGGTACACGGAGGAAGAAAGGAAAATTGTTTACAATGGTTGTAGCTAGACGAGTTTTTGTTGTGAATGTTTTATCTTGGTGAATCATAGATTGGAGCTCAGTCGAACACCTACAATAAAGATAACGATAAAGTAGAGGAAGACTAGCAAACTTTCATCTGTGAGAAGGAGGCTGTAGGTAAGAGAAGAGGGCATTCCCCACTAGATTTCGAAGTCGATTTTGTACTCTGTCAAAGAAAGAAATTGTTGCGCTCAGCGGCACCTCCCCAGATGTCATCTAATGACATATTTGACTATTATACGGGTAAAGGATTGCGTCAGGGGTGAGATACTTTCTAAATTCACTAGACTAACTCGTCAATCAACTAAATCTCATTCATTCACTGTGGAGGTCCCCAGATGCCGGAGAGCATTCTACTCAAATGGCTTATTTCCTCGTGCTGCTGGCCTCTGGAACTCCCTCCCTGCCCCCTGTTTTCCCGACAGTACTGACATGCAGAAATTTAAAACTAATGTAAACAGACATCTCGCTGCGCAGATCCCAATTTAAGCTGACCCCCCCCCCCCACAACCTTATCCCCCTTTCTTTTTTCTCAGTAGCCCCTTACGTCTACAGTGTCGGCTTGCCTTGTTTGGGGTGAACCATGTTAAAAAAACAAAAAAATTTAAAGCGTTTTTTTTTTCAGCGTCCTTAGCAATCGATTCCATTTCAGGTGTCGAGGTAAGGTCAGTCCTATTCGCTTATCAAGCGAAAAGAGCCATTCATTTCAATTTGGGCAAAGGGAGTGGTGAAAGGATAGAAGCTTAGTTTTAGATGCATTTAAAGTAACCATCCACTCTTTTCTCCATTGTACGACGTGCTCCAAAGGAAAAGATAGAAACAGAAAGATCTTGATCATTAATGCTCTTCGAAGTGTTGCCATAGATGGGTGTGTCATCTGTATGTTTATATATTTGTATTTACAGAATTCACTCCTTAATTAATCACTCGATCTTTATGAATTTTAGAACACAGCTGCTAGACATAAATGGTCTACATGCGGGCTATATTTAGTTTAATATACTTATGTGCAAAGGGGGGAGGGATTCAGAAACTTTCGATTTTTATAAATTTTTAACAATAGGTATGAGTTGAGTTAATAAACATTCCCCAAAATTCAATTCCTTTCGAGTATTTTAAAATTATGGGCACAACCTCTCTTTTAAAATTCAAATATTTCAGATTTGCATTAAATTTGATCGATAGTCATTAGACATCAATTAAGCAAAATTCCCTGAATTTCTATTTTTCTAAAGTCCCCTTAAGCTTAAGCCTTAAATTTTAAACATTTTGTGGAATCAAAATAATGAAATGAATTTTGATTAAAATTAGAATAAGGATTCTAGACATAAGGTTTAGTATCATTATCTCTTGATTCTGTTTATGTTTGATTTATTTTATACAATCGAACTACTTTAGATCTATACGGAGAAGTAAAACGTATTTTAAATTTTGTATCCCTACACAGAATTCATAATCAGATAGGTTAAAAAGACAACATATTTTTGTTTAATCGATGATCGTGTTGAGAAAGCGTTCGCTTTCAGTTCCAATATTTAATTCCTTCGTTCAGGGTTCGAATTTCACACTAGACAATTGCTTTTTGTTATTTTTTATGCTCTAGTTTTCTAGTTGTTTCCTAGTCAATATCGATTTTCATCATGGACCTGAATGATACATTTTTTACTGCAATTTAAAGTAAAAAAGCGTTTGAACTGCAGTAGAGAAAGGTTTGAGAAACCCGACGTTGACACGTACTTCATCTAATATCTCTATAATGCTATACAATATTATATTACAACCACTCTAATAAGCTTACTTGCTTGTTTGCATATTGAATTATTTACATTTTGGGAGTAGTAGCAGCAGCAAAAACTGTGAGTAAGAGGATGACATAAATAAATAAAAGGATCGACCGTAGTCGAGGGCGACCCGAAGGTTCCTTTTTCATTGGCTACTACACCGAGATGTAGGGGAGTGTTCCACCCTTTCCCCTGGATTACTACACTTACACTTGATGCCCACCTGAAAGTTTAGCAAAGAGACATCAAGTAGCATTTTTTAATCTTTGGTACAACTCGACCGAGGATTGAACTCCGGCCTCCCGGCTCATTAGCGAACACTCTATGTAAAATATTCAGGTACATAATGGATCGTATCTAGCAACAACGGTTTTGCTCGAATAGAACAATTTTCACTACGTTGATGTTATCTTACGAAGATTAAAATCAATATATAACGCAATTAAACCTTATGTCTAGAATCCTTATTTAAATGTTAATCAAAATCCATTACATTATTTTGATTCTAGAATTTAAAGTTTAAGCTTAAGGTGTCTTAAAAGAATTGAAATTCAAGGAATTTTGCTTAATCGGGCTCTATCTATGAATCAGATTCAATGCTAATCTGAAATATTTTAATTTTCAAATAAGAGGGTGTGCCTATCGTATGTCTACAAAAATTATTTTAAAATACACCAAAGAAACTGACCCCTTTTAAAGAAATATTAATTAATTGATGTCTTATACCTATTGTTCAAATTTCACCAAATCGGGGGGATCTGAATCTTTACGAAGGGCTGCTACTCCCTCTTTGCTCGCTTTTGCATAAAACTAAATTATACTAAATATAGACCACATTACCAACCCTTACGCCTAGCATATCTGTTCTAAAATTCATAATGACCGGTTAGATGGTTTAGGAGTGAATCTTGTACATACAAATATATGAACATATACATATACCTATCTTTATATAAATAGAAATTAGTCATCACTTATCAAGGCCAAAAGCTACTCGAGGATAAGGATTCATGAGATTGATTGATTGCCGGTTTATTGATGAAGAAAATTATGAGAAGATTTAAAATGAATGAAGTTTGCTTACTTATGGGGACGGTATTTTTGCTGACATTGGATTTGAAGATGGCCATGTTGAAGTTTTCAGGGAAGTAGTCCCGTGATAATGCATTCCACATAAAGAAGGTGACTATCAGTTAAAGAGAAATCCTTTTAGACTGAGTTTAATTTTTATTTTTGTCCCAATCTAGAGTGTCCCTATTAGGGGAGCTGAATTTTCCCCTACATTAGAAACCTCGACTTTGAGTCTAAATTTGCCCTCGTTGGGAGGCAAGTAAATAAGGAACAATACAGTTCAAATGTAATAATGAGAGTTGTCGTATAACCTGTCTCGTCCAATCAGTTTTAGAATACTCTTGTTTGATCTGGATCCCCAAGTAAGTACAGAACAAGAACGTAAGTAAGTCGTGAGACTGCATACCTTGGCTTGACAACGTAAGAATCCGCCAAAATCTTATCTGGGTCTTACTTCTCCATATTGTATGAAATATTCCCGAAGTTATGCCATGGAAACGTTGATAACAAAAAAATATTTATCTGATCAGGCTGAACATTTGCATGGTGGTTATTGTTATCAAAGAGCATTAGATCGATACATGAAATTTGGAAAAATCGGAAGTTCAAATTCCGTCAAATAACTTTTTCAGATTAAGGTCAAACTTTAAGATCATATAAATACGGGACTTTATTGGCTACAATGTGGGTCAAGCAGCGAGTCTCTGTGATGAACAGAATCAAAGTTATCGCCAAATTATTGACTTTCACCTTTTCCATTCCCATGGCCTTGACCTTTTACCTAGATGTCCAAAAATTAAATCACTTCTAAGTTAGACCATGAACGAAATTTTGATCAAGTTTGGTGACCATTGGTCAAGCGATGTTGACGCTAGGCTGTACACAAACAAACAAACATAGTCAGAAACTCGATCGAAAACATAACCTCCTTGGCGAAGGTAATTATAGCAAGGTTTATTTTGAAGCCGTGTCTCAATTGTTTGTGATTTATTTATTGGTTGCAAAATATCAGATTTAAATCATATAAGCCTTAGGAACAGTGCTGAAAAGCTGGGGAAAAGGGAGTGGAAGACATTGTAATCAGAGGAAGGACAATTTCTTTCTTTTTTCGCGCACTTTCTATGAATTATTCCTGAATTCCTTTTTCTAATTTATTGCACTCTTTTATTCCTCATCTTTCATCCATTTATATGTTTCCCCTTTTTTCATTCATTTCTTCATTTTATCGCATTTTTCTTTTCTTCTTTTTTCTTCTTTTCTTCTTTTTTCTTCTTTTCTTTTTATCTTCTCTCCCTTGGCGATGTCGATCGGGGATTAATTCTATTCTACAAGTAATAGATTTGAGGATTTATCTCGATCTCCTAATAATCCGATCCAAACTATAAGAAAGATCTCCCCAACCCCGACTTAAACCCGACCATTTTTCTGTATCCTCTTCTCGCCGAGCGTTGTTTTACTTTGACCAACAGTCATTATGACGGCCATTCTTGTCGACATTCCGCAGCCATCTTTCTTTTATTTTTCATGTTACTTGTTTCAACTATTTTTGTTTTTGTTGCCATTGTTATTCCATTCATGCTATTCGGTTTTGTGATTCCTATTCCATTCTTTCTGTTCGTTTTTGTTATTATTGCTATTCCATTCTTTCTTCTGATCTATTTTCACATTTTTGTTGGTTTTTTTTTACCTCCTTTTTTATAATCATTGTTGTTTGTTTGTAAGCCGATTTCGACTTCTGCATAGAGCCCACAAAGATCGTGCCTCAGGATTGCCTGGTCTGCATGAAGTCCTCGTTAGTTGCAGCTATTCGTTAACCTGCAGGATTGCAGTTGTTTACCCCCGAAACAGAGAACAGCAGAGTTAAGCGGTTGCATGCAAAATCGGTAAAAGTGTGTACTTAAAACACACAAAGGAATAGCGCAGACGCAACGTTGCCACTTTCACTCCATTGAGTTGCGGTTAAGCGCCTGGCACGCCCTTGTCTGCCATATGCAGAGGCAGAGACGACCAGACTACGACGGAACCTGATACTGACTCTTCTTGGATTTTTACTAGAGCACTGTTAGCCAGGTAGCTACGAAGCTACAATGTAGCCACTGCCTCTATTACGGTGAAGGATGGTTAGACTTAAGGTGGGGGGTGCTCGTTGTTTTTTGTAATCCGTGGGTGTATAATAGGCTCGATAAGAAGCGGAATTGATTACTAGCATGGGTAAAAGTACGTAATAGTTAACATTTAAGAACTCGTAAACAAAAAATAACAACACATACTTCATATAAAACGCATTAGAATGAAATTCTCTACCAAACCCGCCTAGTTTTTACGTGTGGAAACGATATTTAAGATTTTTCACAGTTAGAAAAAAATATTCAAATTGTTTCCATACGTTAAAACGTGTCGATTTCTGCCATATTTTTTTATTTAAGCGTTCTCGGGTGTTTATTATTCTGCATTTTTGTCGTTTAAAAGTATCTTACAAATCGGTTTCACCTGTTAAAATTAGGCGGATTCGGTAGATAATTGAATTCAAATGCGTTTTATATATATTACGTGTTGTTATTCTTTTTTTATAAGTTCCCAAGTGTTAACTATTATGTATTTTTACTCTGGTATGTTAAACAACTGCTTTTCACTTTTCTTGTTCTGCTTCACACTTTTATTTTATTTCCGTTATTATATTTTAAAAAAACATAACGATGTGTATTATAATAATAAATAAAATTTATTTAAATCTGACCTTTCGAGAAATAACATTCTCCTCATCAAAGCACTGTTTTTCTTTCTTTTTTTCTTTTCATCGTCCGATGGCAATGAACTTTTAGGTCAGAAAATCACGTTATGTCTGTATTAGCGTGGCTACGCCAATTTGAATCAGCGGAAGTATATAGACATATTTTTAAACCATTGTTTCGTAATAGTAGTGTATATTTTTTTAAACATAACAATATATATATATATATATATATATATATATATATATATAAATATTTTCTTTGTCGTACAAAACTTTAATTGAAGAGACAATATTTATTATTCATAATGAATTTAAGAAATTAAAAAGATGAAAGGGCAGCTGACCGGTTTCGTACCTCGCTCAACATATGCACTACGTCGGGATGACGTCACAGAGATTGGACATCCGGGTCAAACAACACGTGCCCACAAAAATTCGCAATGGAAATTATTTACCAACTGACGATTTGAATAATACTTATGGCTCGTCGATAGGTCAACATCTCATAAATAATCGCACCTGTGCCTCTAAATTCAGTGTCGACTTATTCTCCATTCTTAGTAAGTCGCACTCCCCTTATCATCTCAAGATCTTAGAAACAATTTATATTAAGTCCTTGAGACCTTCTCTTTGCAAACAAAGAGAAAATCTCCTCGGGCTTAATGTTGTTTCTATTTGACTGAACTTTTTTCCTTTTTTTTTTTTTGATTTTTTAATTTTTTTTTTTACCCCTTTCCCTCGCTATAATTCTCATAGCATCTTTTTATATTTTTTATACATTACCTCGATATTTGGCTCTGTTGAGCGAGGTACGAAACCGGTCAGCTGCCCTTTCATCTTTTTAATTTCTTAAATTCATTATGAATAATAAATATTGTCTCTTCAATGCTATATATATATATATATATATATATATATATATATATATATATATATATATATATATATATATATATATATATAATTATTTTTATTTATACAGACATATACATAATCCGCGACACTGGCATTCTTTCCAAATATGATATGAGAGAATGACCAGATTTTCTTTTCCACCTGATAAGATTTTAGTTTCTAACAGCTGTTGATCGATAACATCGACATGCCAGTGTCGCGGAGTATGTACATGTCTGTATAAATAAAAAAATAATTATACATAAAAGTTCTATTTGATATTGAGCACTCTTTATAAGACCGGTTGAAATTCTTTGGATTTTTATCCTGTGGATGTTTACTTTACCTGGATTACTATATACGATAGATAGATAGATAGATAGATAGATAGATAGATAGATAGATAGATAGATAGATAGATAGATAGATAGATAGATAGATAATCATTGTTCGGAAAGACGTTCGCGAGAATTTAAAAAAGCAGAGATAAAAACATAAAACACGGAGTTCACACCAAAGTGTTAATCACGATTTCTCGACCAATGAGAACGCCTCCCGTGCGATTTAACTAACCAAGTTTTTTATCCATTTAGATGAAATGAAAGCAATAACTCGTTTACCAAAAAGTAGAGCTTTTCAGCCGACACCTCAACGTTACCACTTACAGATCCCTGAAGAAAACAGCACGAGTTTTCAGCCGACCCACCAATGTTATGTTATATTTTCACTTACCGATGCGTATATAAACATTTATACACTCGTGTCGTCGTAGAACCCAGGTGTTTGCTTGTCCGTGGATACAAAACCACTCGGACGTTAGTGTTTATAAAAAGAGGGATTAGCACTGCTGATGGTGACCATAAACAATCATCATCACCACCTACATCTCTTTATAATTTCTTTTAACTTTAATTTTTTTATTTCAATTCTATTTTCTTTTCTGTCTTTCTTTCCCCCTTATTCTATTAATGACTAGCGAAAATAGACTCCCTAACGGTCGTCTATTTTTGCTAGGCTGCCGCATTCTTGGGTGGTGAGACATTGATTTTCTTTGTTTCGGACCAAAAATATTTTTAGTTAAAAAAAAAATCGTCACTCACCCAAAGAAATATTTTTGTTTAAAAAGAAAAAAAAATTATTCGGGGGAGACAAATCCCCCCCCCCCACACACACACACACACACACTTGAAAAAATAGAGCGGGAACACAGAATCCACACTATATCGAAGAACCAGTTTTGATACATAGCCACGTTTTAAGATCATTCAGTGCTAAGTAAAAAAAGTGAAAAAATCATTTCTTTAGCATAAGTAGTTAAATCAAAATCGTTCTTATAACTTTGTGACGTTTACTCAGTCGGTACAAATTCGTCCAAATTACCTTGTGGCGAGTTCAAATCACGACCTCGGCGTCGAAATTATTTATTGTTTATTTAGTTGGTAAGATGTGCCCTAATGTATTTCTTATGTTTCTGACTTAGAAATTAAGTAAATAGTGTTTACCCTGCCCCCCTAATTTACAAAAATTCTCCAGGACGGACAGACAAACAGAGAATCTCTTCGTTATATTGTAAGTAGATTAACCACGGGTAGCTGATCTCGTTGCTTGCTTGACCACAGCTATTTTCTTTTTCTACATGTATCATTCTTACTGATTTTCCTTCTTTCCTTTTTTAATTATTTATTTCTTTCTTTCTTCGACTGTTTCTCTCTGTAGCAATTTTTAAATATAAGGTTAGAATTCAACATTTTCGGTACTCTATATTTGATCAACCGAATGATGGGATCTACCGAGTTGTTTACATTCCAATATGTGATCTACCGAGTTGTTTACATTCCAATATGTGATCTACCGAATTGTTTACATTCCAATATGTGATCTACCGAATTGTTTACATTCCAATATGTGATCTACCGAGTTGTTTACATTCCAATATGTGATCTATCGAGTTGTTTACATTCCAATATGTGATCTACCGAGTTGTTTACATTCCAATATGTGATCTACCGAGTTGTTTACATTCCAATATGTGATCTACCTATTAACTACCCAAAACTGTTACAGATAGTTCGTTTGCTTGAAAATAAATAAATCTTTAAAAATATTTAGTTTAAAATATTGTGGGAGGGCTTTACGGTTAGGGTTTTTTAATTTTCATATAAAAACATGGTTAAATCCTATTTTGATCATTTAAATTACTTACAGTGAAATGGGTTAGCTTCACTCCTAAACTACCTGATAGTTAATGGAAAGTAAACAACCCCTACCCCTAACTCTAACCCTGTTTTGGAATAGTTAATGGGCAGATCACATATTGGAATGTAAGCAACTCGGTAGATCACATATTTGATTAGAAACCATTCGGTCGATCAGATATCGGAAGGGCACCGAAAAATAATTCGTGTGATTTAATATTCATTCTTTAAATAAGTTAATTCTTTCCGGATTATTTTTAATGTTTGAATTGATGGTTTATGACAGCCTGGTCTACATGGAATGAAAATACTAGTATGAGTATATTTCTTGGTTTATAAGCACAAGAATGCAAATCCTTTTTTTAGAGAGTTTTATTCTTTATATGAACATTTCATTATAATTAGTTTTAACTGAATAATATGAGTCATCCAAAAAATAAATGATGTTTCTTTATTTGTTTTAACAAAAAACACCTTTACTAAAGTTTTATCGCAAGATACTAAAAAAGCGCATAAACGTATTTTTAAATAAAAATAAAGCATCGTAGATGTTAACAATAAAAAAATCTTTTAAAATATAGTTCTCATATATTACGAAAAAAGCCACTGGATTCCGTATTAATAACGACCAAATATGATTAAACCATTTTAATAAATTTATTTATTTAATAAAATATAGTTTCTGAAATAAAAACAATAAAGTTTATGTTCAATAAAGTTACATTTCGACCAAAAGATTTTTAATAAAATATAGTTTCTGAAATTAACAGTGATTTTTTTAATAATTTAATATGTTTTAAAACGAACATAATAATAATCAAACTATATTTTATTACAACGTTATAATAAATGTTTATTTTTTTATTTTTTTAACTTAAAAATAAATCAAACATGAAATATTACGAATTCATTAAAGTAACACATAATCAATAATTCAACAAATTAATAGAACATTTATTGAAGTAAATTAAAATGTGTGTGGGTTTGTTTTTTGTTGTTTTTTGCAAAACGAAATTTTTATACAATATATTAAAAATTTGTAATAAACTCATGTTTTTTGGGGTGATGAAACTTATTAATTAGTCTAAAATTGTATATTTTATCTCGAAATAAAATTCTAATTTATTTTTTTTTAACTTGAAATTCGAACATTAATCACGACCGTCGTAATATAATGCAATGCATTATCTTTGAACGCCATGATGGATATAAAAAAATTGTCTTTCGCTTAAAGAAAGAAATACGTTTGAAATAATGAACAAGGTAACAATGATTTCTAAGTGAATAAATAATCCTTAGGAGGATAGCCGTGTTTTTGGTAGTGAATAACGTTAATATAGCAAGAACAATTTAAATATGATTTACAAGTGAATGAATAATCCATGCTGTATATGAATCTTGAATAAAGACGCACGCATGCACATTACTGCACGGCTAACTTCCGGTCCTGATTGATCGTGGGTCTACGAACCACGACCAATGACACCACCAGAAAATCTCGACTCAATCGCTAGGTCTGCTATAACGACGGCCACGGTCAGAGACAATACTGCTCATCAAAACAATACTTTTTCGTTATACGTAAATATAATTGTCATTGTCAGATAAATATTCTTCTTTATTTATGTGAAGTTATAGCAATTAATTACTTTTTAAAACAATAAATCCTGTGTCTTCTTAACGTAAAAATAACTATTCTTCAAATCAATTAAAAATATTTCATCTTTTGAAATGTATTTATTCAAAATTGTAGTTTTAGTCGATGGGACGACATAATTTGATTTTAGAACAATTCATTTTAAAATAGGGAAAATCGGAATTGTTTATCTTAGTGAGATCAAGTTAATCTCCAATCCTCATCTTTGCTTATCGGATGATCCCATTCTTTGTAAAATAAGGGTAATAACGTAGATACGAACATAAAAATGGCCTAGGGTTTTAACGTAGATACGAACATAAAAATGGCCTAGGGTTTTAACGTAGATACTAACATAAAAATGGCCTAGGGTTATAACGTAGATACTAACATAAAAATGGCCTAGGGTTTTAACGTAGATACTAACATAAAAATGGCCTAGGGTTTTAACGTAGATACTAACATAAAAATGGCCTAGGGTTTTAACGTAGATACTAACATAAAAATGGCATAGGGTTATAACGTAGATACTAGCATAAAAATGGCCTAGGGTTTTAACGTAGATACTAACATAAAAATGGCCTAGGGTTTTAACGTAGATACTAACATAAAAATGGCCTAGGGTTTTAACGTAGATACTAGCATAAAAATGTCCTAGGGTTTTAACGTAGATACTAGCATAAAAATGGCCTAGGGTTATAACGTAGATACGAACATAAAAATGGCCTAGGGTTTTAAAGTAGATACTAACATAAAAATGGCCTAGGTTTTTAATGTAGATACTAACATAAAAATGGCCTAGGGTTTTAACGTAGATACGAACATAAAAATGGCCTAGGGTTTTAACGTAGATACTAACATAAAAATGGCCTAGGGTTATAACGTAGATACTAGCATAAAAATGGCATAGGTTTATAACGTAGATACTAACATAAAAATGGCATAGGGTTATAACGTAGATACTAACATAAAAATGGCCTAGGGTTATAACGTAGATACTAACATAAAAATGGCCTAGAGTATTCGTTTATTAATAGTTACTTATTACGCACCCTGTAAAACAAGCTTTGTTTTGTTTACTTCGAATTGGATAAAACGCCATAATTGTCGACAAATTCGGTTCACTTTTGTTGCTATAATAGATTCTTTTTCATCCGTTTCACATTTGTTTTAAATGTTAGGTTGAACGAGAATTCGTTGTTTTTTGTGTTTTCGGGCAGAGTTTTTTTTAGTGACCGAAAATATAAATAGGTGAAAGGGTTAATGACCTATGGGCCTGGAGATTTCATAATGGTGAATAAAATTGGAGAGAGAAAAAACTCTGGAAACTATAAGTGAAAGATTTGTGATTGTTTTTCGCCTTGAGAATGGTAAGTAGGTTGTATAGGATTGGGGGTTGAAAAGGGAATTCGTAAAATACAAATAAATATTGAATGGTGAAACGAATATATGAATAAGAAAGAATGGTTGAAACGGGGAAGTAACGAAATTATCAACAAGAAAGAAAAAGAAGAAGAAAGAATGGACGGCATAAAAGCTGGGTGATATAAACAGAAACTAGACGAATACCCGCCCTAAGACGGGCAAAATTAATCCCCGAATGAACAGTTTTGCACCACTTTTATGTTCCCTTACGAAGATTAAAATCAAGATATAATGATACTAAAAAAAATCTATTACATGATTTTGATTCTAGAAAATGCCTTACATAAAAGGCTTAAAAGGCTCAAAAAGCTTAAAAGGCTTAAGCGAAATCGGTCTTAAGAAGAAATCGAAATTCAGGGAATCTGGCTTAATTACTGTCTAATGACTATAAATGAAAATAACTGAAAATCAGAAATATTTGAATTTTCTAGATGCGGGGATGTGCTCATATTATTTCACCTAAAACCCTTTAAAATGCTCCAAAGAAACTGAAAATTAAGGAAATATTTATTAATTTATGTGTAATACGTATTGTAAAAATTTGAAAATGGTTGGAGTCATCTGAATTTTCAGGAAGGGCTGCCATCCCATTTTAACCCCTTTGCATAAAACTAAATCAAACCAAATATACCGGACGCTTTAACCCCATACGCCTAGCAGTTGTTGTTTTTTTTAATTAATAATGATCAGTTTATTAGTTTAGCAGTGAATCCTGGACATACAAATATATAAACATATATACATACCTAACTTTATATACTTATAATCTAGTACAATAATAATAATTCTTTTTAAATTAAAAATTAAGACAGACTTTGGTTTTGTTTAATTTACTCGGCTAGTTTCAACCAGCATACGCAGAAAAAATAGGTGTTCTATTGACAACAATAGATTACAGCTGTTAAAAGTCTCTGCTTCCTTCGTAAACGGCCAGCACTCGGGGACGTACAAAGCAGCAGCAAAAGTTAGAAGCATCAATAGTTTATACTAATTGACATTTTATGTATTAGATATAAATATACCTATCATATATCGCCATTTAAGTACCTTATTTACCTCCTCCTCTACAAGGTCAGATGTTGTATTGAAAGGCCAGCGTCGGCAATTAGCAATAAACTAAACTCGTCTCAAGGAGAAGGTAAAACCTGGGAGGGTGGACCTCCTGAGACTGAACAGAAGCAGACCAGAAGAGGCCAGAAGAGACCACCCTCTGTCCGACTGATTGTCGAGAACGTATCCTAAACGAGGTACGAACACACCTACTTCAAGCTGTGCTGGGTAAGTATGACACGGGTCGAACAAGGATTAGAGTTCTCTGAGTTCGGACGAGCCAATCAGGTTGATCTGGCAGTTGACTTTAAGTACAATATCAAATAGCCACGAACTTCGGGATTCAACTTCCCACTGTTACCCGAGTGAGAGTCCAATTTATCAGTAAGGGAAATAATCAATGTTATCTCGCTTATGTCTATCAGGATCTTCTCATTATTAATGATAATAAGGGTGTCCATTTACTTCTTTTACGTCTATATATATATATATATATATATATATATATATATATATATATATATATATATATATATATATAATATTAAATTATTTTTAATAGTTTACCTACGTATGACGTCGTTTTGAGTTTATGGCTCTCATCACGGCAGGGAAGTAACAATCTCAGACGGGCGCGAACTCGGTTCACAGAAACACTTGGAATCTGTTCACCCAGTCCTATTGGGCCACGAGGGATTGTCCCGTAATAACAGAGAAATTAAATGATATTTACACTGAAAGCGGCGAGCATAGATATCTAAACATTCAATAGTACTCAACGATAGAGTCGGAGCATTGCACATATATATACATATATATATATATATATATATATATATATATATAGAGAGAGAGAGAGAGAGAGAGAGAGAGAGAAAGAGAGAGAGAGAAAGGGATTAAAACTAGGGGAGAGAGAAAGTTAACTTAAAATCGAGTACGATCAATTCTTGTACTATAGATCCTTAGTCTTCCTTTGGTTGTTTATTTTTTTCTTTCTCTCTATCATAGCTTATTAATTTTCTCTCCCACTTCGCACTTTTATCTTCTCTCTCTCTCTCTCTATCTCTCTCTCTCTCTCTCTCTCTCTCTCTCTCTCTCTCTCTCTCTCTCTCTCTCTTTCGTCGATCTTTCCCCCGTTCTTCTCAATGGAAATAATTCGCTATCCCCACCCCAGGGCCAATCGCTCAAGCTGCTGACAACACTGAGAGATCATGAATAGATTTGGCCGAAAGGTCCGAAATTGCTGAGGTGTGTAACCGCTGGTCATTGGCCTGAACCAGGGTCACTCTCCACCCTCTGGCCGGCCGCATTTAGAGAAACAATGAAATCAATTTAAAGTTATAATGATGAAGTCCCCTTAGACCCAGATGAGATTTCGGGGGAGGGGGGTGTTAGTCAGGATTGTAATGTGAATATTAATATGAAGAAGTGCATACAACTACGAGGTATTTCCAAAAAAGACACATATCCCTTGAAGTGTTATAGACATAACACATTGAAAATCGGGGTGCACATACTATATATGTACCTATCTCCAGCCCAGTTCGCATACCTAAGAACTCATATTAATGCGCCCCTGTCGTGTAAAAAAAAACGAAATAGTGTTTGTTCATGTTTTGTCACTATCATAAAAAAATAACTCATATTAATGCGCCCCTGTCGTATCAAAGAACAAAAATCAAGTTCATTCATGTAGTGTCACTATCATAAAAAAGAACTTATTTTAATGAGCCCTGTTTACGCTCCCAAAAAAAAAATTCCCCGACTCTCACCCAAAAATGTTTACCCTTACGCCCTACCCCCCAAAAAAGATTTTACTCTCTCCCAACCCTGAGAAGTATTTAGGTTCAAAAATAAAAAAAATTGGCCCTAGAAATTTTCCCCGACCCCAAAAATGTTTTTTACCTTCCACCCCCAACCGCCCCCAACACTTTTTTACTCTCCCAACCCTCAGACATATTTTAAGTAAAAAAACAAAAAAAAATTGGGCCCACCCCCTAAAAAGTTTAGCCACACCCCTAAAATTTTCACCGCCCCCCCCCCCCACAATCTCTCCTAACCAACCCCCACAATTTGTTTTTACTCTCCCCCAACACTGGTGACATTGACTTTGTTGTTGTCAGGCTGAGGTATGGTTGGTTATGTTCAGGCCGACGAAGTCCATCCTCCCAGGATTTAACTTCTCTCTGAGAAAAAGTTAATTTATTGCTAATCGCCTGAGACGCCGCTACCTTGTGATGCCGACGGGACTGCTCAAGCATTTTTTTACCTAAAGCCTCTTCAGATGAGGTAAATAAACATCATACCGTGCGAAGCTTTTACGTCGACAACCCGGATTTTACTGGTTAGAATTTAACAACAAAAAGAGTGCTCAATATCAATAGAGCATTTATAAACTTAAATAAATATTATTACAGTCTACGCCAGGTAGCCAGCGTTTCGATGATGTTACATATTTTCACCAACTCAGTGAGAATAACATCGAAGATGAGAACAGTAGTCCAAATAATCCCAATAATACAAATTATCAATCCTCATCTAAAATATTCCGAGACATAATATAATAAGAGAAGAATAGTTTGTACTTTCTTAAATTAGGACCCACGCCAACATCGACTTGGCGTCGGTACTTTCCGGATGTTTACGTAAACTGCCGAAAAGTACCGAAGCGGTTAGCAAATCAAATTGCGAGAAAATAAGACGACATGTCAACATTTCAACTGATTGAAACGAATAAGCAGACGGCATGTCTACATTTCAACTGATTCAAACGCGATTGCAACTGATTGAAACGAAAGAATTTTATGAGCTATCACTGGTGGTTGCGTCTCCCGAAGGAGTGATTAACTTTCGTCAGAAAGAAAAACTGATCGCAAAAGAAAAAATGCAAAAAATGTGGAGATAGATGTAAGACCGCAAATCGAGCCAAACCATGGCCACCGAGAGTTGACAAGGCCAAGCAACTAACTTCCTGCCCCCCTCTGACGTCACTGCATTCCGTGTCAAAACAAGGACGGTCGTAATAACAATAAGAAGGCATTTCGACTTCTCTATTCACTAAATAATCAATCAAAATTCAGGAAATCAACCAATTTTAATGAAATTTTCAGTATTTATTAATTAATGATCACGGAATATAATAAATCCATTACTTTATTATAAAGCTTGGTGCAAATGTATTATTTCTTGTAAACAAAAAACACCTTTACTAAAGTTATTCAAAATATCAAAACATGTTGACCATACGATATTGTAAATATTTAAAACAAAGCATTAGAAAACTTTAAAAATTGCATGTAAAAAAGAAAAGAAAAGAACACGATTCGATTCATCTTGAAACTGATCTTTATTCAATATAAAGTTAAAGAAAATAATAATTCACGATCAAATACCGCAAAAAACTGAATTATGAATTACCATTATTTAAACTTCTAACCCAATCAACCGTAAGTAATTCAGACTTTGAAATTTGTTTAAAAATTATACAAAAAAAAGTTCAATGTTAACTGTTTGTTTAATAATGGAATCAAAATTCAGGAAATCAACCAATTTTAAAATAATTTCGCGCTTTTTTAAATTTCATTTCATAATTCACAAAGTTAAAATGCCTACTGCATATGTTTGGATTTCCAAAAGAGAAATAATTACTGCAAATATGGATACACGTAATAATGTTTACACCGACTAAATATAGTGTAGTAAGTTTGAATTTTTTTTAATTATATAAAAAATCAAGTCTGAATTACTTATTCATTATTTGATAAAAAAAGTAGTGTTCCATTTTTTTTTTATTACTTTTTTTCGATGTCTTAAGTGTAGTATAGTTTATCTTTTCTCCACCTTCTCTCTGTACTTTTCTAGATTAAATAAATGAAATAATAACATCATATTTAATCAAAATTTTCACAAAAAATATTAATTAAACAATGCTTTATTCAATGATAATATCGTAAATTCTTCGAGTTATACTGATTTTATTAACAAGAGTGTAGGGGCATTTTCCGTAATATATACGAAATAGTTTTGTTTTTTTTAATATTTTAAACATATACAGATCTTATTTTCATTAAAAAAAAATTATGGATTTTTTTATATATATATAAAAAAATACGTTTAGTAAAAGTGTATTTTGTTTTTTAAAAAAAATACATTTTCACTAAGATTTTAAAAAATGTTTCACTATATCTCCTGTGCTTGTTTATTAATAAATATTGAAAATTTCATTAGAATTGGTTGATTTCCTGAATTTTGGTGAATTTTTAAGTGAAGGGAGGGTCAAAATGTTTTTACATTTTGGAGATCGGCCTTTGATTTTGCACGTACCTATCTCTTAATAGCAAGATAGGAGTTGGTGATTAAACAAACAGTTAACATTGAACTTTTTTTTTGTATAATTTTTAAACAAATTTCAAAGTCTGAATTACTTACGGTTGATTGGGTTAGAAGTTTAAATAATGGTAATTCATAATTCAGTTTTTGCAGTATTTAATCGTGAATTATTATTTTCTTTAACTTTATATTGAATAAAGATCAGTTTCAGGATAAGTCGAATCGTGTTCCTTTCTTTTCTTTTTTTACATGCAATTTTTAAAGTTTTCTAATGCTTTGTTTTAAATATTTACAATATCGTATGGTCAACATGTTTTGATATTTTGGATAACTTTAGTAAAGGTGTTTTTTGTTTACAAGAAATAATACATTTGCACCAAGCTTTATAATAAAGTAATGGATTTATTATATTCCGTGATCATTAATTAATAAATACTGAAAATTTCATTAAAATTGGTTGATTTCCTGAATTTTGATTGATTATTTAGTGAATAGAGAAGTCGAAATGCTTTCTTATTGTCATTACGACCGTCCTTGTTTAACACGCAATGCAGTGACGTAATTTTCTAGCTAACCGGCCTGTAGTAACTCTCGGTGGCCACGGCCAAACTCAGCGATGTATTTATCCTTGGCGATGCAGCTTGTTCAGTGAATTTTTTATAAAAAATGTTCAGGCAAAAAAAAAACTTTAATAACTAACCCTAACAACTAACCCTAACGAAAATAATTTTCAGTAAAAAAAACCCTAACCGTAAATTAACGACGCCATTTTACCTGAGTACAAATCAAACATAATTTTCACTAAAAAAAAAAACATTTAAAAAATATTCATTTTTATTTCTTCGTTAAAAAAATAAATATTTCTTTCCTACAATTTGACTAAATGTATTATTTAATTTGTTTGCTTTAATGTTGTTTGATGTTTTTTTTCACTTGTAATCAAGGCTCGTTTTTTTAGTTTTTGGACGCAGGTAGGTCAACCGACTTGGCGTCGGTACTTACCGGTGGTTTACGTAAACACCCGGAAAGTACCGACGCCAAATCGACTTTAGCGTGGGTCCTAATCTAATGAAGTACCGACTAGTTTATACCTGTTCTTTTGCCAGTGTTCGTACAGTATCTGGGTATGTCAATTCCCATCTTTACCTAGCTTCTACCGTTTTATAGCTAGTACGAAGAAAACTATCAGTGAAGTTTCGTAGAAAAAAAGCTACTTAGTATTGGCATGAGAGAGTAAGTAACTACAATGAATGTTTTATGTATTTTTATTGGCAAGAAAAACATAAATTATGAGTTTAAGCAAAAATACTTCGTTTTGAACTAATACCGAATATGTTTTATGCCTACCTATTGCGCGGATTATTAAAAACCCCGATCGAGTAGACCGACAAGCCTCACTTCTAGACCTTTTCTTGGCCTCAATGCCCGAGGCTTGTGTGACGAAAGCTCATAGCCCACTCGCGAATGCTGATCACATTGTGCTAATGATACATATCACCTTAAAAAGTCGTCCAAAAGCTGATGAACCGTTGCTCAAAACAACAAGATACTACGAGCAGGCTGATTTTGAGTCAATCAGAGATCACATCAGTGACGCCCCATGGAGGGAAACCTTGTCACTCCCTGCCGACCAGTGTGCAAACGAATTAACTGAATGGATCAAAGCAGGCATTGAAGCCTATGTCCCCATGCGAAAATTCTTTAGCAAGCCCCACTCTCATCAATGGTTCACCTCGGAATGTGCAGCTGCCATTTCTGAGAGGCAACAAGCATTTCGTAAATTCGGCCGCCATAAGTCAGCTACTAATAGACATAAATTTATAGAGTCAAGAAATAATTGCAAGGCTGTGATAGGCGAAGCGAAAAGAAGGTATAATGAGTTAACAAAATAAAGCATCCAGTCACAGAAACTAGATACTCGTGATTTCTGGTAAATCTACAATAGTGTAGTGAATAATGGTCAATCAACGTTTCCCCCACTATCAAACCACAATGATGTCGTTTGCACGGCCACTGATAAGGCTGAACTACTTGCACAGCGTTTCGCTTCTAACTCTACTTTAGACTCAGATAACCACCCCCTCCCCAAATTCCCTTTGCGGACCGAAGCCACACTTAAAAACCTGGTCATCACCCCATCCCAGGTCAGAGACATCATAAAAAAACCTTGACACCTCCAAAGCTTGTGCGCCTGATATTATACCTGTAATAGTAATAAAGAAATGCTCTGCTGAACTGGCCCCTGTCCTCTCCAAACTCTACAATGAATGCCTAGCTTAATCTTGCTTCCCCGATAGCTGGAAAATTGCCTCTGTGGTACCAGTCTACAAGAGTTCTGGGAATGGAACCGACCCTCAGAACTACCGCCCAATCAGTCTACTGCCGATCTTTGCCAAAATCTTTGAATCCTTAATCAATCTAGCGATAGTACGGCACTTAGTTAATGCTAAACTTCTTTCTGACCGCCAGTATGGATTTAGACAAGCACGATCTACTGCAGACATCCTAACGGTCATCTCTGAACGCATGTATCATACACTCGACAAGGTAGGAGAAGCTAGGGCAGTAGCGCTTGATATATCCAAGGCCTTTGACAAGGTATGGCATAAAGGGTTTCTCCTTAAAATAGGCTCACACGGTATTACTGGCCAATTACTTAATATAATTAGATCCTTCCTAAACAAAAGAAAAATCCAGGTTGTCCTCGATGGCCGTTCATCTAAGCAACATGACATAAATGCTGGTGTACCTCAGGGATCTATCCTTGGACCTTTGTTGTTCCTGATCTATATAAACGATATCCCTGATGACATAGAGTCTGAGATTGGTTTATTTGCTGACGACACCACGCTGTACTCTCGCCATGTTGGCAAGACCGACGCGATCATATCCGAGGCAATGGCTGAATCCTTAGAAAATGACCTCCAGGCTGTAGTGGATTGGGGTCATAAATGGTTGGTAACTTTTAATGCTGCAAAGACAAAGCTCCTTTCCTTCAATAACTACAAGAAACCTCTCCAACCACCGATTGTTATGGCAAATAACACCCTACCTGAGAGTTCATCATTCAAACTTCTCGGCCTAACCTTCACAGGTAACATGAATTGAAACAACTACATTGAGGGCATTGCCAAGGCTGCCACAAAGAAGGTTGGCTCCCTCTACCGAGCTAGCAAACTCCTCACACCTGACATTATCCTGTATCTCTACAAAGCCACCATACGCCCATGCGTGTAGTATTGTTGTCACATCTGGGCTGACAAGGTCCAAAAAAGAGTCGCCAACCTAATAGGTCCCTCACTGTCAACCAAGCTCCAGTCCCTGTCCCATCGCCGCAATGTAGCATCCTTGTGCTTGTTTTACAAATACTTCAATGGATTATGCTCCGATGAATTGGCTACACTGGTGCCCCCTCGACGTAAATTCACTAGACTAACTCGACAATCAACTAAATCTCATTCATTCACTGTGGAGGTCCCCAGATGCCGGAGAGCCTTCTACTCAAATAGTTTCTTCCTTCGTGCTGCTGGCCTCTGGAACTCCCTTTCCGACAGTACTGACGTACAGAAAGTTAAAACTAATGTAAACAGACATCTCGCTGCGCAGATCCCAATTTAGGTTTACCCCCCAAACTTTCTCCCCTTTTCTTTTTTCTCAGTACCCCCTTATGTCTACAGCGGCGGCCTGCCTTGTTTGCGGTGAACTATGTTAAAAAAAGATTTTAATGGTTGTGTGCTATTATGTTATGTTAATTTCTTTAAATTTGTAAAAGACGTATCCAGTGGCAAAAATACTGTATCTATTCCTTGTTAGTCAACTAATGACATGTTTCTGTTTATTCATGAACAGACAAATTCCCAAAACACCATAACATGTTAATAGTATATAGATAATACTTTTTTATATAATTGAAGCGTTCTGAATGCTTGGGTTGGACTCGAACACGAAACCCTGACCAGCAAAATTTTAGTGAAAACTAAATGAATTGGGAATACAAATTTTGGCTCCTTGCTCCTCTCACTCCATGCTTGTCAGATATCGACCTGACAAAAATAAGAAAAAAAATCATGGGAGGGGGTTTCACTGTTCGGCAGATATAATTCAAAACAGCTGAGTTTCATTGTAGGATTTTGAAAGTAAAAGATTACAGTCTTTGGAAAAGCCATTCATGACTCTAGCAATACGAATAACAAAATATAGATAACACTTTTCTCCATGGACATAAAGATATTTGGTACGTAGAGTTGTTATCTGGGAAAATAGAATTAAAATATTGTAAACTTGTGCTTTGGTTCGTTTACAAACGGATTTTTCACCCACAAAACTCACAACTAAAGTTTAAAACAAGTAACGGTGTTTTATTTTGAGAGATTACAGTGATACTTCTTTTCTCTACCAAACGACAAACTTGCAATCATGGCTAACATCTCTTCAAACCGAACAAAAACAGTTCCCCTTACTTAAAGCTCCAAATGCATCCTTCTCCCTCCCTCTCCCTCTCTCTCCCCCTCTCTATTTTTTCTCTGTCTCTATCTCTGTTTCTCTCTATATATCTCTCTATCTCTATCTCTCTCTCTCTATCTCTGTATATATATATATATATATATATATATATATATATATATATATATATATATATATATATATATATATATATTTCTCTCCCTCTCTCAGATCAACAAAGGTTAGTCCACACAAGAAGAGCACTCGAGAATGAATGGATGTTTTATCACTAGACATATCAACTTACTGATTAGCGTATCTATTATCTGGAGTGGACATTAAATCTGTAAAATATCAAGTGGTCTAATTTCTCAGTATGAACCTTCGTATCTAAGAAGACATTATTATTTCAAAATTGGCAGACAATTTCTTGGATGTTCTTTTCTCTTAGCTAAATAGTTTACCATTGCAGACCTGACGTTTGCAGCATGCACATATGAATTCCACTAAATATGAAATACTGTGCATTTTTATAATATAAAAATGCTTTATGTAGCCGGTGATGAAGGGGACGTTAAGTGTTGCTTGACCGAGAGGTTTTGGTGATAAATTAAAATTTAAAACGATACATCTGGTTTTCATGACTAATGGTAAAAGTAAATTGATTATCGAATTAATTTGGAAAGAGAAAGGGCTTTGATAACGAAAATATTACGATAGGTGTCATCCCTTTTTAAGTATTAGATCTGTCTGGGAGTAGAGCTAAATAGAAGAATTGAGAAAGTTTTGACCAGTCACGGTTGAATGAGTCGAGTAGAGAATAGGGAACGGAAAAGGTTACTTTCAAAGTGATGAGAATCTAGTAGGCTGAAAGTGCTGACCAATGAAAATGGTTGAGGCTGAACTGAGATTTATGTGGGTGAAATGGTAAAAAAAACTAAATAATTAACGAAACCTCATGTCGGCCTGTCCTACACAACTTTGGGGTTTATTTCCATATACGACAGAGATCGTCGCAGAGACATTTCTTCAGTACCACAGGAGTCCACATTGCTCAGAGACATCCCCTGAACATAGGCCGTTTACCAGACTTGACAAACTTAGTGGCTACTCTGATAGAAAAAATTTAATGTCAAACTCTGACAAAAGAACTCACATAGCGTCTGTGAAAATTATTTGTTTATACAAATTGTACTGACTTTTCGCATTTTTACCTCAGAACACTGTTAACACTTTTCTTTTTGAATTCTTGCTTGTGCTCGACGTGGGTCAGATGCATGTGAGCCATATAAATCATTAACAGGTTGTCAAATCGACCACACGCTCATGGATGGCTTAAAAGTTACACAAGCCGAATGTTATGTTCTTTGATCACGGAAGATTGTGAATCATCGAACGGTGATTTGCTTGTATCGACCACCTGACACAAACAAGTTTTAAAAATAAAACAGTGTCAACACAGTTGTAACATGACACTCGGTCAGTTTTCTATATTGAACTTTGATACAGTTTGTATTAAATAAAACTCTTCCAGGGGATTATGTACGTTGGTAAATGAGCATTTAAACTCAGCGTGTGCTTGCACAAACACTTGGAACGAAAGCACAGTCATTTTTATTTGTCAAATTGTTTACTTTTTTTCAGATAAAAGTATTTTGTTTCTGAATTTTTTAGATGAGGATTGATAATTTGTATTATTTTGATTATTCGCACTACTGTTTTCATCTTGAATGTTATTCTCACAACGTTTCTGCCGGTGTAACCTCCGACCTTTTCAGTTGCATCTTGTCGAACTCGGGAATATTTATGAATCTGTACGGAATTTCGAATGGAACCCCTTATTTAATCAACGAGGTAGCTTTCTCTTGTTCCCTCAGCCATGACCGGGTAAAAGTGCTAAGTAATTCATAGTTGTATTCTTTCTTAGTATCGCTCACACTTAGGATTGAACCATTAACCTCCATAAGACTGTCATGTAGAACTGATTATACTTAGCACTTATATCCGTTACGCCACAAGTTCTTGCATAGTTCGATATAAAGATTTCCGAGTTTGACAAGATGCATCTGAAGAAGGTTAGAAGTTACATCGGCCGAAACGTTGTGAAAATACCATCCAAGATGAAAAAAGTCCAAATGATCCAAATAATCCAAATAATCCAAATAATTCAAATAATTCAAATAATCCAAATAATCCAAATAATCCAAATAATCCAAATAATTCAAATAATCCAAATAATCCTAATAATCCAAATAATCCAAATAATTCAAATAATCCAAATGATCCAAATAATCCAAATAATTCAAATAATCCAAATAATCCAAATAATTCAAATAATCCAAATAATCCAAATAATCCAAATAATTCAAATAATCCAAATAATCCAAATAATTCAAATAATTCAAATAATCCAAATAATCCAAATAATCCAAATAATTCAAATAATCCAAATAATCCAAATAATTCAAATAATCCAAATAATCCAAATAATACACACATCATAGTATTTGTTGGTAAACTGTGTGAATTTAAATCTTAAAAGGAAATATTGATGTGAATGAAATGAAAGTTGTGAAAAATACTTAGCCAGAGATTTTTGACACCCAGGTAGCGATTTAATTTCAACAATTATCAGTCTTTGATTGTATGTGTTAATCGATTTCATCGATTACATACTATATCCAGCCCTATTTTTACTTTCCGTAATTCTCATTAGCTAGTAATCTATGTTGATGAGTAAATGAATTCGCTGCCTTTGTTACGAAAGGAAATTACAAATGGCGTCCAAAATCGGTGGATTGGTATTTATTCCGAAAGAAGTTACGATCGTGAAAAATGTTAATTTACAACCGTAACTATATTTTGTTTCTGAATCAATGATGAACGTGGTTTTAATCCTAATCTTATTTTCTCTTTGCGATGAACGACACCTTTATTGTTTATGTTTTGAAGTTACGATTCTGAAGAGAAGAATTTGGTTTTATAGTATCTACCTGGATATTTTGCTTACTGTGCAGATTTTTTCGAACAATTGTAAATCCGTTGCGTTGTTTTGGGTACAAATTATTATAGAATGATAACAAAATATAAATCTTGAAATAAATACATCTATGAGATCGATTTAATTGCTAAATATCGAGCTTATCATTTGTTATTGAAATTAAATTCTATTGTGAATCAATCTGAACTATAAATATGTAATTTATATTATCATAATCACTTATATATATATATATATATATATATATATATATATATATATATATATATATATATATATATATATATATATATATATATATATATATATATAAGTAAATTTCGTGTACAACAGAATCGTAGGATTAATTTTAGAGGAAGCATTATTCCAGGCACAGGAATCAGCCATCGGCAATCACCTCGTTAGTACAAATAGTTGTTCTGACAAGTATTCCGATGGGTGGTTTTCTGTTTTACACAGTGCCAGGTCGAACTACCATCTCAATATTATTGAGGCGGTAGTCATTAACAACTCTCGACCTAGCCTGTGTAGACAAAAGATTTTGAAACATCAGTTGGAGATCTTTAATGATTCAAAGCCACCATAACGTTGAGAGATTTACCCTTTTTTTTTTTTTTTTTTCCCTCTCAATCGTTTCCTCCAACTAAATAAGTTTTTTCCCCTCATATCTCATTCGACTTTTAGTTTTTAATTCACCATTCTGACGTTTCCTCTCAGAGGGTCAGACGATAAGGCCTTAAGGTAATTTTAACAATATATATATATATATAT
>OY744551.1:27671906-27679406 GCA_963556195.1 Sepiola atlantica
TTCATCGAAGCACATTCCATTGAAGTTCTGGTAAAACAAGCACAGGGATGCAACTTTGCGACGATGCGCCAAAGGCTGGAGCTTGGCAGACAGTCCGGGTCCTATTAGGTTAGAAAAATTTTGGCACCCTGTCAATAAGGAGAGACTAGTGGTTAGTGCACCAGCCCAGATGTGGCAACAATACCCCATGCACAAGCGAATGGTGGCTTTCTAGCGATACGAGCTGGCTTTGCCGGTTCGCTACCGCTTCGCAAAGTTCGCTACATAAAATACTTGTAAAAAAAATTAAATAATAAACATTTCATTCATAACTTTGTTGTAAACACGAAACAGAAAGGGTCGCATTTATTCATAGAGATAGATAAACACAAACATTTTGGTAATTTTGATACAGATTTTTTTATCTTTTAAAAATGATTGCAAATAAAGGAAACGAAAGAAAAAAACAATTTGCCTGAGCGATGGTGTGGGGACGATTAGTTTTTTATTTAGAAATAAATCGCAATTTTTTGAAAATCACGTGAGTCTCCCTAAAGTAAAAGGGAAGAAAAAGAACAGTTGAACACAAGTCCTAAACTTTTGTCCACGAAATAAATCAACTAAACAGAAATATTTGTTATATTACAATCAAAACAATCATTGAATTAAAAAATAATAACAAATAATAGTTAATCAATAAAAATGTATTTTTAAAAATCGAATATGCAAATTTGTTTATTTTGCAACTGACACCGCATGTAAATAAAAAGAGTGTGTACCGATAGTGTTAAGTTGAATTAACTTGAAATCGAGCGTTCTGACTTCATTGTTATTGTTACGCCGGCCGTTCTTACACAGGAGAAACTGCACCGGTTGTCACTATAAATAGTGCGAGTCACCAGAGACACAGAGAAGACAAAGCGCAGTCTTGTAACTGTCTAGCCAAGTGCTAGTCAAGTTTCTTACTTTGTTAATAGATTTGTTAAACCAACCCTCGACTTGACTTCCTTTATTTATTATTTACTGTTGGACAACTTCACAACAGTTATTGTGAGAAATGGGCCCAACTTTCGCATTTATTTATTTAGATAAGATACTGGTAGATGTGAAAAGTTTTCTAATCGGGTAAAGGGAGCCTACTTACTTCGCAATAGACTTGTCCAATCTAATACTAATCTTTATAAAGGGTTAGTTATGAAAATCAGACCTTTTTAGATATAGATGTTCCAAATGATATATATTTTTATTCGAACTTTACTTAAAATACCCCAGTCTAATAATAATATCCTAGGTATTAAAAAACGTAAAGTGGGCGACCATAGTCGTGGACGACCCGAAGGCTCCCTTTTCATTAACTATCACAAGGATGTGTAGGGGAGGGCGCTACTCCTTTCGCATGATTACTCAACCTACCCTTGATTATAACCTTATAATGTTAAGTGTTTAATAAGTGGACATCAAGTACAATTTTTAAGTCTTTGGTATGACTTAACCGAGAATTGAACCCTGATCTCCCGGTCCGTTAGCGAACAAATAAGCCGAGGATGAGCATTAATTTATGACAATCATATATTGATAGTTTCGGGTGGCCCAGATAATATATATTTTTAATCCCTATAAAAATTTATGAAACTCAGACTTTTCTATTTACGGATGGCTCAAATAAAATGATATAGTTACTTATGGCGGACCCTGTATAATATTTATCTACTAAGTCTAATGATAATAATACACAGAACAAAGAATAAACCACGTCATGTATATGGGCGATCTGAAGCTTTTTGCAAAAAAAGCAAAAAAGAACTGGAAAACTGATAAACACGACCAGAATCTTCAGCCTGGACATATGAGGGGAATTCGGAATGGAAAAGTGTGCACTGCTAGAGATAAAAAGGGGAAAACTGAAAACCGCGAAGAGCATTAAACTGCCCAACTAAGAGGAAATGAGGGCGTTAGGCGAACGTGATACTTATAAGTATTTGGGAGTTTTGGAGACACTATGAAATCAACAGAAATGAAAGAGAAGATAGGAAAAATACCTGAGAAGAACAAGAAAAGTTTTAGAAAATAAATTTTGTAGTAGAAATCGAGTAACAAGAATGAACACCTGGGCAATATCACTAGCAAGCTATTCTGGTAGATTCAAAAGAAGAACAGGCATCTCGACTAGAAGACTATGAAACTAATGACCATACCTAACGCGCTACACTCGAAGGGTGATATTGACCGACTGTACGTGAAAAAGAGAGAAGAGCGAGGAAGACTGGTGGATGACACAGAAAAAGAATTGGAAAAATACATAACCTAGAATACAGAAAGGCTGATCTCCGTAGCAAGAGACATCGTTAAAATGAACAATGCAAGGAGCAATGAAACGAGAAACAAAAAGACGAGAATAGAAAAGTGGGAAGAGAAACAGCTACATGGACGATTTATAAGAATGACAAGAGAAGAGATTAACGAAAACACCTTAGCATGGTTACGAAAAGGACATCGAAACAGAGAAACGGAATCTCTACTGACAACTGCACAGACAATGCGATTTGAACTAATTAAACTAAAGCTAAAAAAAAGCAAAACGCAGGAAAACAGTAAATGCAGACTCTGTGGACAAAGAGACGGAACAGTAAATTACATAATAAATGAAATAAGCAAACTAGCCCAAAAAGAATACAAGAACAGACACGACTGTGTGGGAAAGGCAGTACACTGGGAACTATGCAAACGACTGTATTTTGAACATGCAGACAAATGGTACATGCATAAACCGGAGACAGTACTGGAAAATGAAAATCGCAAAATCTTCTAGAACATAGAAATACGAACAGATAAACTCATTCAAGCAAGAAGACCAGGTGTCAACAAGAAGGAAAAACACAGCCAAATTGTAGGTTTTGCCGTCCCAGAAAATCACAGGGTGCAGATTAAAAACGCAGAAATTTGCCGGAGAACTGAAAGAAACATAGAACATGAAGAAAGTCAATATAATACCAATAATCGTAAGAGCACTAGGAACAGTCCCGATAATCCTGGAAAAAAAACTTGGAGAAATTGGAATTAAAGGGAAGACTGAGACTATACAACGGACGGCAATGATAAAAATAGCTGAAATCTTAAGTCCCATGGAAGTTGCAATAGAAAGAAAACAAAAACATAGAAATAAAACGACTACATTATATCAAGGGAACTGAAGCTGTAAAAACAATTCATAAACTGCCCCCCTCCCACAATAAAATACTAAAATAATGTGACGGCACAGGCCTTGGCTGATACCACACAAAATAGTCATGAAGAGTCAAGGAGGGTGGGAAGACAGAGGAGGGCGAGGGTTAACCAGACCTCAAGTGGAAGTGTGCGGAAAGTACTGTCATCTTGGAGGGACTAATTATTACCAAAATCCCAGAGAAGAACAACGGGCGTTGCCAGCGAGAAATCAATGATAAGCGGCTGTTGCGATAACGCAAAATCATTTGCAATACTTATCGAAAGAGGTGGAGAATACTGGAAAATCTGGGGAGATTTGTTGTCACTCAGACTCCAGGGAAAAACACCGGTTATTGTAAGTGAGCAATCACTTATAATGACATGTGTGAAAACTCATAGCGAGTAGAGTAAGTAATAATAAATTAGACAGTAAAAAATGAAGCAAATACACGGAATTTGCCGGAGAACCGAAAGGAATATAGTACATGAACAAAGTCAATATAATATCAATAATCGTTTCAGCACCAGGAAGAGTCCCGATAATCCTGGAAAAAAGACTGGAGAAATCAGAGTCAAAGGGAATATTGAGACCATACAACGAGTGGTAATGATAAACCAGCCGAAATCTTAAGGAAAAGTCTCGAATGCGAAAACTAACCCACATAAACCACGGCCCCTCTTAAGACAAAGCCCCTTTCCTTCAAGAACTACAAGAAGACCCTTCAATAACCGATTGATATGGTAAATAACACCCTACCTGAGAGTCCAACGTTCAAACTCTGTTTAACATTCACATGTAACATGAATTGGAACAAATACATAGAAGACATTGCCAAGGCTGCTGCAAATAAAGTGGCCTACCTCTACCGTGCTATAAAACTTCTCACACCTGACAGTATCCTATATCTCTACAAAGCCACCGTCCACCCATGCATGGAGTATTGTTGTCACATCTGGGCTGGTGCACTATCTACTAGTCTCTCCCTCTAAGACAAGGCCAAAAAAAGTCGCTAATCTATTGGTCCCTTACTATGCACCAAGCTCCAGCCCCTGTCCCATCGCCGCAATGTTGCATCCTTGTGCTTGTTTTATAAGTACTGCAATAGAATGTGCTCTGATGAACTTGCTGCTCTGGTGACCCCTCGACGTAAATACACTCGACCAACCCGACAATCAGCTAAATCCCATCCATTCACTGTTGAGGTCCCCAGATGCCAGAGAGCCTTTTACTTTAATAGGTTCTTTCCATATGCTGTCGGCCTTTGGAACTCGCTCCCTGCTCTCTGTTTCCCCGACTCTACCGACATGCAGAAATTTAAAAGTAATGTGAACAAGATTATCGCCGCACAGATCCCAATTTAGGATTACCCCCAAAACATTCACCCTAATTCTCAGTAGCCCCTTATGTCTACAGTGGCAACTTGCCTTGTTTGGGTGAACTACGTTAAAAAATAACCTTAACTAGCCACACGTAAGTTGAAATGAAACAAAAACAAAAAAAATATCACACGAGCCCAAGGGAACTGAAACTGTCAGAAATCCCATAAATTGACATACCCCGACGACCATCCAAAAAACACGCATGTGGTTGCACCAGCATCGGCTGATAGCACACAAAATTGTCGTAAAGGATCAAGGAAGATGGAAATGCCGAGGAGGACGTACACTAAGCAGACGTTCACTGGAGCCTTGGGGTGGCTTATTGTCACTCAAATTTCAGAGAAGACGAACGGTCATTACTAGCGAAAATCAATGGTAAATTTCTGTTGCGATAACGCAAAATTATTTGCAACGGTTATCGAAAAGGGTGGAAAGTGCTGGAAATCTGATGAGACTTGTCATCACTCGGATTCCAGGGAAATCGCACTGGTTATAGTCAGTAAACTCCGAATAATAATAATAATAATAATAATAATAATAATAATAATAATAATAATAATAATAATAATAATAATAATAATAATGATAATGATAATAATAATAATAATGATGATGACGACGACGACGACGACGACGACGACGACGACGACAATAACAATAACAATAACAATAACAATAACAATAATAATAATAATAATAATAATAATAATAATAATAATAGCAGCAGCAACAACACCACCACCACCACCACCAGAAACAGTACTGGAAAACGAAAAACACAAAATCCTCTGGGATATGGATATACAAACAGATAAACTCATACAAGCAAGGAGACCTGATGTTATTATAATCGACAAGAAGGAAAAATCTTGTAAAATCGTAGACTTCGCTGTCCCAGCAGGCCACATAGTGAAAATCAAAGACACGGAAAAACGAAGTAAATACTCAGAACTAGCCAGAGAACTGAAAGGAATATGGATTATGAAGAAAGTTAGTATAATACCAATAATCATAGGAGCACTAGGAACAATTCCCAAAAACTTGGAGAAAAGACTGGGAGAAATTGGAATCAAAGGGGCCATCGAAACCATACAAAGGACGGCAATGATCAAGAACAGCTGCAATCTTAAGGGAAATCCTCGAATGCAGAAACCAAGCCTCATAAGCTACAAAGGGTAACCAGTCACAAGGAATTTACAACAGGGAGAAAACAAAACCACACGAAGAACACCACAACACGAACCAAGGAACAGAAACTGCTAGAAACATCACTTCATAATCTCCCCCCCCCTCCACAATAAATTACACCGGTCTCAGCTATCACCACACAAAAATGAACCAAGGAACAGAAATTACAAGAAACATCATAAGCTCCCCCCTCTCTTCCTACCCCACCCTACCCAAAAAATAAATATTTTTAAAAATTACAAAATAAATTTAAAAATAAATGAAAAAAATGTTTTTAAATTTAAATAAAAAATACATTTTTAAATAAAAAACTTTAAAAATTAAACAAAATAATAATATTTTTTTCTTAAATTAAAAAATTAAAAATTAATTACACAAAAAAATTTTTTTTTAACATTGATGCCGGCCTAGGCTGACACCAGAGAAAATATTTGTAGAGGTCGAGCAGGATGAGAAGACCGATGAGGGACAGCACAAACCAGACCTCCACTGGAAAAGGCTTGGGGAGGCTTATTGCCACCCAAATCCCAGAGAAGACCAATTGTCCTTACCAGCGACAAATCAATGGTAAGCGGCTGTTGCGATGCCGCATCGTTATCGAAAAGAGGTGAAGAATACTGGAAATCTGGGGAGGCTTGTTGTCACTCAGACTACATGAAATACCACTGGTTGTCGTCGGTGAGCTATCACTGACGATCATCTGTGTGAGTAATTCTAGTGAGTACAAATAATAATAATAATAATAATAATAATAATAATAATAATAATAATAATAATAATAATAATAATAATAATAATAATGAGGAGACAGGGGAGGGGGGAGGAGGAGGATGAATAAAATAAAAACATGGAAGGAACATCACGAGAGAAGTTAAACTGCAAGAAATCTCATCAACTGCCCCCGTCTAAAAAAATAAAACACTATGTGATGACACTAGCCTCAGTTGATACCACATAAAATAGTCATAAAAGGTTAAGGATGGTGGAAAGAGTGAGGGGGGAGAGAACAAACAAGGTGCTGAGAGTAGTGAGGCCGTAGGTAGGCTAACTGCCACCTAAAACCCAGTGAACACCAATGGTCGATGTCAGTGATAAATTAATTATAAGCGGCAGTTGCGATAACGCAAAGTCATTTGCATTGATTATCGAAAGAGGTGGAGAATAATGGAAATCTGGGGAGACTTGTTGTCACTCAGACTGCAGGGAACACCACCGGTTATTGTCAGTGAACAATCACTGATGATAACCTTTGGGAGAACCCTTAGTGAGTTGATGATGAGGTGTTCTTCAATCTCTGCATACTTTTTACTCGGTCGGAAAGAATCAGCTGGTCGTATTACTGTGGTGATGTGGCAGTCGAAGTTTTCATTTTTCTCTATCACCTGTTGGCTGCAATGCTCAATTGTTCATGTCCCTTAATGTTGTATTCCTTCATTCTATTATAGAACCAACTCTAATGTTACATATAAGCTTCCCTATCGACCCAGTCAGGCCTGTAAGGAGTGGAGGTAAACAAATACGGAGCTCCGAAAAAATTGCCACTAAACACAATCGGCTTATCTACAAAAGAGAAAAACCTTCATTTCTTCCTCCCTACGTGTCATTTCTGACTTCCGCCGATGACTCAACTTCTTGTAACACGTATCCATCATTCTTTTCTTATTGTAATGGAAATTTCCATTCTTTTATGTGGACAATTGATAAGTTAACTCTACTAGATTTACACATTTGTATCTAAACCAAAGATAC
>OY744551.1:27684406-27839406 GCA_963556195.1 Sepiola atlantica
GTAGATTTTATATTTATTGTTAATTTCTTAAATTGTTATTTTTTTTAATCTTTAAAATCTTAAAGAAATGGAAGTTTTAGTCACTTGTATTATCTATTGTTAACGGGTATTGGTTTTCTAATTACGCTATATTACGGCCCGATCTCAATTACAATATCATCTTCAATTGAAAATGAAATACTGTTTTATACCGGTTTTTGTTTAATTTATTATTTTTGTTCAATATGGCTTCCTGATATTTTTTCTATGAATTACAATGGATTATTTTGATTTATATAGTAGACCCGTGCTAATCCAGCATTTTGTTCGGGATTATAAACAAACTTCACATTGATTTGATCTGTTACACGATTCATATTCTGGCAAAAATGAAATACAAAGCAATAATACAGTTATGTAGGTTTTATATTTCTTATTTATTTCTGATAGTATTTTTTTAATTTCCTAAAAATATATAGATGTTTTTCCGTGTGTTATCTATTTAGGGACGTGATGGTGGTTAAGTGGATAACGATACGAACTGACGACCTGAGTTTGATCCAGTCGATTTCATAATTCCGCTTTCACTTCGGTGTGTTGGCAACCATTACGTGGTCCCTCCTGCAAGAATGCTGACAACAGAATGAAGCTGGCCAACGAAGTTATACCATGTTGATTCCTACGAATTTACTTTACATTAAATCCCGGTATGAGAGCTCAATGTAATAAACAGAGCAAGAATAAAATAAAATAAAGTGAAGGTGGTTCCATAGTACCACCTTCACTAAGGGATGTTGGCAACCATTACGTGGTCCCTCCTGCAAGACTGCCGACAACAGAATCAAGCCGATCAACAAAGTTGTACCATTCGGATTCATAAGAATTTATTTTACTATTGTTTACCTTTTTCGCTGTGTCTGATCATACTTTTTGTACCTGGTTCATATATAAGTTATTATTTTTTTAGTTATTACCGCTTTCATAATACTTTTAATCGAGACATTATGATGGGACATTATTTTATTTAAGTTCATATGATATTATCATTTTTACTAGACATTTATTTGTTTATTTATTTATGTATCTTTTACCTAAAAGTTTAGTTTCATATTTACCTCTAGTTATTAAGTTTCCAATTTATTTTTCATATTTACCTCTAGTTATTAAGTTTCCAATTTATTTTTCATATTTACCTCTAGTTATTAAGTTTCCAATTTATTTTTCATATTTACCTCTAGTTATTAAGTTTCCAATTTATTTTTCATATTTACCTCTAGTTATTAAGTTTCCAATTTATTTTTCATATTTACCTCTAGTTATTAAGTTTCCAATTTATTTTTCATATTTACCTCTAGTTATTAAGTTTCCAATTTATTTTTCATATTTACCTCTAGTTATTAAGTTTCCAATTTATTTTTCATATTTACCTCTAGTTGTTAAGTTTCCAATTTATTTTTCATATTTACCTCTAGTTATTAAGTTTCCAATTTATTTTTCATATTTACCTCTAGTTATTAAGTTTTCAATTTATTTTTCATATTTACCTCTAGTTTTAAGTTTCCAATTTATTTTTCATATTTACCTCTAGTTATTAAGTTTCCAATTTATTTTTCATATTTACCTCTAGTTATTAAGTTTCCAATTTATTTTTCATATTTACCTCTAGTTATTAAGTTTCCAATTTATTTTTCATATTCTTGTAAATTAATTTTTATTTGCTTTATTGGGTGTGTATTACATATCTTTCTTAACCACCCGATTTATATGGTCAAACATAAAATGAAAGTTAATTATCTAACGTTTACACTCTTATTTTTTAATTTTTGCGATGAGGATCGATAATTTGTATAATTTTGGTTATTCTTCTTGAGTGTTATCATCACAACGTTTCGGCCGCTGTAACCTCCGACTATCGAACCTTACTCCTTCAGATGACTATTACGTAGAACTAGATTTAACTTAATAATCCACTGCGCCACGTATGAATTTTGGGAGCCTTAAACCTATTCTTGTTTTTTCTATGTGTAGTCTTACTACTTATCAATATTTATCACTACTTTTATTACCACATATCACTATATATATATATATATATATATATATATATATATATATATATATATATATATATATATATATATATATTATAACCTTATCTATTATTTATAATTAATGGTTCCTATATTGTATTAAATTCTATATTAGTTCTGCTTAGTGAGTCATTCATTATTGTCCATCTTCGCTGCTTCTTTAAGTCGTCTTACTCTCCATTGTTCTTCTCTATCTATAATGTGGATATAGTACTAAGTTAAATTCAGTTCTAAGTGATAGTAATCTGAAGGTTGAAGGTTCAATCATAGGTGCGGGCGATACGAAGAATTGCGAATTATTGAAGAATTATTCCAGTCAAGGCAGACGAAGCAAGAGCATGCTTTGATTAAATGTAGGGTTCCGTTCGAAATTCCGTCCAGATTTCCGAGTTCGACAGAAATATTTCCGAGTTCGAAGAAGAAGGCCGGAGGTTACAGCGGCCGAAACGTTGTGATGATAACACTCAAGATGAGAAATGTAGTCCGAATAACCAAAATTATACAAGTTTACACTTTTATTTTATTCCTATCTTTTCCTGGTCTTCATCCTATTATTTTGATCTCCACTTACATTGTCAGTTTTATTATTCCAATTTTTTATCTAAACTCTTATTAATTGTTATTCAATCTATAAACTTTCATCCTACTATTATTCATACCTGATAAATTGTATGGTTTTAAATAAGTTAAGAGAAAAGAAATCACAGACAGTTTAAAGGAGTGTACACTAAGTGAAAAGATATTTTAAACAATAAATACATTTTGATGGCGTTTTTAAGCTTTCAGATTTCGGGAAGCCTTAAGTAAAGGTTTTAGTAACCTATAGAAAAGACGAGTATGAACAATGTCCTATTATTTCGATCTCCATGTACCTTGTTAGTTTTTCTTATTCCAATTTTTTATCTAAACTGTTATTAATTCTTATTCAAATTATAACATTTCGCTCTATTATTATTCATACCTGATAAATGATGTGGTTTTAAATGTTTTATGTATTACATTCTCTTATTGGTCCTCCGATTTATAAAATCGGGGAACTTATGTTTTGAGGGATGTCCGTCCGTCCGTCCGTCCGTCCGGATTTTTCTCCGCAACCATCCATTGAATTTCTCTGAAATTTTGCATGAAGTTGTAACTTTAGTCAGGTTAGAAAGTGACATTCTCCGATTTTTTTTTTTTAATCTGGTTAGCCCCCCAGGGAGTCAAAATGCCCCGAAATGGCAAAAAAATGACATGTTTTGCCCCATAACTTTTCATCCATCCATTCAATTTCTCTGAAACTCGGCCAAAATGTGGAGGCAATTGTTCCTAATAGAAAATAAGTATCGCTGACTTTGGAAAACTCTGGTGCGCGCCCCCAAGGGGTCAAAAGCCCCCGAAATGGCAAAAAATTACCCTTTTCTCCCATAACGTTTGATCCATCCATTCAATTTTTCTGAAACTTGGCCAAATTGTTCTGGATATAAAATGAGCATCCTTGACCTTAGAAAATTCTGGTTCGCGCCCCCGGGGGGTTAAAGAGGGGTCAAAATCCCCCAAATTTCCCAAATTTATTGCATTGTACACTCGCAACATCGAGTCACATACAGAGGGGGACCACGCACGCGCGGCTTGTTTATTACAAGAGAATTGATGATCATGATATTTATAGTTCTCTATTTTCCAAACTGGAGCACGCGGTGCACTGGAGAAGAAATCATGTGTTACTGTTAACACCTCTAAAACCAAGCTTTAACAACGAACGCTCGGATTCTCGCTTTGCCCTACTTGAAATGAATGGCTCTCTCCTTACTTTGACAAGCTCTTAGGACTGATTTTCACTCCACATATGAAATTGAAGACTAACATCAAATCTATTGCTAAGGTCGCTGAGGAAATTACGGTGGATCATTCTCGCGCTCCAGGAAGTACCTCACTCCTGACGCAATCCTCTACCTCGGTAAGAGTCAGATACGTCCGAAGATGGAGAGGTCTTGCCATATCTGGGAGGTACACACTTTCCTTCCTTTATATAGTATAAAAGCGACTTCAAAATTTAGTAGGGGTATGATCTCTTCCGTACATCCCCTTTTCTCGCAGAAGATGCGTTGCTAGTCTTTCTCTACTTCATTGTTATTTTCATAGTCGGTGCTCGACTGAGCTCCAAGCCCTGGTCCCCCTTTCCTGTAAAACATTCACAGCAAAAACTCGTCTAGCTACAACCACTGTGATGAATTTCCTTTTGTGTACCTAAAACTAAACTAATTAACAATGTTTCTTTTCAAGAACTTCCCGTCTGTGGAATATATTACTACAAGGCTGCTTCCCACTTGACTACCACTTACTTATTTTCAAGTCCAATGTTAACATTTCATTATGTTCATTTCTCCTATCGTTTCCAATTCTCTAAGAGTGCTGTTCATCGTCAACCCGACAATCATATTAATCGTTCTCCTCGCGTGACCTTTAGGCCTTGATAAACGGTGACACATTAATTTAACTATATATTTTATCTATTAACTATTTTTCTACTTTTTCTCTCTTTCATTTCGTAAAGTTTTTTAAGTAATTATTCCTATTTCACCCCAATTAATAAAACTCTGACCTCTGATCTACACCTCGTCGAATAATAACCATTTCCCTAATTACTCCTCACACCTGACATCATCCTGTATCTCTACAAAGCCACCATCCACCCATGCATGGAATATTGTTGCCACATCTGGGCTGGTGCATCGTCTGCTAGTCTCTCCCTCCTTGACAAGGTCCAAAAAAGAGTCGCCAACCTAATAGGTCCCTCACTATCAACCAAGCTCCAGTCTCTGTCCCATCGCCGCAATGTAGCATCCTTGTTTTACAAATACTTCAATGGATTATGCTCCGATGAATTGGCTACTCTGGTGCCCCCTCGACGTAAATTCACTAGACTAACTCGACAATCAGCTGAATCTCATTCTTTCACTGTGGAGGTCCCCAGATGCCGGAGAGCCTTCTACTCAAATAGCTTCTTTCCTCTGGAACTCCCTCCCTGCCCCCTGTTTCCCCGACAGTACTGACATGCAGAAATGTAGAACTAATGTAAACAGACACCTCGCTGCGCAGATCCCAATTTAGGCTACCCCCCCCCCAACCTTCTCCCCTTTTCTTTTGTCTCAGTAGCCCCTTACGTCTACAGTGGCGGCCTGCCTTGTTTGGGGTGAACCATGTTAAAAAAAAAATTTAATTAACTATACTCTTTTCTAACCAACACAACACTGGTAGATTTATTTATATTAACGCAAAATTAATTTGAACTGATGCCGAATATCATTTATGTCTACCTTTTTTGCGGATTATCAAATAAAAAGTCACTTAGTTTTTTAAATATATTCACACAAATATTTTGTATGTTATTATGTTATGTTAATTTCTTTAAATTTATAAAACACGTATCAAGTTAAAAAAAAAATATTTTAGACTTACGTGGGATTCGAACTCGGGTATTGATATCGCGAACCTACTGCCTTAGTAGTGTGTAATCTGCCTATTCCTTTTTGTTAAGCAAGCATATGTTTCTTGTTGTGTACAAACAGACAAACGTAAAAACATCATAACCTCTTAATAGTATAAAGATAGATAGATAGATAGATACATAGATAGATAGATAGATAGATACTTCTCTACTTTTTCTCTCTTTTATTTTCATTTTTTTTTTTTTTTTTTTTCACCCAACCAATACAGTGTTGCCCTCCGATTCACCCCTCCCTGAATTATAACCATCTCCCTAATTAGCCATACACTTTTCTAACCAGGATCAAACTAGTAGGCCTATTTAAATGAACCTTAAAATTTTACGTGAACCTCGTCGTTTGACATCTCGTAGCCTCAAACCAAGAAACAGATACGTACGTCCCAACTTCCTAATTATGACTCCATGGTTCCAAAGTAAAAAAAACAGCGTGATTGGCGGATTAGATCCTCTTGATCAAACTTTGATTTCACAACGTCATTTCTGTGTTCATAATATGTTCATGTGCAACTGGTATCCCTATGAAGACGCTCTGTCCGTGTGTTGTAGAGAGAATGGTACTTGTCAAAAAGATTAACAAAGCCATCACTACAAAAATATATTCAGTTTTATTCACAACGAAAAACAGCTTGGGAAAATAACTAAAATGAACAGTCTTTTCTCTTTGATTGTTGGTTTATGTATTAGAACTCTTCATTGACGTCACACCAGAAGTAGAAACGAGGTTTTAATCAGCGTCTGATCCACAGTATCCAGTTCAAACGTGTACAAAACATGATAGAGTGAACACCATGTGTGTTCAGTTAATTCCTGACTTAAAGTATTGTCTCAATATATTACAATATTTATTTTTGAACCTTTATCCGTCTATAAAAGTTAGTTATAAGTTATCTTATTTTGCAATAGTCTGTTATAAATTATCTCACTTTATTAAAACTCTTCACTGACGTTACACTAGAAATAAAAACGACACTTCACTGAACGTCCAATTACGACGGGTAAAAACATGATAAATATAAGTATAAATTAACACCACGTACGTTGTGCTAATTGCTGACTTCAAGTCTTGTCTCAATATATTTGTTATCTATTTTTCAACCTTTGTCTGTTTATCCCTTTCACTAGTAGAGGGAAAGGTAAAAAAACAAGGCAATCCATACAAAAATATATTAAATTTTATTGACAAGAGACGGCAACCAAAATAAAGAGTTCAGTGATAAGATGGATTTTCTTTTTGATGATTGTGAGATTCTAAACGTAGTTGCTATGATTGACTCAGCTCGTAAAGGAACAGACAATATTAACAAGAATGGCAAAGCAATCCACGCAAAATATATGAAGTTTTATTGAAAACAGATAACTACTTTGGAATAATAACCAGAATAAAGAATTAGGTGATGAGCTGTATTTTCCTTTTGACAGCCTCGTTTGTCGAGGTTACTAGTAATTGTTAGAGTCGCAAGCTGGTTTCTCTGGGCAAAAAAGAGGATCTTTTAAGTTGAAAGTCTTTTAGGCAGAGTTATTAAATTGATTTTCTGTGTTCTGTAGAAGTCTATGTGACTGTGTTCACAAGTTTGTTATAGTTTATTGTAGCGCGTCCCACCGAGGAGAGAGTTAGTGACCTGTTCCACTGTGGTAGGTTTAAAAGATTCATTTTGTGAGCTGTGAGATTTAGATTTATATGAATTAGATCAGCCTCCAGCGCGAAGCAAAAAATATTGAAAAAGCTGGGTTTGTTATATATATTGCAGAGGCGTATACTTTCGGCGCTTAAAATTGATCGAAATAAGATGTATCTTTTTTTAACATATTTCACCCCAAACAAGGCAGGCCGCCACTGTAGACGTTAGGGGTTACTGAGAATTAGGATGTAGGTTTTTGGTGTCACCCCATGTTGGGAGCAGTGTAGCGAGATGTCTGTTTACATTAGTTTTAAACCTCTGCATGTCGGTACTGTCGGGGAAACAAAGAGCAGGGATGGGGGTTCCAAAGACCAGCAGCACGAAGAAAGAAGCTATTGTATTATATTAAGATACTTATACAAATAAGATTTGATATTTTAAAATAATATGTGTTTGCTTTTATCGCTTAGTGAACCATGGACTCTAATATGGAGCACTGAACCCCAGAGAGAATCATAACGTGGATTAAAATAATGGCAAAGAAATCCATACAAAAATATATTAAGTTTTATTTACTATAAGATAACAACTTCAGATAATAACCAAAATAAAGATTTCAGTGCTGAGATGTCTTTTCTCTTTGACGGCCTCGTGTGTCGAGGTTAAAAGTAATTGTGAGAGTCTAAAAGTGGTTTCTGTGGACAACGAGGTGAAAGTAGGTTTCACTCAGCGTCAAATTCAGACATGTAAAAACATGACTAATATAAGCATGAAGTGAACACCACGTGCATTCTTTTAATCCCTGACTTCAAGCCTTGTCTCAATATATAACACAATCTATTTTTGTACTGTGCCCACCTATGCCTTTAAATTGTAGCGATAAAGGTAATTGTCAAAAACAATGAGAAAGCAATGCATATAAAAATATATTACTTTTTATTGACAAAAGATAACAATTTGGAATAATAACCAGAATGTGAGTGTCTTCTCTATTTGACGGCCTCAAGTATAAAGATTAGTAATAAATGTGGGTTCAGTGTTCCGTAAAATGTTAACGTAAGAAGGATAAGTTTAGTCCTTAAAAAACGAGTAGTGTAGACATGTTTGTCTGCTGTCAATGTGGGAGCTTGTGTGTTCACAAGTTTTGAGATAGTTTCTTGCTGTGTTTCGTGTTCCTCCGGCTGTCGCCAAGGTGAACATTTTTGTTAGTGTTCATTTTGTGGTCGGACTAAGAGAAACTAGAGACTGGGGTTGCAAAATGATGCATTTGTTGAAGTATAAAACCAATCGACTCGTAGCGCTAAGCGCGGATTTTTGTAACGCATCTGTTTTTAAATATTGCGGAGGCTTATATTTTCTGCTTTTCTGATTGGCCGAAAAAAGATGTTGATATTAAGATATTATCCAATTGAAAGTCAATGTTTTTTTAACAATATTTGCTTGTATTATTTATACTATTCGGACTACTGTTCTCATCTTGGATGTTATTCTCACAACGTTTCGGTCAGTGTAACTTCCGACTGTTATCAGGTGTGTCTTGTCAGAATTCGATAATATTTAGGTTGAACTCAGGAATCTGTACGGAATTACAAACTAAACTGTTTATTTACTATGTTAACAATTTTTGTGATCGTTTCTTGTGTTGTGCGCGTCCCGCCGGCTATCGCCGGGAAAAGCTTTAGGGGCGTGCTCCTGTGTGGAAAACCTGAAAAGAAAACAAAGTTAGTGAAGCATTTTGTTTTTATATGAAGCCGGTCCACTTCCAGCGCTAAGCGCGAAATATTGAAACGGCTCTTTTTTTTAATATTGCGTAGGTGTATATTTAGTGCCTTTCTGATTGGCTGAAAGAAAAAAAGTTTACATTAAGATTCTTATCTAATAAAGCATTTATATTTTTATAAAATATCCACTTGCTGCTGTTGTTGTTTTTTGTTGTTGAGGAGCGAATCGGAGTTCTGCACAGAGCCCATGTATGGTCTGCATGAAGTCTTCGGTTGTATATGAAGTCGAGCAAGGTTTGGCCCAAAATATACAAAATATGGCAGTTGCACATACGCAGAAACAACGTTATTTGCAATTCGGGGCCTGACACATCCTTACTTGCCACACGCAGAGATAGAGACGACCAGAGGACGACGGATCCTGATTATTGAAGGAACAATCTGGCTTTTTATGCATTCGGGGTGGATCAAAATATCAAATTTGATCAATTCAGAGAAATTCATATGAATTATCAAAAGAGTCTGTTTCCCAGGTAATTCTGACACTATCACATTACCACTGCTTCTACCACGGTGAAGACGGGTTGGACTTTTAGGAATGCTTCTTCTGCTTTTTGAACAAAGTTTGTTTTGTTAACATAGTTCACCCCAAACAAGGCAGGCCGCCACTGTAGACGTAAGGGGCTACTGATAAAAAGGGTGAAAGTTTAGAGGGGTCGACCTAAATTTCCTCGACGATCTGTCGAGCGATTGGGAAAGCTAATAATGCTTTTTCTCAAATCACCCACACACACTGTCATAAGCATATGTACTCTGACACTAACGCACGCACATACATTTCGCATTAACTCTTCTACCCTGTCGTCTGTTCAGCGAAAACAAATGTATAAACTTATCCATTGTAATACTCCTAACATTTCTCATTGAACGTTCTACAATGAAAACAAATGTATAAACTTATCCATTGTAATACTCCTAACATTACTCATTGAACGTTCTACAATGAAAACAAATGTATAAACTTATTCATTGTAATACTCCTAACATTACTCATTGAACGTTCTACAATGAAAACAAATGTATAAACTTATCCATTGTAATAATCCTAACATTTCCCATTGAACGTTCTACAATGAAAACAAATGTATAAACTTATTCATTGTAATACTCCTAACATTACTCATTGAACGTTCTACAATGAAAACAAATGTATAAACTTATCCATTGTAATACTTCTAACATTTCTCATTGAACGTTCTACAATGAAAACAAATGTATGAACTTATTGTAATAATCTTAACATTTCCCATTGAACGTTCTACAATGAAAACAAATGTATAAACTTATTGTAATACTCCTAACATTTCTCATTGAACGTTCTACAATGAAAACAAATGTATAAACTTATTGTAATAATCTTAACATTTCCCATTGAACGTTCTACAATGAAAACAAATGTATAAACTTATTGTAATACTCCTAACATTTCTCATTGAACGTTCTACAATGAAAACAAATGTATAAACTTATCCATTGTAATACTTCTAACATTTCTCATTGAACGTTCTACAATGAAAACAAATGTATAAACTTATTGTAATAATCTTAACATTTCCCATTGAACGTTCTACAATGAAAACAAATGTATAAACTTATTGTAATAATCTTAACATTTCCCATTGAACGTTCTACAATGAAAACAAATGTATAAACTTATTGTAATAATCTTAACATTTCTCATTGAACGTTCTACAATGAAAACAAATGTATAAACTTATTCATTGTAATACTCCTAACATTACTCATTGAACGTTCTACAATGAAAACAAATGTATAAACTTATCCATTGTAATACTTCTAACATTTCTCATTGAACGTTCTACAATGAAAACAAATGTATGAACTTATTGTAATAATCTTAACATTTCCCATTGAACGTTCTACAATGAAAACAAATGTATAAACTTATTGTAATACTCCTAACATTTCTCATTGAACGTTCTACAATGAAAACAAATGTATAAACTTATTGTAATAATCTTAACATTTCCCATTGAACGTTCTACAATGAAAACAAATGTATAAACTTATTGTAATACTCCTAACATTTCTCATTGAACGTTCTACAATGAAAACAAATGTATAAACTTATCCATTGTAATACTTCTAACATTTCTCATTGAACGTTCTACAATGAAAACAAATGTATAAACTTATTGTAATAATCTTAACATTTCCCATTGAACGTTCTACAATGAAAACAAATGTATAAACTTATTGTAATAATCTTAACATTTCCCATTGAACGTTCTACAATGAAAACAAATGTATAAACTTATTGTAATAATCTTAACATTTCTCATTGAACGTTCTACAATGAAAACAAATGTATAAACTTATTGTAATAATCTTAACATTTCTCATTGAACGTTCTACAATGAAAACAAATGTATAAACTTATTGTAATAATCTTAACATTTCCCATTGAACGTTCTACAATGAAAACAAATGTATAAACTTATTGTAATAATCTTAACATTTCTCATTGAACGTTCTACAATGAAAACAAATGTATAAACTTATCCATTGTAATACTCCTAACATTTCTCATTGAACGTTCTACAATGAAAACAAATGTATAAACTTATCCATTGTAATAATCTTAACATTTCTCATTGAACGTTCTACAATGAAAACAAATGTATAAACTTATCCATTGTAATACTTCTAACATTTCTCATTGAACGTTCTACAATGAAAACAAATGTATAAACTTATTGTAATAATCTTAACATTTCCCATTGAACGTTCTACAATGAAAACAAATGTATAAACTTATTCATTGTAATACTCCTAACATTTCTCATTGAAAGTGCTACAAAAAAAAAATGAACATTGACTTTTATTAATAACTTTTAATCAAGTGTAATTTTTTGTAATTGAGTGGGGAAGTTTTGATTACGATTTTTCAGACCCGTGGACAATTCACGATCCTAAAATTATCGACTAAGGCTTCGTTGATATCTTTGCTAATGAATCCCTTTTGTTCTGAAAGGACTCTCATAATAAAAAAGAAACATTCTATTTTTTCTTATTTATATAAACTTCCATTTAGAACATATATGAATATCTCTTGTGTTACCTTATGCGTTTATACTCATTATTTTGTTTGTGTTTATCATATAACATTTCTCTCCTTCTCGCTAACATTTGAGTATTGCCTGAAACTGTCTTCCTTAAAAATTGCTCTCTCCAAAGATCGCCCCCAAAATCGAGAATCCTAAACAGGGTCCTTCAAAAACACAACTAGATCCTAATTGGAGCTCAGCAAAGAATATGCTATGCCAAACATTACTTCAAGACAGTGCAGGACACTTTTGTGCATCAGTTCAAATGTGAAAAGCCGCCTTTAAGCATTCAAGATTGGGATGATCATTTCGAGGACTATGGGAAAGTGAAAAACTTCAATGCAGTCAGTGACAACCGTCCAGGCCATTCAGGGCGCTCCAGAAAGCATAAAGCTTAGCTGATAGATAGCGTGAGAGTGTCAATTCAGCTAAGTCAGAAATGTTGTGTCCTCAAAACTTTCGAGAATGAGCTGCAGAACCTGTACCCGATTATTAGTGTAAAGTTCTGGTTCCAGCCAGATGAAGCAAGCTCTTATACCTCTAACTTGTCTCGGGGTTGGCTGAAAGATAACTTTTGAGGTTGTGTGATCCGTCTCAAGAATGATTTTGAGTGGGCACCTCACAACCCAGACCTTACTCCACAGATTTCTTTTTCATAAGCTACTTTAGTGCTTTCTTTTTTAAGAGCTACCTTTATCTTCTTAGAGCTACCTTATCTTAAGAAATTGTAAACAGGGAGACCCGCGGGGGCTATAAAACCGAAGGAAGTCCGTGGAAATGGGGTCAAGGCCATTTCTCAGTCAGTTTGTAACAATGTAAAGGACAAATGTGTGCTGTGCCACAAGAAATCCACAGAGGTTAGGGTTAGGTTATCCCTCCAAATCTACTATCAGATAATTATAGAGTACTGTTGTCATATTTGGGCGGGTGAATCTCTGTCCCATTTGAAGGTTCTTGATAAGGTGCAGAAACGTATCTGTAATTTGATTGGCCCCCACCCTTTCTTCTGCTCTGCACCCTCACTCTCACAAACATGATGTTGCTAGTCTCAGTCTTTTTATAAATACTATTATGGCATGTGTTCTTCAGAACCGTCTGATATATTCCCTGGCGAAGTTAAAACTAAACCATATCAGTCAATAAAAAAATGTCGGAAAAAGACTGTGGGGTAAGAATTTGACATACAAGTTCAATTTTATATACGTTAAAAAAATAAAAGTACCATTTCATACCAAACATCGATTTTATCCAATATTTGGGCGAATATCAAGCGAAATGAGGGTAAAACCTTTTCGTGTGTGCACGTTTGTGAGCGCATAATTATAAGTGAAATGAAGATTGATGAATCAAATTTGTAAATAACAGAAATAAAGACATTTTAGAAGAAGTTATACAGAGGAAGATAATGCCGGGAACGAGAATTGTAAGTGATGGTTGGAGTGTCTACAGTGGATTAACTGATTTGGGATATCATCATGAGGTGATTATACATAAAGACAATGTTGTTGATAAAGACAATGTTGTTGATAAAGACAATGTTGTTGATAAAGACAATTTTGTTGATAAAGACAATTTTGTTGATAAAGACAATGTTGTTGATAAAGACAATGTTGTTGATAAAGACAATGTTGTTGATAAAGACAATATTGTTGATAAAGACAATTTTGTTGAAAAAGACAATGTTGTTGATAAAGACAATGTTGTTGATAAAGACAATGTTGTTGATAAAGACAATTTTGTTGATAAAGACAATATTGTTGATAAAGACAATGTTGTTGATAAAGACAATGTTCTTGATAAAGACAATTTTGTTGATAAAGACAATGTTGTTGATAAAGACAATTTTGTTGATAAAGACAATATTCTTGATAAAGACAATGTTGTTGATAAAGACAATGTTGTTGATAAAGACAATGTTGTTGATAAAGACAATTTTGTTGATAAAGACAATGTTGTTGATAAAGACAATGTTGTTGATAAAGACAATTTTGTTGATAAAGACAATTTTGTTGATAAAGACAATATTGTTGATAAAGAAAATGTTGTTGATAAAGACAATGTTGTTGATAAAGACAATATTGTTGATAAAGACAATTTTGTTGATAAAGACAATGTTGTTGATAAAGACAATGTTGTTGATAAAGACAATTTTGTTGAAAAAGACAATGTTGTTGATAAAGACAATGTTGTTGATAAAGACAATGTTGTTGATAAAGACAATATTGTTGAAAAAGACAATTTTGTTGATAAAGACAATTTTGTTGATAAAGACAATTTTGTTGATAAAGACAATTTTGTTGATAAAGACAATGTTGTTGATAAAGACAATGTTGTTGACAAAGACAATGTTGTTGATAAAGACAGTGTTGTTGACAAAGACAGTGTTGTTGACAAAGACAATGTTGTTGATAAAGAAAATGTTGTTGATAAAGACAATGTTGTTAAAGACAATGTTGTTGATAAAGACAATGTTGTTTATAAAGACAATTTTGTTGATAAAGACAATGTTGTTGATAAAGACAATGTTGTTGATAAAGACAATTCTGTTGATTCTAGTATCCATACACAAAATATCGAAAATTCGTGGTTTCACATAAAAAGACTTTTGAGAAAAAAAGGACACTCATAGAATTCCTCATCAATTTGAATATTTATTAAGAAAAGAACACAAAGATTTTTTTACTGAATTAGTAAATAAAATTAACAATGTGTATCCATTATAAATGTACGTGTTTGTTTTTCATTTTTACCGATAGAAGACATTGCTCGTGTAGTCATCAGTTTCACTTTTATTTTTTGCGCTCACAAACGCGCGCATGCGCATAGGCAGGGGGGTACGATAAGTTTTTACTGAAATTGAACCTAGATTTTGCTTCTTTATAACTAAAACTTAATTTATTTACTACTTTTTTATTTTACTTATCCTACACTATATTGTCATTTTGTTTATTTTCAAATTACCAGTATGGACAATTGTGAAGGAGACAGACACAGGAATCGTACGAGAAATTGGTCATTCGGGGGCTTCTAAAATAAAGTGAAAAAAGCAGTAATAATATTGGCAGAAGAATTGACAAAAGGTAAGAAAATTCAACCAAGACAAATGTCCGAAAAGAGTGATGAATTTACAGAACCAGATCAACTTTAAAACGATCTGGTTCTGTAAATTCAGTAGAAATGGCTGATTATTCTGAGAAAGGAAATGCAGAAGTAGTAATGGGTCCAATTGTATAAAATTCAAAAATGGAGGCTGAGAATGACACATCTTGTGTTGAAGCTGGCGTTGGTGGTCCACCAGATGGCAATGACATTGGATTGAGCCATTCATTATTTCGGGAATACTGGCTGAAAATGGGTGTATTAACAGTTTAGCATTGTGAAGAAAGTTTATTTTCTTCCCACTCGGTGCAGCAACCGAAAAAAGACTGCAATATTCCAAGAATGTGCACGCTTGGGCTCTTCAGTCGTCAAAATCATAACAGGGAAGTCATAACTATGAACTAGTTATGCTTTTCTCCCTCTAATAAATGTGTTTACTGCTTCACGTACAGATTGATGTGCTTACATACACCAAAATCTGAGTTGTCTCAACTTTCGTCTAATGGATTCTGTGATTGGAAACATTCACAAGAACGTCTACGTAGTCATGAGCAGTCAACGGAACATCTAAAAGCTACGATTGCTTTAACTAGGAGGTTAAAAGCAATTGGGAGAATTGATACGGAGCTGACACAACAGGTCGAGCATCTAGAGCCGTACTGGAAATCAGTGTTGAAACGAGTAGTTAGTATTATTAAATTTATTGCCGAGCGTGGCTTAGCATTTAGAGGAGACAACGAATTGATTGGATCACCTGGAAATCGACATTTTCTTGGTATTCTTGAACTCATCGCCCAATACGACGACTTTCTTGCACAGCATATCGAAAACTCAAGCCAACCACGGCAAGCGACACACAAATTATCTGCCATCTACAATAACGGAAGAGCTTATCAGTATAATGGGTAAACAATTCCTTAGAGAAATCATTTCTTGAGTAAAGAAATAAAAATACTACTCCATTTTTTAAAGATTCTACACCAAATGCAGCGCGCATTGACCAACTGATCCTTGTATTGATAGAACATGGAGAAAGATGACCCAGTCGAACGCTTTGTAACAGTTATGGCAAACAAAGGCTATGGGGATCAGGAGATGTTCAATGACTTGATGGAATTTCTAGAGATACATGACCTAGACATGGGAAACCGCGGACAAAGCTACGACAATGCATCTGCAATGAGTGGCAAGTACAATGGTCTACAGGTAAGATAGAAGAAAAATCTTGCCTCCTGGAGTCTTTGTACAGCACATTCTCAAAACCTGGTTGTGAAAAATGTTGTAGAATGCTGCTAGAGTGATGTACATTTTTTTGCTTTCCTTGAAAAGCTGTTTGTCTTCTTCATAATTTTGACACATCGGCATTAACTTTTGACTAGGGCTTTGAAACGTAGTGATTCATCACTGATTCTCAAACGTGTCACAACAACGTGTTGGTCCTGCAGAGATGACGCAACGAACCCACTCAAGCATGACTATCAGCAGATTAAGGATGTATTGAAACAAATTGCTGATGACATTGAAGAAAAAAGGGTGTGTACGCTGTGAAGCAGAACGACTGTGAAGATAAATGACCTTGAAACAGGTATTTATGCCACCTTCTGGAATGATATTCTGCAAAGAACAGATACAACTAATAAAACTCTGCAACACGCAAAACTCGATATGACCAGTTGAATCAAAACGTGACTCGTTCGACACTTATGAAAAGCAAAGAGCTGTCTCATTCAGCAGACTATGATGTGCAGACGAAGACTCCACACAAATGCCGCAATGTGCGTCTTAACCAATTAGATTATATGCGGAAGAATACAACCCAGCTCTTCTGACAAATAAAGAACAGAGAATTTCTTGCCTGTTATTGATCAGTTTATCGCTTCTCTCGATCAACGCTTGCAAGCATATAAAGATGCATCAAAGCAATTTAGCTTTTTTGCCATCTGAAAAAACTGTCTTCAGATGAGATTCGGGCCGCAGCACAGCAACTCGACAGGTCTTATACAAGTGACTTGGACATTACATTTTGATGAACTGTGTCAGTTTGTAACATTTGCCAATATATTCACAGACGAGGAGCCAGAAGGTATTAGCACCGAGTTTTTCCTGTAGAGACTTATCATATACAAGGATGTGCTCGACACTTTCCTATACATTGAGGTAGCTCTACGGATAGACCTTATTTTGATGGTGTCAAACTGCAATGGCGAGCCCTCCTTTTCAAAACTCAAATTAATTTAGAACTGATTACGAACATCCATGAAGCAGAAACGACATGTAAATCTGACTATCATGAGCATCGAGTTAGATATACTGCATGAATTGGACTTCAGTGACATCATCAACGACTTTGCCGCACAAAAATCGAGAAAATGTAATTATTATAACTCCATCCATACTCACGATTTAACCATGTTTCCCTTTTAGTTATTGTTATGGTGACCTACTCTATTGGACAATATAAACTCTTCCTCTAAATAATAAATACCGGAGCACATGGCTCTCTGTGTAAATGATTAGCCTAGGCTAACACTTGGAAGTTAAACAGACGTTCTACACTTTTTCATATATTGTATTTATCTTTCTTTCTAATATATCTGTTGCCCTTACTCCCGTGTTCGTGTCTTCTTTCTGACCCCCAATCGGGCTACAAAAGTTATACTATACATTTTCATGAAAAATTAAATGATCTTAAGTTAATTTCTTTGTGTAAATAAATTTGATAAGTACAACTTGTGTTCATTTCATTTCGTTTTTATGCATTGCATATCATAACATTGGAAGAATAGTGCCCGTTCAGTATTTTCTAAATAAAAGTGCCCTATTAATATATTAGGTTACTATTCTATGGTGTATGCAATAGAGAAGTTGGAAGGGAGCCTCTCTTTCAAGCGGTCCTCAGGTCTCCCACCGGCTTAATCCGGCCCTGACCAGATAGGTGGCCATTTGTGAATACCAGGCGTTGTATGTAGTAGGACACCGACACCTTCCTGCAAGAACTGCAAAAACCTAATGTCGTCATCTCCCCTGACCGGGATATACATGACCGCATATGACTTTGATATTCCTTAGAAACTTTCTTCGGAGAAATCCAGTTCAAGCCGCCTAGGGTGAATGCCGTTTTATTCGTTCGTTTTTTTACGGGACTGGAAATGTGTCGATTTGATATTAGCCGTTTTGAGGATCAGATAATAGAACATAGAAAGAAAGAACATGGGAACGCGATTGTTTTTTGTTGAAAGATGAAAATTAAGAAAGAAAGGGGTGATAAAAAAGTGACGAAAAGAAAGAAAGAAAGATAGATAGATAGAAAGATAGAAAGAAAGAAAGAAAGAAAGAAGGACAAAGAAAAGTGGAAAGAAAGTCAGAAATAAAGAAATAGACAATAAAAAAGACGAAATAGATGGAAAATATAAAATAAAAAGGTGAAAGAAAGGGAGAAAATGGGGTTGAGAATTGGTGCAGCTTTTGAACAGACGCAGAATTACGTAAACAGTCGGAAAACGCCGAATGTAAACGAAACGGCGTTAAAATCAAAACGAGACGGCGTTCCAACATAAAAAATAATGAAACAACGTTCAAATCAAAGAGTACACTCACCGTATTTTATTTTTTTATAAAAAATGCGGGTTTTTTTTTTGTTGGACGAAGAAAATTAATGAAACAACTGTTATAATTTGTTTTTTCACGACAAGCGTTTTCTTTTTTCAGTACTGGTCCAGCTTTTTAGCCAGACAAAAATCGAACCGTGTTTTACCTTAACCTTAACCTAAACTAATTCTAACCTAACCCTAAACTAACTCTAACCTAACCCTAAACTAAACTTAAACTGACCCCAACCTACTGTTATTTACTTTAGTAACAGTTATTTGTTGACTATTTGTATTTTAACCCCTTTTTCTCTTATTAAAATTATTGACAATCGCCAATTTACGATTTAATTAGTTTACAAGTTAACTTGGCGTCTGCTTTTCTCGCCTTCTGATTGGATAAGCGCTTCGGAATATTCCGGCTGTTTACGTAAACAATCGGAAAATACGAACGAAAAATCGGTTGTCTGGTTCAAAAGTTGTACAAGTAACAAAAATTGAAGGGAAATCCGGACAGCAACGGCTAAAGAAAAAAGAAACAATGTAAAGAAAGAAAGAAAAGCGACAATAAAAGAAAGGAAAGAAAAAGAACGAAAGCAATACAAAAGGTGTAAGAAATAGACAATAAAATGTCGACACAAATAACTAAAGAAAGAAAGCAAAATTTTTTTTTTTTTTAAAGAAAGAAAAGGGGCATTTTATTGAAAAAGAAAAGGACAATACAAAGGAGAAAGAAATAGAATTTGAAAGTGAAAGGGAAACACAAAGACAAAGAAGCCAGGAGAAAGAGAGAAAACGAAAGAAAGAAAGAAAGAAAGAAAGAAAGAATGAATGAACGAGGTAATAAAAACGTAACGGAAAAGGAAAAAGGACAGTGAACTAGAGGAACACGGGTAAAGAAAGAAAGAGAAAAAGGAAGAGACAATAAAAATACAAAAGTAAGGAAAAATAAAACAATAAAAAGAGGATAGAAAGAGAGAAAATGAGGTTAAAAATGGAAAGAAAGAGGGACAGAAATAAATAAAGTCACAGTAATAAGAAAGAAAGAAATATGTGAAATAAAACAGCAAAGTATAAAAAATAATCAGTCGACAAAAAGAAATGGAGAAAAATCTGAAAGAAAGATAAAGAGTCAAGAAAAAAGTGAAATAAAAAAGAAAGGAATAAAAGAGAAAAGAAAAGTAGAAAGAAAACACAAAGAAAGAAGGAAAGAAAGAAATGGATAAATAACAACAACAAAATAAAAAATAAATAAAAGGTTAAATAATTTTGTTTTTTAATCTAATCGAAATAGATTGAAATAAAATTGAATGCTGTATTTAATTCCCGTGTCATTACTCTCCGCACGGGTGCCTTTCGTCGCTTCCCGGAGATTTTCTATTTTCCCGCCCTTGTCACGTCGTCAAAGTGTTTATTAGACGCCATTTTCAATCTGTCGACTATAAATGTTTAACCATCGAATTTAGGTGTCATGATGTTTTCTAGTGACAAAAACAAAGTAGCAAGTTCGTCAAGAAACGACAAAAGCTGAAAATGACAAGTAAAAATAATCATACAGGAAATGTATGTATATATATACATATATATATGTATATATATATGTGTGTGTGTGTGTGTGTGTGTGTGTGTGTGTGTGTGTGTGTGTGTGTGTGTGTGTGTGTGTGTGTGTGTGTGTCGGATTAACATGTATCCCAATCCTATAATATTAATTGACCAACGGCGTGTGCGAAAATTTACAAGCCACGCCTAAAAATTATATCTGAAAAAAGAAATTACATTTCGCGTACAAAACTGGCTTCCAGATAAATATTTACAAAAAAGCAAAAATAGCAGTCACATGACCTTGCTTTCAACACAATCCGTTGCACATGTAAATCAACTCGTGCGGTTGGAATCAATTTTGGCGCCCAAAAGTTTTTAAAAATACTAGTTTGGAGCCGATGGCTAATTATTTAACAGTTGAATCAAAATCCAGCACAGCGTAAACATCTACACTACGTTTTTGCTTCTCTCGCTCCTGTGGGCTTGGGAAAGCTAAATGTATTTCTCAACTCACACTGACGAGTAGCAACACCCGCACTGTCGACACTGTCGTACGCAGGTACACTCTCACTAGAAACATGTGTGTACGCATTCATTTCAATGCTCATTTAACTTTCGTGAGCATTTACTAACAAACTTTCAATCAATTATAATATTACAACCAATTGTAATATATTGTGTTATTTAAAAATGTTTATCTATTTTATTCAAAATGTATTTTTTTCTCTGATTTTAATCATTTTCTAACATTTTAACATTTTATTACAATCAAATTGTCAGCGTGAATCTTAGAACCTTTTATAAAACGCAACAAAAGTCAACACCTTAGCGAAGCTACATGGCTATCTGTCGTAGCCCGACATTGAATAAGGAATCATATGTCCCTTTGCACCCAGTTCATAACACCATACTACATTTTTTATTCGTATATTTTTATGGGAATAGCTCCAGACAAGGCATGAAGCCACTTGACGTAAGGAGCTAAAGAGAACAAAAGATTACGGCAAAGACGGGAGAAACATATTGGCCTTAGTCTTGAAAAGAAGCTAGTGGAATAGGAAGCTGTGTTTCAATGAGGTATCAAAACAGCGAATTGATAAAGACCACTAGACCAACCAGTCGAACGAACTGGAATAAAGGAAGCAGGGAAAAGATCAGACAATTCTGAAGAACACATGCTATAATAGTATTTATAGAAAAGACTGAGACTAGCAACATTACGTCTGTGAGAGAGAGGGGGTGTAGAGAAGAAGAAAGGGTAGGGCCAATCAAATTACAAATACGTTTCTGCACCTTATCAAGAACCCTCAAATGGGAGAGAGATTCACCAGCCCAAATATAACAACAGTAACTCCATACAAGGTTTGATAGTAGATTTGTAGAAATAGAGAATATCCTCAGGTGTGAGAAAGTATTTGTAGAGATAGAGGATAACCTTTTACATTTTATATATTCAATTTTAGGAGTGGGGCTTAGGATGTGCTCTTCGTTAATTGAGTGGGAGATGATGTAAGTAATGTTACATGAATAGAAATAAATTACAGTTAATTTATAGTCTTTAACCACTTTGAGGCACACCCGACGTTTTTTTTTGGAATCAAGGAGGATCCCTGTACATACCTATCCCAATGTATGTGCTTTTTGTTCACATTCCTATTCTTAGTTTTTTTTCTATAACTTTCAAGTTATAAATAACGTCAAAGGTCGAATTTTCTCTCAAAAGATGTCAAGCGTGAGCGCAAACTCTACCATAAAGTTGTAACATCCTTGATAAAAATGAAATATATGTATCCAAAGACTCGGGCTTATGAAGTGACAAAATATATATGGCAATCTGGTTCTATTTCTATTTTTAACTTATCTATTCTATAAAATTAAATCAGTCAGGTATTTAAAGTTAGACCCAAAAAGCAATCCATCTGACATATTTCTAATTTATTCGGATAACATATTTTTGGTTACATTTTCCCGACTATGTTATTGGTATGAATATATTTCATTTCAGTTATTTTTTTAACTTCCGACTGAGAGAGCTGTTAAGGTAGAAACAGATTTCTAGGCGCTCATGTCGATCAGCACAAAACACAACAATACTGTAACATTTAAATTATTTTTAAATAATATTTAACAAATTAAGCCATATTAATTTTTTATGTAATACTTTATAATTTACGCGTTTCTAAAGTAATATACAATTTTCAGCAAATAGATCAAAATATCCATTTTCAGCAAAAAAAAAGCAAAATATTCATTTTCAGCAAATAGAGCAAAATATTCATTTTCAACAAATAGAGCAAAATATTCATTTTCAGCAAATAGAGCTAAATATTAATTTTCAGCAAATAGAGTAATATCCATTTTCAGCAAATAGAGCAAAATATTAATTTTCAGCAAATAGAGCAAAATATTAATTTTCAGCAAATAGAGCAAAATATCCATGTTCAGCAAATAAAGCAATATTAATTTTCAGCAAATAGAGCAAAATTCATTTTCAGCAAATAGAGCAATATTCATTTTCTGCCGACATGTTTCCGCTTATTATTACAAATGGATGTCTAAATAAGGTACGTAATCATTAAAATACTTTAAACAACTACATAAAAAATAAAATTCAAAATAATTGAAACTACAAATCTGTGTGAAATTGAATTAAATAGGTGTCATGGCGCTGTAAAGGGTCCAGAAAGAAGACACGAACTCGGGATTAAGTATATTGAAGTAAGTATAAATACAACATATAAAGAGAGTATTTGAACGACTATATGACTGCCAGTATTAGACTGGCATAGTTCCAGGTGTTTAATTCCCTCCCACCACAGGAATATGTGACGCAAGGTTGGGAAGTGGGGGAAGAATCAAGCCAGCGCCCCTACGGAACGAGCATTCCCTGGTCAGGGCGCCTCAGGCAGTAAGCGATAAACTTACTCCACCCCAAAGAGGGGAGGCAAGGTCTGGGAGGGTGCACCTCCTAGGACAACCAAGGACAGTATACCTCAGCCCGAAAGATAAAAGACCACCGAAATGGCCCTGTTCCTGCCGGACTGATAGTTGAGAACGAATTCTCGACTGGTATTACCCCATCCCGACGTCCTCAATCAATCGATGTTTATGAGAGACTGATCAAGCTAGGTTGGTGCCAGGTATTTAATTCCCTCCCACATAGGAATATGTGACACAAGGTCGGAAAGTGGGGAGATCAAGCCAGCGCCCATAAAGAAGGAGCACTCTGGCCTAACAAAAATAGCCTGGGCAACCCCGTCGGCATTCCCCGGTAAGGGCGCCTCAGGCAGCAAGCAATAAACTTACTCCTCCCCAAAGAGGGAAGGCAAGGCCTGGGAAGGTGCACCTCCTAGGAAAACCCAGGACAATATACCCGGCAGATAAAAGGCCAACTAAATGGTCCAGTTCCTGCCGGACTGATTGTCGAGAACGAATCCTCGACTGGTATTACTCCATCCCGACGTCCTCAATCAATCGATGTTTATGAGAGACTGATCGGGCTAGGTTGGTGCCAACATTGAGATGCATGTGCTTCCGGTATTTATAGTCCAACAGAAAAGTTTATGTAGTCATGGTACCTACTACCATAACAAATAGAATATGTATTAGTAGGTAGAGAAGAGGAAGTGAAAGGGGGAGACGAACACTTAACATTCAAAGAAAATATTAACACTCATCAGATGAAGTAGAAGAAAAAAGTAGCATTAGCAGTAGACGAAGATGAAGAATTAATAATCAAATACTTAAAGATGCGGGAGAAGGGGCAGGAAACGAATTAGAGGAAGTGGAGTTTAGAAAGAACGATTCTAGGTGCCATTATATTTGTTGTAGAAAAATCAACTAAAAAACTATTCTTTTAAATTAAAATGACCTCGTTTTCCAAGAAACAGAAATGCATTTTATAGGATTTAATATAATCAGTAAATGATTTTAATGAAGGAAATATTTTGTAAAATCAGTATTTCATTTTCACGAAGTAATTCATTGCAAAGGCTGAATTGATTTAATAAGAAACCGAAATGCATTATAGTAGATATAATGTACCTAAATGCATTATTATAGGTACCATAACAATAGGGTAGAACGTTAAGTCGTTGTCTCACACTTCGGTACGGTTTAATACCACAGTAGTGAAATTTATAAAAACATGAATGCTCAATCTCTGAGACACTTTGTCTGTCCACCTATAAATTTGAAATATACTTTTTGTATCGTTAAACACGCAAATTGAATAACCGTATCGTATGAATAAACGTTCTTATTTCGTCTTCTTTTCATCATTATGGATGCCAAAAATTGTTTTCCAGTTTTTTACATGTTTCGCTTCATTTCAAATAATACTTCGGTTATACATAATTATACTGATTTATTTAGTATTTTATTTTAATTATTTCAAATAATCTAAATGAATAAATGCGAAACTTTTTTAAATTTATAACTTCTATATTCAAAATATTTTACTCTATCAACATTACAACATCGCATTTTAAAATACTCTCTCTCTCTCTCTCTATCTATCTATATATATATATATATATATATATATATATTACAGATGAACAATCAAAAGACAATTACTTGAATGCCTAATTTGCATAATTATTTTTAACATTTCATAATTAATCAATTATACAGGGTGATTCATAAGTCACTTAGCTATTTATTTTTGAAATTCTAAAGTTAAAAAATACGGTAATACAAAACAGAAAATTAATTCAACAAATTCATTTATGGGAATTACAGCAAATTTTCAAAATGTCCACCTTCGTTCTGCATGCATAGCTCCATTCTTTTTTGCAAGGAATTTACGAGTCTTTGTAGCATATTTGATTGATTATGAAATCAATATATATAGAAACAAATATATAAACGAACAAATTTAAAATAACAAATAGCAATAATTAGAGAGTAAGATAACAATTATCAAAAGTTCATAGTATGTTTGTGCTTCATATGGTAATCATTTTAAATAGCTAAGTGAAGTGACTTATGAATCACCCAGTACAACATAATGAATAGGTGTTTAATGTTATTGAATTGTAATTTCATTACCTATTTTGTCTATATATATGCAATAGTTTCGGTAATATTAACAGTAATTAATTATAGTAATTTAAGAAAAAATAGATCACCTACTAAAAACTGCCTTAAATAACATTGCTCGCTAAAATTCTTACCGACAGGCATAATCTGGCTGGCTTTCTCTGTCTGTCTGTCTGTCTGTCTATATGTCTGTCTGTCTGTCTCTCTGTCTCTGTCTCTGTCTCTGTCTCTGTCTGTCTGTCTGTCTGTCTCTCTCTCTCTCTCTCCTTCCCTCATTCCTTCATATCTGCTGTTAACGACGCCGTATTGTTTAGATTGTTTTTAAATTCAATGAGTGTTTTCATCTTGTAGACAAACGCTTCGTATTTGTGTTTAAATGCTCTTTTCCGGCCTTTAGACTAAATTGTAAGTTAAGAACAAAGCTCCACACATCATCACTCAGGCTGATTGATTGCCACATTTCTGTTGATTTCATTACGGTCTTATTGAAAAAGAAAAATTCGTATGAAAATTATCAAATTTTATCTATTTATACGAATAAATGTTTATCTATTTATACGAATAAATGGGAAAGTGTTTGTCCAGTGTTCACGAGAAACTTATGAATGAAATGTTTATTATTTAAAATTTTGGTTTCAAGTATTTCAAATACTGAACTTTTCGAAGCGATAGCAAGCTAGCAAAGTCAGTTAGTATCTAGTATAACATAGTACTATTAAGATAACAAATTGAACACTTCCCAAAGCCAGTTAGTGTCTAATATAACATAGTACTATTAAGATAACAAATTGAACACTTCCCAAAGCCAGTTAGTGTCTAATATAACATAGTACTATTAAGATAACAAATTGAACACTTCCCAAAGCCAGTTAGTGTCTAATATAACATAGTACTATTAAGATAACAAATTGAACACTTCCCAAAGCCAGTTAGTGTCTAATATAACATAGTACTATTAAGATAACAAATTGAACACTTCCCAAGGCCAGTTAGTGTCTAATATAACATAGTACTATTAAGATAACAAATTGAACACTTCCCAAAGCCAGTTAGTGTCTAATATAACATAGTACTATTAAGATAACAAATTGAACACTTCCCAAAGCCAGTTAGTGTCTAATATAACATAGTACTATTAAGATAACAAATTGAACACTTCCCAAAGCCAGTTAGTGTCTAATATAACATAGTACTATTAAGATAACAAATTGAACACTTCCCAAAGCCAGTTAGTGTCTAATATAACATAGTACTATTAAGATAACAAATTGAACACTTCCAAAGCCAGTTAGTATCTAATATAACATAGTACTATTAAGATAACAAATTGAACACTTCCAAAGCCAGTTAGTATCTAATATAACATAGAACTATTAAGATAACAAATTGAACACTTCCCATACTATGTGCCTGGCTTTGTCGTTGTATTTGTGAGCGCTATACAACACCAAAACGAGATATTAACATTTAATAATATCTTCGTACAAAGTATTCTACACACTCTAAATGTGCTATCACTACACCACCTAACAACATCAAACAACGAATGGGGTTTACCTCATGACATCACACTTACTTTAGCTAAAATTATAATCCATGAAAATAACAAAGATTAAGAATGAATAATACAAATAAAACAATATTTTTCTTCCCTCAACACGATCACGCTTAAGTTTGAAATAACGTTTAAGTTTCGGCTTCCTCGATAATTTTATTCAGATTTACTGATGTGTGGCGTAGGAAGCTGGGATACCAACGCAATGCAATCAAATTAACTCATGTAGTATTTTTTATATTTCCTCAGTATCCGTCAGAAATTAAATCTTTTAATATTTACAATTTAAAATCATGTTGAAAAATAATATTTACAAAATTTATCCATAATTTGGTCAATGAAAGTTTGTTTACATTGCTTTAAAAATTACGCTTTTTATAAAGTAATGTACCAGTCTCAGTAAATAGAGCACTATTCATTTTCTACCAACCTGATTTTGCTTATTTTTACAAATGGCGTCTTAAATAAGGTAAGTAATTATTAAAATACATTTAACTACTAACAAACGAATAAGATTGTAAATAATTGAAACAAAAAATTCGTGTGATTAAATAAGCTTCATTGTAACTACACAAAATAAAATATTGTTACTTGTTTTAAAACGCATAGTTGTGATTTCATTTGAAAGGAAAAACCCTTTGTTATAGCACTGACCGAAACCACATGAGTGATACTAAGGCCAGTGTCGAAATGAAGCACTGAATTTTGACGACGACAGCGAACAGACGATCACGATCTGTGCAGTGAACCCACACAAATGCAAATGCACAATACCATTCTCAACAAATAAAATCATGTTTATTTTCTGCCGACTTGCTCCCACTTATAAATACAATAAAATAAAGTTGTCCGCCGTGAACGCAGAACCCCTTACAATATTAGGTACTGATATCGATCCTGACCCAGTTTTCGTGAGGTTCGACTCGGAAGCGTTCGACTGTCCTACGCAAACGCCCGAGAGTTGACGAGCCGATTTGTACCAGACGACAATTTTAATACGGTGCTGCATCCTATGATAATAATGTTTTGCTTGTTTTGTTTGTTTGTTTTTTTGTTGTTAGGGTTAAAAAATATTTATTTGATAACAGTAATTTCGCTCTGTTTTGCTTGTTTTTATTTGTTTTGTTGTTTAAAAAACTAAAAATTATAGGACGCAGCAACGTATCAAAATAAAAAAAATATTTATTTGATAAAAGTAACTTCGCTATGTTTTGCTTGTTTTTTTTGTTGTTTCTTTTAGAAAATTTCTTGAAAATATAACTTACAATCACAGGACGCATCACCGTATCAAAATTGTCGTCTGGTACAAATGGGCTCGTCATCTCTCGGACGTTTGCGTAGGATAGCCGAACGCTTCCGACAAGAAACTCGCGAAAACTGGGTCAGGATCGATATAAGTACCCAATATTAATATACCCACTTTGATCAAACTGATATATACTTATCCAAATTTTAAAATATATATGATTATGGGCTCAATATCCAAAACCCAAGGAGGAGTACGTGAACAAACGGACAGGAACTACAACTTCTAATTAGGTAAAATAAAATGTTTGTGTGTATGTATTCACCGTTTTTCCAATCCCATGCAGACTTAAAACCGTAGCAATTATACATCAGTCTACCCTGAATATTGTGATTATAATCGATTTTTAATCTTAATACTACTCTGACTTTATAACCAATTAATCAATGAGAAAGGTATCTCTTTTAAACTATGAACAGAAAATATGTTTTTATTTAACACTAGCAAAGATATGCGCCCTCAAGGCACATATTTTTGCTGGGAGGATTATATCATGGTGAAAGAACTACATACACTGGCCCCCAAAAGAGGAGTTAATGACCTAGGGGATGATATAATAACAAACATTACCCCCAAAGGAGGAGTTAATACCTAGGATGATATCATAACAACAGAATAAATAGTACACTACCCCTCCCCCTAAAAAGGAGAAGATAACCCTAGGATGATAGTATCATGTGGAACGAACATATACTATATTGCCCTCTGAGAAGAGGTAATGTCTAGAGGAATGTATCATGACGAATGAAAAGATACTACACTACCCCAAAGAAGAAGGTAAACCTTGGATGATTCACCACCTTCCCCCCCCCCCCCAAAGAAGATGGGGACGCCTGGGAGGATAATATCATGATGGACGAACATATATTAAATTAACCCCTTAAAACGAGGATGTAATGCCTGGTGTGATGGTATCATGACACCATATCAGATAGTACAATACCCCCTCCAAAATAGACGATGTAATATCTGCGAGTAATGTCTGCGAGTATGATATCATCGCAACAAAAATATACTACACTACCCCCTCCCCCTAAAAAAGGAGAGGGTACTCCTTGGGAAGATGGTCTCATGATAACAGAACAGATACTAAATGACCCTCTTCATCAAAGGAGGATGCATTAGCTTGGAGGATTACACACACACCTTTAAAAGGAGGAGGTAATTCGTGTGAGAACGGTCTTATGACAACGCTCTCATTAAACACAAAATTAACCCGAGGTCGAGAATGCTAGGATCGGGATCAAGATCATAAATTCAGCGTTTGCTCATTTTACAGAGGTGGCGGTTGAAAGACTTTCGTTGAGTGGAGGATGAATTTTTATTACAATACGATAACACAGTTAAATGCTTGGTAGACACACGTTCCTCTTTCATTCCTGAGTAACGCCGGGTAGTCTTGCTAATATATATATATATATATATATATATATATATATATATATATAGAGAGAGAGAGAGAGAGAGAGAGAGAGAGAGAGAGAGAGAGAGAGAGAAATTGCGAGAAAGTGAATGGTGCTACACACGCTTACTTTGTGATAGTATCTTGTATCTTCGGATATTAATATTTATTTTCTGAACGAAAAGTCCAGAAATTGAAGTTTCATAAATCTTGATTATTTTTTAAAGAATTTAGAGTCAATTTAAAGTAAGGGGTGCATCAAAGATTAATGGTCTGAAAAAACTTATACTTCTTACCTCTTCCTCTTTCTCCCCCCCTCTCTCTCCCCTCTCTCTCTCTCTCTCTCTCTCTCAGTCTCTCTCTCTTTTTGCTCTGAATATCTATTTATCAATCGATTTCATTCTTTTCTCTTTCACCCGGTTCTCTGGCTTTCTTTCTATCGACTTCTCTCTCCACGTTCGCTCTTTTTCTCTCCACTTCTCTCTTTACTATTCCTTCCCGCTCTCTCTCTCTCTCTCTCTCTCTCTCTCTCTTTCTCTCTTTCTCTCTTTCTCTCTGTCTACTTCTCTTTCACCTCTCTCTCTCTCTCTCTCTCTCTCTCTCTGATCTGAACTCTCTCTCTCTCCTTATACATATAATCTATTTCTCTCTCCACTTTCCTCTCCCTCTTTCTCTACTTCCATCTCACTCTTTTTCTCTCTCTACTTCCCTCTCTCTTCCTCTTTTCTACTTCCCTTTCTAGTCCCCTTTTCTCGCTTTTGCTCTCATTATATATCGTATATCTCCGATTCTCTTTTTTTCTCTCTATTCTTCTTTCTCCCTTCTCCATATTTACTATTTTCTCTCCTTTCACTTTTCTTTTCCTCTATCTATCTATTCTTTTCTCTCTGTCTATATCTTATTTCTCTGTCCCTTCTCCCTCTCTCTCTCCTCCCCCTCTCTCTCTCTCACCCTTTCTCACACACTCTATCCATTAGTTGCTATGATAAACCTGTTTTAATGAAATGAATGAATAGTAATAATTACGGATCATACCCCCAAGCACAGTCGTTCAGTTACTCTCCATTAATATATTATTCTGATTTAAATGAAATAAAAAGTAAAAAGTTTCCAAGAAGAACAATCGATTATACGATGTCACAGGAAACACTCAGTTCTACTATAATTTTGTTATTAAACCGTGAATATCAGAAATGATACATCTAAAGAGAACTTTGATGGTGTATCAAGATTGAGCCTGGGATAAGTGGGGTTACACAAAAATAATATTTCTACTTCGAATTAAAGTTAAGAAATAAAGTAACTGTGTCAAGGAAGTGACGTAGTAAACAGGAAGTAACGTAAAAAAAGAAGTACGTGGCAAAAAGTCTGTCGTCGGTTTTGTCTGTGGAACAGAGAAAACGTTTATTTTTCAAGATATCCTTCCTTCTCCCCTACAGGGCATTGGAGGAGACAAATATTGTATACTATAAAGAAAAATATGCTGTAAAAAATCGTGGATCTTTATGTCGAAATCGGGAATCCATACGGAATTTCGAACCGAAATATTTATTTAGTCCACGGGGGTAGATTGTTCTCGTTCCGTCAACAATGACCGGTTTTTATTTTATCTTGGTTAGTATCACCTGTAGTTCATAGTGACAGTTTTCTCGCAAGTTGAAGGTTCAATCTTCACTACAAGTAATACTAACAAACCATAAAAGTAAAAAAAAAAAATACTTAACATTTCCACCCTGGCTGACCGAACGAGAAGAATATACCCCGTGGATTAAATGAAGGGTTAGATTCGAAATTTCGTATTGTTTTCCCTGAGTTCGACATAAAGATCACCAAGTTAAAAAAAAAATCTAATGTTGTGAAAAATAACACGTAGTAGTACAAATATTCAAAATAATACAAAGTATAATGGTGTTTAAGTGTTAAGAATAATAAAATGTAAGGTTTTCTTTCTGGCTAAAAGTAATTTTGCTGATGTATAATTATTTTATCGATAGGATCGTGAGATCGAAGGGGGTATATTTTCTTTCAGTCTTGAGGGATAACGGATACACCCTTTAAGGGTGCCTGTCTATAATAAAGCAAGGGTTCCGCAATCCTTTACGCGCCTCTCCTCAACCGACATTTCCTGAGTCCATTGATTCGGGTGAGGAGAGGTGAGGTTAGAGATTGAGCAACCCTTGTCAAGTGAAAATAATGCCTGGATAAGCAAATGAATACTGGTATTATTGTTCAGTTTTCTTTATGCTAAACTAGTTGCAAAACCAAGGGTCTACCTTCCTATTTAATCCATAGTTGGAAGGAGGGGTACATGGATTCATACCTTTCTCAAGAGTATTAGTGAAAGTAGTGCAGTATCCATGTCAGAACTTGAACCCGGTATGCCTAGTTCAGATTCCGTGCCTGTAACTACTACACGACACCACTTCAACTGTATGCTGTAGTATAATCTTTTTTTTCTATATAATAAAAGTGAACGTACGTGTGTCCAACTCGCTTCAATAATCACATATACAAATTTATTTTTATGAACAAATGGGAGCTTAAGCTTTATCTTAATAATAACTGATAATAATAAAGAAAGGGATCAATAAATCACATATGCACATTTAATTTTATGGGCAAAAGAAAGGGAGGCTTAATCTTAATAAATGCTAATAAAAAATAAATGGAAATTTCTTTTTACTTTTAATAGACACCAAAAATATTTTCGCTGGTCTTAATATTTTTGTGACTGAGATAGAAATTAATCTACGGGCGAACAGATGCTTTATTTGTAGATTCAGGAGAGAAGGCGTGGATTAATACATTTTTTAAAGTAAAACTTATCTCGCGTTTTGTTTGTTTTTCTGTTTACTAAATAAGAGTTCATCTGTTATTGTTTGTTTCTTGTATTAAAGTTAGTTGTTTCGGTTTTTATAGTATGATTTACCTCGCATGTGACAACAGTAGGAAGTTAATTGTTAGTGATAAAAGTGCATTGCTTACTACTCCCTCCGGACAACGCCGAGTAGCCCTGCTAGTACTAAATATGTCACCTGAATAAATTTCAGCAAAATTTGGCAGAGCATTATACAGGGTGGGCCAAAATAAGGGTCCTATCTTTAAATTTGAATAACTTGAATTTGAATAACTTCCACAAAATAAAAGTTAAACTCACCAAACTTTATGTGTGTGTAGACTGACCCTTCCGAGATTTTTTGAAATAAACAAAACAAATTTTAGCCGAAAAACACTTCTTAAAACTTACAAAAACTAAAGTATTGTTTTTTACACTGTTTTGAGTTTTTTAAGCAAAAATAATGTTTTCTAAATGAGGGTACGTTCCTTAGGGCTAATACGGCTCATGCTTGCTTCGAAAGGGGTCCTTTACTTATTCTTTAAAAAAAATCAAAAAAAAATCAATAAATAAAAAAGTTATGAATTTTTAAAAATAGGACCCTTATTTTTGCCCACCCTGTACATCAGGCAACGCCGGGTCCATTTTCGAGTTAAATATAAATGTTGAAGTGATTGTAAAAAGATTTTTAAATGGAATATGCGTGCGTTGCGGAAGGATGCACTTTGTGAAATTGAAAATAGAGTTAAAGGAGGGAATGGGGAAAGTCATTTTTATCAACATTTTTAACGGATTTTTTATCACGAAAAGAAAAACGATTAAATCGTGAAACTAGCGAAGCAAAAAAGTCACTGAATAGTTATAATTACAAATCTTACCCCGAGGCTTTTTCAGGCGGTCAGTTAATATAAAACGGATCATAGTCGAATTTTAAAAATGAGAAATTCGGAAGAAAATAAAAGTAGAAGACTTTCAGCTTGCCATCAATTGTGCGATGCCTTAGCCATCAATTGTGCGATGCATTAGCCATCAATTGTGCGATGCCTTAGCTATCAATTGTGCGATGCATTAGCCATCAATTGTGTGATGCCTTAGCCATCAATTGTGCGATGACTTAGCTATCGCTAAATGTTAACCCTTAAATGCTTTATTTTTTATGTTAGTTTTAAAAAAATTATCAATTGAAAACGTTTCATGGGAGTAATATAAGTAGTATTAATGGTTTTTGAAAAAAATATATACATTTATTTAACAAAAATAAATGATGTTGCAAATGTGCAATAAATGGCATAAAATTTTACATGTATAACAAAACAATAAAATATATGCATCTAAATAATCATAATACACTAGAGAACCATAAAATATTTTTTACTTACCATTATAATGACCAGATTTAAAAGTTTAGGCTCTTGAATTAGGCAGATGACACACCGATGACACTAGCTTGTGAAATCGAAGATACTGATTGCCTATTTAACAGATTTTTTAGATGTGCTGATGCAACATCATACTAATACCTACTCACACTTGCCAACATGCTCGTTGCACATATTAAACAAGTTGCAGTTTTACACATTTTCGTTGAATATTATATTAAATAGGCATTTTGTTGGAATGTGTCATATTTGAAACAAAAAGGATTTAAGGGTTAAAATATTGCCTGCTGGCAAAAATGGTTGGATAATCTCGTAAAAGGTGCATGATGTTAAAAAAAACTTAAACACTTAAAAAGGAAGGATGACACCACGAATAACACGTCGTAGTAGTAAACCCCGTGGAAATAATACGATTTATTAGAAAATCGGTTGTAACTTTATCATTTTACGACTTACTATTATTTGTAATTAATGTTTCTCGTATTGTATTTAATTTTATACTGAGTCTACTTAGGAGGCCATTGTCGCCCAACATATGTGCTGCTTCTTTAAGACGACTTACTCTCCATCGTTCTTCTCTGTCTATAGTTTTTACTTCCAACATGAGAACAGTAGTCCGAATAATCCAATATAATACAAATTATCCTCATCTAAAAAGTCTTGTAGTCTTAGCCATATACATAAAGACACACGAGCAAACGTCCTTAAGCATCATTAACCGATCAGGATCAAAGTGTAGTATCTGTTCCGATGGATATTACACCCTGTAGACCGGTATCATCTTAGCCTTCGGGGCTTGATTCCGCCGGTTTGTGGGTTTGTCCTGTGCAGTTCTAGGAGATCCACCCTCCCAGGCTTTGCCTTCTCACCCTTTGAGAAGGGGTTAGTTTATTGCTAATCGCTTGAGGCGCCCCGACCGGGGAATGCCGACGGGGCTGCCCAGGAATTTTTTGTAGGCCAGAGTGCTCACCTTCTCGGGCGCTGGCTTTTCAAATCCCACTTTCTGACCTTGTGTCACATCTTACCGCTGTGGGAGGAAGATAAATAAAAATCATTAACCGTAATGAGTGTGTGTATGTGTGTGTGTGTGTGTGTGTGTATGTGTGTGTGTATGTGTGTGTGTGTGTGTGTGTGTGTGTGTGTGTGTGTGGGTGTGGGTGGGTGTGTGTGGGTGGGTGTGTGTGGGTGTGTGTGTATGTGTGTGGGTGTGTGTATGTGTGTGGGTGTGTGTGTGGGTGTGTGTGTGTGGGTGTGTATGTGCGTGTGTGTGTGTGTATGTGTGTGGGTGTGGGTGTATGTGTGTGGGTGTGTGGGTGGGGGGGGTATGTGTGTGTGTGTGTGTGTGTGTGTGTGTGTGTGTGTGTGTGTGTGTGTGTGTGTGTCCGTCAGTCTGATCTGAACGTGATGTAACAGATGACCATGAAGGGTTATAGGACGATAATTATAATTAGTAGAAAGGGTGGGAATTAGTGGACGAATATAAGACACAAAAGTCTCATAATTTGAAGGCTGTGAGTTCAGTCCTTTTTACAGAGAACTATATTTTTCTCCAATAAAACTCGCAAATTAATTTCAGGAAATAATATCCGAGAAAACCCTATTTTTTAAATAACTGTTTAAAACGAGTTTAATATTTACCAAATAAATAGAAATCTTTATTCATAAAAAGTTAGGTATATATATATATATATATATATATATATATATATATATATATATATATATATATATATATATATATATATATATATACATATATATATACATATATATATATACATATATACATATATATATACATATATATATACATATATATATATATATATATGAGTATATGAAAGGACAAAAACAATCCGACGGTATGAAACCAAAAATGGAAAAGCGGAAGACCTTTTCGCTCAACGTTTCGCCCAAATTTCACGTGGGCTTTGTCAAGAGCGGACGAAGAATACAAAAATGACAAAAGATGCTCGTCTTTTGTCATTTTTGTATTCTTCGTCCGCTCTTGACAAAGCCCACGTGAAATTTGGGCGAAACGTTGAGCGAAAAGGTCTTCCGCTTTTCCATTTTTGGTTTCATATATATATATATATATACATATATATATATATACATATATATATACATATATACATATATATATATACATATATATATATACATATATATATACATATATATATATATATATATATATATATATATATATACATATATATATACATATATATATATATATACATATATATATATATATATATACATATATATATACATATATATATATATATATATATACATATATATATACATATATATATATATATATATATATATATATATATATATATATATATAGAGAGAGAGAGAGATTTAGATTTTTCACTTATAAAATAGATCATTCAGTGAAGACCGGGGTTGTTCCAATAAAAAACAAGCTCGATGATACTCGATTACAGAGTACAGAGCATTTATATGTGATTTTATGAAGGCTTACCAAAGCATTCCTTTCAAGACACCAGTGATCACCATTAAAGATATTTTTTCTTACAAATACTATTTATTCAAATTAAATGTTTTTTCCTACACGTGTTTCACTACCAAGCAGTTACTTGCTTGGCAGATCATCAGGGAAATTAAATGTCTGGAATACTGGTTTCAACTGCCGACAAAACACAATGTGGCGTTGTAATAGTTGAGGTCACTTAAGAAGAGAAGAGGAAAAAAATAAAAATAAAAATAAAAGTCAAACTTAAAAAGCAAGGAAGAACAACGATAAAAAAAGAAAGTCCTAGAAAAGTCTTAGAAAAGTAGCTTGTGTATTATTTCTTCCACCAAGCCAACAAGCAAATAATCGGTCCCAAATACATTCAATAAAACCACAAAACCGGAACAATGTGCGATAATACACTTTCACGTCGGCCGGTACAATGATGAATAAATCCTCCCCCCACAAGAAAACAAAAGAACTAAATCATTCAAGACCCGCTCACAAGTTACCATTCCAATCCAATGATAGTATGGGAATTCTAAATCCAATTTCTCACAAAGAAAAGTCAACACAAATGTTCGTCCGAGTTCAAAGAGTCTTATTTCAATTGTTGATTTATTACCCTTCGAAATAAACACACGACGAGTTGAATGTCAATCCCGCAGAAAACTCCCTTCCATCAAGAAAAAATCTTAATATAGAAACTATTTATTCAAAATACTGTTTCTAAAAATATTTATTATTAAACCTATTCCTTATAGAAATTAATTATCTAGTGTCTGGGACGTCATTTTACATTTTGGGAAAATATCCTTCATTTAATTAACTGCCGAATTATTATCGTTTTGTTGTTTAACGAAGCGAAAAAAGCCCATCCCGCAGAATTTGTTTTTAAAAAATTATTCATATATCAAAAATAAACTGTTATTATAAAAAGGCCTTCTACAAAAATCTAGTTATTATTTTAAATCATTTAAAATATTTCCTTAACGGCTGACACAGCCGTTTGCAACTCTCTGTGGAGAATATTATTCTATATTCCATAAATAAATGTTACTACGGAATATCGTTATCAGAAATCTATTTTCTATTTTGAAAAAAAAACAAACTTTTTTTTAATGGACCGGTTTATTTTTTTGTCAACTTTACGGGAAAATATCACTCTTACTCGTTAAATGACAGGAGACTTTATTATTACGAATTTAAAATCCCGTAGAAAATACTTTTTATAAAAATCCAATTGTTTCTATTTTTAGAAATTAAGTCCGTGTCGGCATGCATGTTTTTAAAATTATTTTTTCCTTAATTACTTTTCCCCATTCCTGCCACCAAATTGTTTTATTTATTTTAATCTAATTAAAAACTAATTTAATTTAACCTAATTTAATTAAATAGTGATAGCATCCAGGTTGCTATTTCTTATTTTTCACTTAAAATTACTTGAAATCCCCAATGCATTTTGTATAATATATCTATTTCTGAGAATAAATTGTGATTTATTATTTATTATTCCACTATCTTTTTATATGTAACACAATTTCCCCCCTCTATTCCGCTGAATAAGTATTTACTATAGTTGACTATCACTGGGCCTTATTCCAATAGAATATTCCTACCTTATCACCCCCAACCTAAGTCTCGAGTATCCGCTAATAATTGAATCAAGACATATCTTAGCATAAGTACGTGTTACTAATTCTCATCCTCCATATTATACACTAATTATTGCCCCAGATTGCCTCAGGAAGTGTCCATCCTGCCTATCTCTGCTGTAAGTTTATACTTCCCCCAATTCCCTCCTATCCAGGTTTTAGGCTTGACAACAGGTAACGGTTTCTATGCAGACAGCATTGTAGTATTTCCTGCCTAGCGTTCAGTAAATTATCTCTAGATGTCATGATGTGGTACGACTCCAATGCACATGTTATCTTAGAATTATTATATCCTATGATGGATGTGGCTATATTTCTACAGGTTGAATAAGACAGTTTTACAGTATTTTTGTTAATGATTCCCCCCAATCTGCTATCCCTTGGAAAGTTTTTTTCCACTATGCTATAAAAAATCTTTGGGATATTAGTCTTAATATGCTGGCAAAAAAATACTAGACAGAATATTGCCAGGAATTAAACGCAGAACTCAATTGAATCTGTGGACCTCATCAGAAGAAGTGCTAAGTTGGTATAAAGAATTACACATTACTAATCAAAGTAAATTTATAATGTTTGATATAGATTCATACTATCCCTCCATATCCTCTACTTTACTTGAAAAGGCGCTTACCATGGCTAGAAATGAATCCAACATTACAAACTTAGAAATGGTTCAACCCCCCCTATAGCCAGCATATTAAGACTAATATCCCAAAGATTTTTTATAGCATAGTGGAAAAAAACTTTCCAAGGGATAGCAGATTGGGGGGAATCATTAACAAAAATACTGTAAAACTGTCTTATTCAACCTGTAGAAATATAGCCACATCCATCATAGGATATAATAATTCTAAGATAACTAAAACAAGGGAAGCCATGTTCTCTTCTGGTGTTGATCCCAGTAACACCAGTTCAGTGAGAACCTCCATTATAAATAACCATAGTAGTAGAACATCGAGCAACGGCCCAGCACACAACTGTAACTGCAGAGCTTCTAACATCTGTCCACTGGGGGGGGGAACTGTAGAGTTTCAAGCATTGTCTACAAATGCGATGTGATAACAGACAGTAGTAGGAAATCATATATCGGTTCAACCGGGGGTGAGTTCAAAGATAGATTCAGAAACCACATGAGTTCCTTCAGGGGAGGCCAAAGGGAAGACATAGATAGGCCTAACACTTCTGTTGGCCGTTTTGTGAGAAACCTCATTGCTAGGCAAGACCCTTTCGAACTGAAATGGTCAATTTTAGGGAGGGCTAACAAATATAAACCGAACAAAAAGAAGAAATGCAACCTATGTGCATTGGAGTCGTACCACATCATGACATCTAGAGATAATTTACTGAACGCTAGGCAGGAAATACTACAATGCTGTCTGCATAGAAACCGTTACCTGTTGTCAAGCCTAAAACCTGGATAGGAGGGAATTGGGGGAAGTATAAACTTACAGCAGAGATAGGCAGGATGGACACTTCCTGAGGCAATCTGGGGCAATAATTAGTGTATAATATGGAGGATGAGAATTAGTAACACGTACTTATGCTAAGATATGTCTTGATTCAATTATTAGCGGATACTCGAGACTTAGGTTGGGGGTGATAAGGTAGGAATATTCTATTGGAATAAGGCCCAGTGATAGTCAACTATAGTAAATACTTATTCAGCGGAATAGAGGGGGGAAATTGTGTTACATATAAAAAGATAGTGGAATAATAAATAATAAATCACAATTTATTCTCAGAAATAGATATATTATACAAAATGCATTGGGGATTTCAAGTAATTTTAAGTGAAAAATAAGAAATAGCAACCTGGATGCTATCACTATTTAATTAAATTAGGTTAAATTAAATTAGTTTTTAATTAGATTAAAATAAATAAAACAATTTGGTGGCAGGAATGGGGAAAAGTAATTAAGGAAAAAATAATTTTAAAAACATGCATGCCGACACGGACTTAATTTCTAAAAATAGAAACAATTGGATTTTTATAAAAAGTATTTTCTATGGGATTTTAAATTCGTAATAATAAAGTCTCCTGTCATTTAACGAGTAAGAGTGATATTTTCCCGTAAAGTTGACAAAAAAATAAACCGGTCCATTAAAAAAAAGTTTGTTTTTTTTTCAAAATAGAAAATAGATTTCTGATAACGATATTCCGTAGTAACATTTATTTATGGAATATAGAATAATATTCTCCACAGAGAGTTGCAAACGGCTGTGTCAGCCGTTAAGGAAATATTTTAAATGATTTAAAATAATAACTAGATTTTTGTAGAAGGCCTTTTTATAATAACAGTTTATTTTTGATATATGAATAATTTTTTAAAAACAAATTCTGCGGGATGGGCTTTTTTCGCTTCGTTAAACAACAAAACGATAATAATTCGGCAGTTAATTAAATGAAGGATATTTTCCCAAAATGTAAAATGACGTCCCAGACACTAGATAATTAATTTCTATAAGGAATAGGTTTAATAATAAATATTTTTAGAAACAGTATTTTGAATAAATAGTTTCTATATTAAGATTTTTTCTTGATGGAAGGGAGTTTTCTGCGGGATTGACATTCAACTCGTCGTGTGTTTATTTCGAAGGGTAATAAATCAACAATTGAAATAAGACTCTTTGAACTCGGACGAACATTTGTGTTGACTTTTCTTTGTGAGAAATTGGATTTAGAATTCCCATACTATCATTGGATTGGAATGGTAACTTGTGAGCGGGTCTTGAATGATTTAGTTCTTTTGTTTTCTTGTGGGGGGAGGATTTATTCATCATTGTACCGGCCGACGTGAAAGTGTATTATCGCACATTGTTCCGGTTTTGTGGTTTTATTGAATGTATTTGGGACCGATTATTTGCTTGTTGGCTTGGTGGAAGAAATAATACACAAGCTACTTTTCTAAGACTTTTCTAGGACTTTCTTTTTTTATCGTTGTTCTTCCTTGCTTTTTAAGTTTGACTTTTATTTTTATTTTTATTTTTTTCCTCTTCTCTTCTTAAGTGACCTCAACTATTACAACGCCACATTGTGTTTTGTCGGCAGTTGAAACCAGTATTCCAGACATTTAATTTCCCTGATGATCTGCCAAGCAAGTAACTGCTTGGTAGTGAAACACGTGTAGGAAAAAACATTTAATTTGAATAAATAGTATTTGTAAGAAAAAATATCTTTAATGGTGATCATTGGTGTCTTGAAAGGAATGCTTTGGTAAGCCTTCATAAAATCACATATATATATATATATATATATATATATATATATATATATATATATATATATATATATATATATATATATATATATATATAGGTACCATACTACTACATATCAACCGGTGACTCTTTCTGTAAGTGTATGTGTCTCTACAACGAGTTTTATTCATTTTTCTCTGACTTTATGTTTCTAAAGGCGCTGATGAAGAGACGGTTTGGATTAACTTTATTAATTTATAAAATAAAATAAAATAAAATAAAGTATTTCCAAACTATTTTGGAAACGATCGTACGCCATACTGGACTTGATGTTCTAATTCTTGGAACAATTGTAATGTTTTAATTCATTGAATGCTTATATATATATATATATATATATATATATATATATATATATATATATATATATATATATATATATATATATATATATATATATGATGGACTCTCCCGTCGATTTCGACGTATGAGTTCAATTTAATTTCATGTAAAATTTGTGAAATTTAAACAATTGATATAAGACGTCACTTAATAAATATTCCCCAAATGTTAGTTCCTGTAAAGTATTTTAAAGACATTTTAGAGAGACATTAAATGGACACATCTTTCATTTGAAAATTCAAATATTTCAGATTTGCATTTAATTTGATCCATAGTCATTAGACGCCAATAAAGAAAGATTTCCTGTATGTCAACTTCGTCTTAAGACCCTTTAAGCTTATTACTTCAATTTGAGAAATATTTTAGAATTAATATCATGTAATGAATTTTGGATCAAAATTAGAAAAGTAATTCTAGACATAAGGTTCAGTAGCATTATATATTGATTTTAACCTTCGTAAGGGGGACATAAAAGTGGCCTAAAACTGTTCTGTTCGCGGGGTACTTTTATCCGTCCCAGGACAAGTATTGTTCTAGTAATACATATATAATCTATTAAACTGTAGAAGTGAGATAGAAAACATCTGCCTACACCCAAATAAATTTACCTTAGGCTAACGATACATAAATAAAAAAAATAAATAAACAAATATGTAAAAAAAACTAAACTAAATAAAAACCTAACAATTTAAAAATTAAAACCTAAAATAGAAATACAAGGAACCACGTGTTAAAATAAATTCACCTATTATATTGACACAACAAAGAAACAGGATATAAGGCAATCTATAGAAAACAGAACAATAGAAAAGGATATAGGAAGTAACACTAACCAGACCTTTGTTCGTGGGAAGCCCAAAGATTGGCCGAGAAAACAACAAAGAATCTGATTGGTTAACTAGCTAGCCGTGTATATAAAAACACCCGGCAAAAATAACTCCATGCATTTTAGCCTGAAGATCACCCCGGGGATGAAACGCGGGAGCATCTGTGCAACTTAATTGCCATAAATATATTTTAATAGCTTACTACTTAGCTTTACTTACGTATCGAGCACTGTTGAAGTTAATACTGAAAATAGATACATAAAAAATTATATCTCCTTATAAGATTTTATGTGGATACATGAAATAGTAATATATATATATATATATATATATATATATATATATATATATATATATATAATTACTGCTAAAACTTTGTGGAACTTGTTTGTTTGACCGTCCTTGTGACTAGACGACCCGTGAACGTTGGGTGTCAAACCCAACTGGTCAAGGCTCGTCTAGTCTGTCTATAAAGTGGGCGTTTCGATGTAAAGAACCAATAAAGAACCCTAATAATGAAGCTAATGTTAATGACTACGGTGTAAATATTAGACGTTGTTCGAAAATTTCCTGACCGATTTTTCGACTCACTTATAATAAGTTGATTAAAGTTGCTATTTATTGCAGTGTTTCATACAAAATCGCATGTACCTAATAACTGATGTGTAGTATTGAAAATATTTCTTTCGGGATGCAATTTTAAGCATATAAGCATATAAGCCCTTAATAACGAAACTGAAAAAAGAAGAAATGCTTGTACTTTTTTTGCATGCGTTCAACACCCTAACCTTAACCCTAACCCTAACCCTAACCCTAAATCCTAACCCTAACCCTAACCCTAACCCTAACCCTAACCCTAGCCCTAACCCTAACCCTAAACCCTACCCCTAAACCCTAACCCGTACCCGTACCCTAACTCGTACCCTAACTCTAACCTTAAACCCAAACTCTAACCCTAAACCCTAACTCTAATCCTAAACCCTAACACTAACCCTAACCCTAACCCTAAACCCTAACCCTAACCCTAACCCTACACCCTAAACCCTAACCCTAAACCCTAACCCTAACCCTAACCCTAAACCCTAACCCTAACCCGTACCCGCACCCTAACTCGTACCCTAACTCTAACCTTAAACCCAAACTCTAACCCTAAACCCTAACTCTAATCCTAAACCCTAACCCTAAACCCTAACCCTAAACCCTAACCCTAAACCCTAACCCTAACCGTACCCTAATTCGTACCCTAACCCTAACCTTAAACCCTAACTCTAACCCTAAACCCTAACTCTAATCCTAACCCTAACATTAAACCCTAAACCTACCCATAACCCTAACCCTAACCCTAACCTTAACCCTTACCCTTACCCTAACCCTAACCCATACTGCGTCCACTACAATATCGACAGAGCCTTGGGAGAATGGTCTACAAGTGATGTGACAATATAAAAGTGGTTCCAGAAAGTCCGTAGTGATAATCAGTCTTGAAGATGAAGAAGATAGAGGACGGCCATGCACCTTTGACAACAAACGTTTGAAAGCAATGGTTGAAATAAAAGAAGTCAGAGACCAATAGAAACGTTTAAGACATTTGATGTCAGTATTTCAACTGTGTCCATCCATCTGAAGCAAATTAGTAAGGTCAAAAAGCTCGACGAATAATTGTTTATTGTGACATAAAAATGTTGCTTGATTGATTTCTTACGAAAAATCTAACGTTTTGCTCCGTTGGTTTAGTTTATATATAGATGGGACAGTCGCCATCTTGAATTCTGGCAAATGCTCATCTTTGACCGAGTAGCAAACAAACTAATTTGTCTATCTCATCTATATTGTATACATTACGATGAGAAATGGTTTGCAGTAAACATTGAAGTGTCATTATTTTATCATATAGTCCACATAGGTTTCTGTGACTGTGTCTCTGGGTTAATAGCTCTTGCTTGGTATTAGTCATTTTTTACGTTTACAAGGTTTCCTTACAGGGAAATGTCATTTTCATGCATATTGTAGTGGAGACAACCATGTACAATAAATACATTAAAACACAAACCATATATATATATATATATATGAAGAAGAATAGAAAGGAATTAGAGAAGCAAAAGCCAAATCTTAATTCAATTCAATTGCACAGAGCAAGGTATATTCCGCAAAAAAGGCAATTTATTCAAGTTGAATTTTCCTTAAGCCAGGCTTTTCAAAGATCAAAATCTTATCATCAGAGGAAGTCGCTGGGATAGATAAGTTGGCAAAAGCCCAAGATTTAAAATTTGAAAAAATAAAATAAAAGTTGTAGGGGAAGAAACACAGGGCAAAATTCTGCCCGAATGCAAGCAAATGTCCGATTGCTAAAAAGTCCGTGTCGAAAAGTCCAGCGGAGAGAATGAGATGTAGATAGGTAGGTCGTTAAAAGGCCCGAAAGGTTGTGAGAGAGGATTCAAAGTTAAATTCCAAGAAGCCACAACTTCAGGTGCGGCGAAAATAGAAAATCCAAAGGGTAAAATGTCCAATAAGGAGGTACGCTCGTGGATACAGGCAGGCAGGCTCAGAAGAATCCTTTTAGTACACCACTTTATATATATATATATATATATATATATATATATATACATATATATGTGTGTGTGTATGTGTGTGTGTGTGTGTGTGTGTGTGTGTGTGTGTATATATATATATATATATATATATCCATGAACGCCTGGTTCGACGATGTGGTTTGTGAAAGCACTTAATGCCTATGTGTAGTTAAGTAAGAAACCATATTCCATATTGGTCAAGTGGAAACTTTCATTAGTGTGACTCTAGCTTGAATTGCCAGCTTTTATTGGTGCAGTTTTCACATAATTTTGAAACTTTATTTGAATACATTTGTGCTGGATATAGGATAGACCTCATAATATTTTATTACATTTGTTCTTCGTGTGTATTTCTGAGAAGGACAAAATATGCCATAAATAAAATAATAGATGAAAATACAAAACAGATTAGATTCAGGGTTTGGGATCAATAGCTTCCTTGACTATATATATATATATATATATATATATATATATATATATATATATATATATATATATATATGTATATATATATATGTGTATATATATATTATATATACATATATATATATATATATATATATATGAAGAAGAATAGAAAGGAATTAGAGAAGCAAAAGCCAAATCTTAATTCAATTCAATTGCACAGAGCAAGGTATATTCCGCAAAAAAGGCAATTTATTCAAGTTGAATTTTCCTTAAGCCAGGCTTTTCAAAGATCAAAATCTTATCATCAGAGGAAGTCGCTGGGATAGATAAGTTGGCAAAAGCCCAAGATTTAAAATTTGAAAAAATAAAATAAAAGTTGTAGGGGAAGAAACACAGGGCAAAATTCTGCCCGAATGCAAGCAAATGTCCGATTGCTAAAAAGTCCGTGTCGAAAAGTCCAGCGGAGAGAATGAGATGTAGATAGGTAGGTCGTTAAAAGGCCCGAAAGGTTGTGAGAGAGGATTCAAAGTTAAATTCCAAGAAGCCACAACTTCAGGTGCGGCGAAAATAGAAAATCCAAAGGGTAAAATGTCCAATAAGGAGGTACGCTCGTGGATACAGGCAGGCAGGCTCAGAAGAATCCTTTTAGTACACCACTTTATATATATATATATATATATATATATATATACATATATATGTGTGTGTGTATGTGTGTGTGTGTGTGTGTGTGTGTGTGTGTGTGTATATATATATATATATATATATATATATATATCCATGAACGCCTGGTTCGACGATGTGGTTTGTGAAAGCACTTAATGCCTATGTGTAGTTAAGTAAGAAACCATATTCCATATTGGTCAAGTGGAAACTTTCATTAGTGTGACTCTAGCTTGAATTGCCAGCTTTTATTGGTGCAGTTTTCACATAATTTTGAAACTTTATTTGAATACATTTGTGCTGGATATAGGATAGACCTCATAATATTTTATTACATTTGTTCTTCGTGTGTATTTCTGAGAAGGACAAAATATGCCATAAATAAAATAATAGATGAAAATACAAAACAGATTAGATTCAGGGTTTGGGATCAATAGCTTCCTTGACTATATAATATATATATATATATATATATATATATATATATATATTATGACTAAGTAGATTGAAACTTTATGACATTCATTATTTTGCAATGATCATGCTCCGAAAAATTCACCACCAACGATATTTTCCATACCTACACATCTTTCCGAAATTTCAATTTCCACAGCAGGTTTGAAGATTTACAATTATCTTAATCTCTTTATCAACATAATATTTATTTATCTATATGATACAGGCAAGATATATTTGATTTTTTTAATACTTATAAACACAAAAGACAACGAAACAAAGTCAAGAAACTTTCCTTTTCTTCTATGAATTGTCAAATAAGAAGAGACAATAATATATATATATATATATATATATATATATATATATATATATATATATATCACTAGCTTTAAAATGCATCGTTCCTTCTCTTTAAAAAAAAGTAGAACGCTTTGGACGTTAATCCCGCCGATAAAGTGTTAAAATTATCACTGTTTATTCGCTATTTAAAATTGGCCGAGTGGTTAAGGCGTCGGATTTGAGTTGAAAAATCCTTGTAATCCGGGGTTTCGAATCGCATGACCGGTAGTGAATAGTAATATATCTATGCTGATGAGTCCCGATTTAAAAAGGAGGAAACGTATATGTTCATAGATAATAAACAATAACAAATATATATATATATATATATATTATCTTAAGCATGGATTCAATTTTTAACAAATTACGGCTAAGACAAGCTTCCAAATGTTATATATTAGAATTTAATCCAAGAAAACAAAGTTTAAATTATCCATGAAAATTATCAATTTGAATATAAAATGGTTTTCAAAATAAAAACACTTATCAATGCAAAATAGTAGTAGAAACTCTGATTCATATTGTGAAAATTATTACTTTTCTCAAGTAGTCACACAAATAAGATCGTTGGAAAATTCGGGGGAAATAAACACCTATCTCCTTATAGATACTAGCTAACCGAGTTACACTCCTATGGCAAGCACAGTGAAGAATTCAAACGGTTAAGGGGAGGTAAATCCGTCAGTCTTATACCTATTACATAAACAAAATTACTCCCAATCAAAATTTTACCGAATCTGCATATAAGCACATATCATGTTTAGCATGTAATTTCCTAACAGATCAAAATAAAATAGATTAATTTTATAAATACAAGGCCAAGACCACCGACGAATATAGATAAACATAATTAATTATGTTGTTGTTTGAAGTATGTTCTATTTTTTTACAAGAAAAAGTTTATTCATTTCTTTATAGGTCACTACATTGATAGGGCATACTTAAGTCAACTTATTATATAGTATTAAAATGAAAAAGAAGGTTATATAAAGATATGGGTTGAATTAGGTAAGACAGTAAGCTATGTGACTTGAGAATCAGTCGAATTTTATTTTGTTTACCTAAAGTCAATCGTATCCTTATTTCACAAACCAGCAAAACTAGATGGGTTACAATCTGAATTGTAGTACTCGTTGATATTACACCACTGAGATAGATTTAATATTGCTACCTGGGAGAGCTATTATACAATTTTATAATAAGTATTGGATCAGGAATAATACGCCAAACAATTTTTATATTTTAATGGGTTCGACAGACTGAGCGTGGATGACAGACTTACTTGGACTATTCCTACTAAATGAGATACACAAACATGCCCGGTGCTTGAAGGAGGTCTATACAGAGACGACGCACTGTTTATTGAAATAACATATGATAGAATATATGAAAAAACTAAGAAAGAATTACATGAACTTTTCAAATAATATTTATTTAAAATAACAATAGACACTTCTTAGATCTATCCGGTAACCTCTTTAGCGAAACTTTGTAACTCTTTCATAAATCGAACCAAAGCATGCATCTCAAATCACCTTAAATCAATTATAAACTCCATTATATCTAACATTTCTAACAAAATCTCTAGGATCTCATCTAATAGGCAGATATTTAATGGGAATTCTGAATTTTACAATACTGCACTGAACAATTCAGAATAAACTGAAAGAATTAGTTTTCAAAATAAAAATGATTATCCATCTGATAGTAACAGTAATATGACATGGAGGAAAAAGAATACCATTACATGGCGATGACAAAATACTAAGCGTGAAATAAATAATGATATAAATGGAATATATAATAGAAGCAATAAACACAATAAACTTTCCCAGCAGCGGAATAGTAAAATTGATTGTAACAAACATTTTGATCTAAGGAATAAATCTAGTGAAAATAGAAGACGTCAGACTCTATGGTTCCATCCATCTTCTTGAAAATGTCCAAACTTACATCTCTAGATTCCTTTTTATGATTATGCATTATAACTATATATATAAATTTAGCAAACTCTTTAACAAAAATACAATTAGTCTTTTTTTCTCTACAGTACCTAATCTTGAACATGGTATAAAAGGATACAATACGAATAAAATGAATATAGCTAAGTAAATAATGAATATGTCATAAATTTGCATTTTACTTAGTTAAAATATATAAGCTCTGTTTTACTCTATGAATTTACCATTGAACTTAACTTACCTGTAGCATTTAATTATATCCTATTCGTCTGTAGCCTTCATTTTATTTTTATATAAAAATTGGTGTTTTATGATTGTATCTCTTTGTGATAGAACTAAAGTTTTAATTATTTAACTAAACTTTTTATTATATATATATTATTTTAGGAATACATATTATTTTCAAATTGACCCATATACACATGTGTTTCATGCCAGACCTGCAATCATCAGTATGGGAGGAGACAATTCTTGTCGATCGCACAATTCGACCCCCAAAAGTCCTCTTTGACTCAGTAGTCGGAGCGCTAGCCGTTGCGGCCAACACGCATTGCTGTGGAAATGGAAGAGTAAATTAATTAATGCCAAATTCAGCGGGCATATCAGCAAGCTGTCAAACAACTCAATAGCCGGGGCCTAGAGTATTGCATTATATATATATTTCATTTTTTTTATCATTAAACTTTGATTCATTTATTTTAGACAAAGGTCTGAGAAACCCGGCGTTGGCGGTTATATATATATATATATATATATATATATATATATATATATATATATATATATATATATATATATACTAAAAGTTCATATATATTGATAAAGTGAACTTAAAACCAATGTTTTTCAAAAGTGATCAATACAAAGTAAAGCTTTATGAATAAACGTATATAAACATTAGAACAGCCTCCGCGAATTAACCAGCGTGTCGATGTTAGTACATCACCAAAATGAAATCAGACAAAATAAAATTGACCAGTAAAAATTAACTTTTAAAAAGGTCGTAGCTATTGGGGTGGTTAGGGTAAGACTCTTTTCGAAACGTGCCATTATTATTACTGACCACATTTGGTATTATATATAAATATATATATATATATATATATATATATATATATATAATTTGCTTATCTAAGCGCACTCTAGAGCTGTGATATAGCGAAACAGTCTGTCTGTGAATTAATAAAAATATACTAAATTACTAAACTACACTCCTCTTCTTGTGTTGAGTTTGATGGTAAGTGAAATAATAAACTGTCACTTCCGGCACGTGACAATTTTATCATTTTAATTTTACTCATTTAAGCAGCAGCCATATGGCTATGGGGTTATAATAGAATAATATTAATTAATTCGCTGAAGAGAACAGTTTCGCAGAACTTTCATATTTTTGTCTCATGTCTAGAATCCTTATTCCAATTTTAATGAAAATCCGTTACATGATGAGTGCTTATATTTCTTAGAAAGTTTCTCTAGAAATTTCTCAAATTTAAAATTGAAGTTAGCGGGCCTTACGAAGAAATAGGAATTCAAGGAATCTTCCTCAATTGATGTTTTATGACTATGGGTCAAATTTAATGCAAATTTTGAATATGTGATTTTTCAGATGGAAAGTTATGCTCATTTTCTGTCCTCAAAAATCTTTTAAAATACTAAAAAAAAAACTGAAATTTGGGAAATAATTTCATATTTATTAAATGGATCCCAATTTAAGCTGAACCACCAATCCTTCTCCCCTTTTCCTTTTTCTCAGTAGCCCCTTACGTTTACAGTGGCGTCCTGCCTTGTTTGGGGTGAATCATGTAAAAAAAAAAAAAATGAATACTAATATTTATTGTTAAAATTAAAAATCATAAGTGTCTGAATTTTCACAAAAGGGGTTGTAACTCTTATTTGCATCCTTTTCATAAAACTTAATTCAATTAAATATAGTCTACATTACTCACCCTAAAGCCTAGAAGTCTAGCACAATTCATAATAATCGGTTAATGAGTTTACGTGTGAATGCTATAAATAGAAATATATACACATACACATACCTAACGTCAGATAAATAGAGATGTATATCTTTGAGAATTGTTTTGGAAAGTAAAGAATTCCGTAGTCATTGTCGTGGCGATGTGTCACTTGATGCCTGTTTCCAGCTAAAAACACATTAATCACATCGAGCGCCCCCCTCATTAAAACTTCCTAGGAGCAGTTTCAAAATATTCTAGTCACGAATTCATCATCAGGATTTATGTCAATCGATTCGTTGCTTTGTTATTGCTTCGACCTCATTTTTCATTCAACTGTTTCAAAAAGATAATAACTTTAATAGTTCCCAAAGCGACAATTGTTACAACGATAATATCTTTTTAGACTGGCTACATGTATTGTTATTGACGCTACACACATTGTACATAAACACATACACGCAAACATATACATACACGCATGTATATATATATATATATATATATATATATATATATATATATATAATAAAGTAAAGTAACACGGAATCAAATAATCACCGGTGCAATAATTTATTTCGACCCTCCGGCCTCATTCAAGCATCCAAGCAAAGCGATTACATTTTTGAAAATTAAAAAAGAGAAACTCACAATAAATATTCAATGCACATATAGAGAGAGCGACAACATATTTAATACATATATGAAGGGAGGGGGGAATGAACTATTTAAGACGTATATTGAGGGGGAAAGAGAGTGACAACATAGTTAATATATATAGAGAGAGACTACTAATAATAAAAATAATAAAATAAAAATATGGTTATTGGAATATAAATTGAACCTAATTGAATGTGTATATATATATATATATATATATATATATATATATATATATATATATATATATATATATATATATAGTGATTGTTTATATTCCAATGACAAAAACTCAGTCCTTAATCAAATCATTTATTTTTATTTTTATTTTTCCATGGCAAAATTGCTTGTGGTCTTACAATTGTTTCTCAGCGAATAAAATGCGGCAATTAATCTCATTTACTTGCTGTTCCTCGGATACCTAAATGAAATACATAAATTGTCACATCAAGCACAGAGTTCGTGAAGAAAAACAAAAGAAAGCAGATAACACTCACTCACACACACATACGATAATAGGATTGAAAATTCCAATCAGACCGCCGTTTTTAACTCATCAAACGGGGCTACGTTTTTAAATTGATAACAATTTAGAAACGTAGCTCTGTGTGATGAGTTTTAAAGAACACTAACTTACCATAGATGAAAAACATAGTTGAAATAACTGTTGGTTAATGAAAATTCGATATTAAAATGGATAATTATTATTGCTATAATTAAAATAAAAGCGTAAGGTAAGATCTTAAAATACGGTTTATAGTAGTGAATCCAAATAATTACTTATATAATGGTCACATAGGCGAATTTCGATGCTAATCCGTTTGCATATTGTGTTTTTTAAGTATTGGCTATAGTGTAATAATTTAAAGTCTGGGAAATGTTTGGTATATATTTACATTTAGTTCAAAGTAGAATAAAATTATAAGTAAAGTCAAATGCTTAGACTTTGGTAGTAATCCAAATAAACCAATTAAAAAACGACACCTTAAAGATACATGGAATAAAGGTGAAGTCAAAATAAATCCATCAGATACCCAGAAATACTGCAGGTACTAATTCAGCTCTATGGTTAAGACTTGGGGTCAACCAGAGCTATTATACGACAATATATGAATAAACAATAATTATAACATAATCATTTTTAGTATATCAGTTCCAGAAATTCAACAGCCAAAAAGGTTTCTGTGTACGATCGTTTCGGAGACAAAAATTGATTGATTTATACTTGTCTTCACCAGCACAAATATAAAACAGCTACAAATATAAGCCAACAAAAGTATGAACTACTTTAGAATTTTATATATATATATATATATATATATATATATATATATATATATTGTTGAACATAAGAGACAGCTGGTGTCTAAATATCCTTTGGTAGATCTTTTCAATAGTCCGAAATAGGATCTTAGTTTCGGAGGGGAATTGGCTGATGAATTTGCCATAATTTGCATTTATTTCCCAAGTACTTTCGGACCCATCTGGGTCCATCTTCGGGGGGGTGAGGTTAATCAGGTCTAGACCATGTGTAGTATTTATAGAAGGTTTTTGGCTGGAAGTATGTACTAAGTACGAAACTATATTGGAGCTATAAACATTTTAGAATATTATTACTGATATTAAAGTTAATTCTATTAATTAGGGTTTTTTTGGTTTTTATATATAGGGCTTCTAATATATGGAGTTTTCTTTTGTTAGTACTAAATTCTAAGATTTTGGTATTTTCTACTAAGAGTTTTCTGAATTCCGACTATTGAAATGATCTACCAAAGGATATCTAGACACGAGTTGTCTCTTATATTCAACAATACTTGCCTGCAAGAGAAGATGCTGCCTAGATATACATATATATATACATATATATATATATATATATATATATATATATATATATATATATATATATATATAATGCTAAAGTGTTGATTATATATATATAAGTGTTGATATATATATAGATTATAGATAAAATCATTATCTACGGACACGTGTTTAACTGTTAATGCGGATCATCAGCGTGGCTGACTATGACAGTATTTGAACCCTCGATCACAGGAACTGAAATCGAGTTAGCTACCACTAAGCTACGAGGTCCTGTCTGTAATTACGTTATAATTTATCGCTTATAAATGTATATGTATATCATTTGTTGTTATTGCTAGCGATAAATGGCTACGTATATATAAAGTTAGGTTTGTTTATATATTTGGATGTACATAATTCACTTGTGAATTTTATTTAGCGTTTCGATGTTTACAGTAACATATGGAGAAAGTTGATATTCTTTGATGCTAAAAACCTCTTTTCTTCTGCCTCCTTGACGGCACAAGCTCCAGAATGAGGGTCACAGCAATAACATCGGTATACATTACGTTACGTTACTATGTAACACCTTTATTTTCTTTGGTAATTTGAGTACTTTACCATAAGACACAAAGTTACAAGGCAGCGCAAGGTGCGTCACTAATCTTATTCATAAAGGAACCTTTTGAATATTAAAGAATACTTATTGTCACTTGATCTTCAAGTACATAGGGATTCGTCTGTCGGTCACGCTTCATTATAAAATACCATTTTCATCGTTAAACGCGCAAATTGAGTGGGCTTACCTTAAGAATACGCGTTCTTATTTCATCTTCTTTAATTTCAAATTAAGATGAATTAGAAATAAAAGTCTGGATTTGTTTTCAAGCGATCAAGACTAAGCTGCTTTATAGTTGTGGACGACTATTAAAAGAATATGTTTTACAATCGCTTGTTTTTGTTGCTAATGTGTATGACTAAAAATATCTATGGAAGCCTTAAAGCAACAAAAATCAAAGAAACTATTATTAAAAAGAAAAAGAAGTATTGACTGTGAAAAGTTTCTCTAATTGCCTGACTCCCGATAGGAAATGGCCACCCATCCACCCATCGTTTCAGTTTGGCTGAAAGCAATATTTACTTTTTTATTTTATTTATTTATTTATTTTTATTTTGTGGCTTCGTTTTTGGTTTCGTTTGTAGTTTTTGTGTTTGTATTTTTTGTGTGTGTGTTTTGTTTATAGGCAAAAATAAACGATTTGGAGGAGCGGTAACTAAGGAAGATCACTTAATGGATGAGAACAGAGGAAAGATGAAGACAAAGTGATGGGGTGAGTATAAAAAATTGAGAGGGAGAAAAAGATAAGCAGGGTACAGGAAAAAAAGGCGGAAGGAAAAAAAGAAATGGAGAATAAAAAACGAAAGATATAAAAGAGAAGAGACAAAAAAGGAAAAAGAGAGAAAGGGGCAAGGAGTAAAGGAAGGAAAGAATGGAGTCATGAAAGACGGACTGAGGGAATGAAGTGAGAGGGAACGAAGAAACTGAGGGACGAAGAAAGGAACGAAAAGAATGACAGAAAGAGAGGAAGCAAAGAAGGGTGAAAGGAAATAAAATAAAGTAAGAAAGTAATGACATAAATAAATATAGAAAGAAAGGAATACAAGAAAAGGATATAAAAAAGAACAAAATGAGGAAATAATGAAATAAAGTAGAAAGAAAGAATATATAGAATGAAAGAAAAAGAAGTAAAGAAAAAACGAAAAAATGAAAAAAGAAATAAAGGATGAACAAAAAGAAAGATCAGTTAGGAAACGAATGAAATAAAAAAAAAAGAAGAATGGAACAAAAAGGAAATGAAGGAATAAACAGAAAGAAGAAAAAGAAAGAAATAATGTACGGAGAAAGGAGGAAGAAGAAAATGGTAAATGAAAAACAAAATAAAAGGAAAGAAAGAAAAAACGGACATGAAAAGATATGAAACGTAAAAAAAGAAGATAGAAAAGGAATGAACGAATTGAAAGGAAAAAGGGACGGATGAAGAAAGAAAAAAAGAAGGAAGAAAATAAGGAAGGAACAAAAAAAAGAAAGGAACAAAATGAATAAACAAGAAGGAAGGGAGAATGAAGGAAAACAGAAAGAAGGAGAGTTAAATTAAAGGAAAGCAATATAGAAAAGAAAGAAATGAAGGAATGAGAGAAGAAAAGAACAAAGTAAAGAAAGGAGAATGGGAGAAAGCTAAAAAGAGGGAAAGGATGAGAAAAAAGGGTGAAGGGTGAAGAGTGAAGAGACAGAAGGAAGGAAAGAAGGAAAAAAGAAAGAAAGAAAGAAAAAAAGAAAGAAAGAAAGCAGCATAAACAACTGGGAGACAAAAAGAAAAGATATGATGAAAAAAGGAATGAACTAAATAAAAGAAAACAAAAATAAAAGAAAGCTACAGACAGAAAGAAGGGAATGAACTAACAAACGAATGAACGAAAAGTTAATGATAGGAGAAGATCAGCAAGAAAGAAAAAAAAGAAAGAAAGAAAGAAAGAAAACACGAATGAACGTAAAGAAAGAATGGTTGGAGAAGAAGATGGAAATAAAGGAAAAAGGGAAGGAAAGTTAACGAAGGAGTGGGGAAAGGGTAATAAAAAGGAAAGAATAAAAGAAAGAAAGAATAAAAGAGATAATATGCTCATCATCAAAGAGATGGCATATTATTTATAAAACAAATAATGAAGATAGAAGGAATGAAAGAAAAAATGAATGAAAAAAGAAATAAAAGAAAAAAATGAATGAAAAGAGAAGGAATGAAAGAAAGAAGAAAAATATTCCCGAAAATAAAGAAACAAAAAGAGGATTACACCAATGTGATACGTTGGTAAGAAATGTTGTCCAATTGCAAAAGTCGATATACTAAACCTCAGAGCCACTTCCTTGCATCGAATTTGATTTCTTTATTATATGACAGACCAACATCGCACACTGATTGGTCCGGATAGAGGAAAGTTGTGTCCTGTCTCATAGTGAAGAAGTTGCAGATAATAATAATAACTATAATAAAATGGCGTCTAAAGAGAAAGAGAAAATGACACAAAAAGAAAACCATGAAAGGAAAAAGACTGAAAAATATAGATATGTCTGCTGTCGGAATAAGCAATATTAAGTATCAATAAAGCATATTTTGCTTCCAATGATAAGAGTTCCCACACTTTGGGGAAATTAGTAAACGTACGTCGTCCTCCGACCGGCAACCCAAAACATGTGACTGTTTCTGCCATTTGATGTACAAGATGGCGTCGATAGTGACACAAAACAAATTGAAAAAAGGCAGACGATAACCGGAATTGTATTTGCAATGTGGACAGAAATGACTTTGGGTGTTTGACCACAGATAAACGAAGAATAATTCTGTAATTGGAATGCTTTGGTAAAATGGTACTGTGATCAATAGATTTCTCTTAGATATGGAGCGTGGGTTTATGGTATTATTGTGAGGACATGTTCAATACAGAAGAAGGGTGTTTATTTTGCACAACACGTTCGCCGAAATACTTTTCTCAATAATACGGTCCGGGATGCCGTGCTGTTTTGTTATACTGATTGTAGTTAAAAATACAATTCCGACACCAAAACTTCTTCGGCTTCTGTTTGGGATTCAAGCGTAGTATCGATTCTTTACTTTCTAGACTGAGACAATTTTCATTTTTGTCTCAATTCAGAATACCCCTTTTGGAGGATGAAGACTTTCTCCACATTAAAAACCGATCTTGTGTCTAACTTTGCCCTCGTGGGGAGGCAAATGAATAGGAACACAAATAACTTCCAAAACAAATGGTTCGAATAAAATAGAGTTACTGAATATATTAAAATTGTGTTCTGCTTAGTAATATTTATTATCATTATTATTATTAGTAGTAGTAGTAGTAGTAGTAGTAGTAGTAGTAGTAGTAGTAGTAGTAGTAGTAGTAGTAGTAGTAGTCATTTGGAGTTCTCACACCAGTTGTTTATCAGTGATTACTCACTGATAACGGCCGGTGTTTTACTCTTAAATCTGACTGACAATAAGCCTTTTCAATATTCCAATACTCTCCATTCTTTTTAAGTCATGGTATAAATGGTGCTATCCCTCCTCGGTCTTTCCATGCTCGCAGTCTCCGTGACCAGTTTTTTATTTATTTTTATTATGGTTTTCTGTGAGTTACTGGCATGCTGAGCCACTGCCTTTCCTTCTCTTTTCGATTTGGTTCAGCCTTTTCTTTTCTGTCCTCCAATTTCGTTTCCCGTTTTAAGCCATGCTTCAAACAAAGTGAAAGTGAGAACTACAAAAAAGCAATACTCTACAACTACGTCCGCATAAACAGACCGCGTGACCGGATTATAGTTAATATTGAATCCCGGGCGATTTCACAAAACAATTTCGGGAGCCGGTCGGTTTACATAAAAGCAACAATCCTGTTGACCAGAGTAAGGTTCAAGGGTTGAAAGCACGCGAGACAGGGGCCAGATATGAAATGAGCAACGTCATCACAGAGCGAAACGGTCCCCATTGGAATGACTACACGCACACACTTACACTAGCACCGCAACTACACAACTACAAAGATAATACGACAATGTTGCATTATAAATAACACCAAAAAGAGGTGAAAAAAACAAATAAGTTTTACCAAACGCTAGAAGATTTGATCTTCTATCGACCTGCATAGCTTTTCAGTTTGGGACGTTTTTAAGTGTTTCTAATTTCAGAATTTGCATCGCAATCCTGGAGGCGTCCATTGTCTGGATTAAAGATGGCTGCCGTCTCTTTACTTGATGTGAAAGTTTGCTTAACAACTAAAAAATCGAAAATTGAATTTAAAAAATACAACTAATAACTGTCTATAATCGGTAGAAAATTTAATTTTCGACTGATCTGTACATTTTTAACGTACTGAAACTGTTTTTAAGTTTTTCTTTATTTCAAAATACTTTGCAGTACACCGACCCTTTCAGCCTTATGTGGTAGTCCATGTTGTTTTCACAAGCCTCCGAGGCTGCGATACAAATTCTGAAATTAGAAATACTTTTTTTTTAAGTTCAAACACTGAAAAGCTATGTAGGTTGATAGAAGATAACATTTTCTTGCGTTTGGTAAAAGTTATTTGTTGTATATTTTTTCATCACTTTTTTTTGTTAACTATAATGCATCACACCTGGTGCGATATAAGCCCTGGGCGGGTTATGCCGGCTTCTTCCGGTGAGGGGGGAGTTTACAGGGCATATCAAATTCACAAACGGTCCCCAGCTACATGTATATCCCGGTAATGGGAAGATGGCCGACAGCACCTAGCATTCACAAATGGGCACCCATCTGGTACTGGCCAGGCTCTACGTCGCTTAACTTCGGTAATATATACCTAGAAATGTTGGACCTCATATCAAAACAGCAATAAACACATACAAATTATATGAATCCATTGACTTGACTTAACCCCCTCCTGGGTCGTAGGGGCGCTGCACCAATGAACTCCACATCAGCTGTCTCCACTTCTGACGGTCATGGGCAATGAACTGGGTTGTAGCGAAGTTGTAGCCCGTCCACTCTTTGATGTTGTCCGTCCATCTTTTGTGTTGTCTACCTCTCCTTCTCTTGCCTTGCACTGCTCCCTGCAGGATGGTTTTGGAGAGACCACTGCCCCTTGTCACGTGACCATACCATCCATAACAACTTAATAAAATGAAAAGATGTCAAGTTAAAATTCTGATGTGTTGTTCTTTCTATTAATGTGGCGAGCGTAATAAGCCAGAACCTGGATCGAGTGGTGGAAATGGTCCTGCCTTACATTATTGCCGCCATAAAAGTGCTCGTCTTCTTCTAGCGTGTATAACCTTGGTGTGAGAAAGAACAAGTACACGCTGGGACTAAAGTATCCATACGTATCGACCGCTTGTGACCCGCGTGCTTTGCCATCCATAAATGACGGGTTTAATGGAAGTCGACAGAATGCGCTTGAGCACTCGAAGAGCCAAGATCATTAAGCGATAAAGATGAGTACTGAAAACTGTGTAAGAGAAAAGTATACCACGTAATGAAGTTCCAGTGGCGAACATGTTGTTTCCATCAACCGAGACCACATTTTCCTCCGTTTTTCTTTTGTTTTTCATTCCTTCGATTGAACTTTAACCAAGTTTTTTAATGCGAAAATAAATACAGTGTAGCTTTATATGCATAAAAGGGGCATTATCATGCATGGATACAGAATTCCTTTTGGAACTGCGAGTTTATACCATACAAATCAAGTCCTGCCTATGCGTAAAATCTCAATTTAGCATCATGGTAGTTGGCGATTTGACTTACCATGATGCTTACCCCACAAAGAGTAACGTATGTAGTCATCGACAGACGGATTCTTTCGCTATATCACAGCTGTTGAGTGTAGCTAGACAAGTAAGTGATTCAGGCCAGGATCGAAACTCACTCTCTATATATAAAACAGAGTTGTATGCATGTGTGTATATCTGTGTCGTAGCATCACAGAAACGGTTGATGTAAGAGCCAGACTAACCGCAGTTTTGAAATCAGGACCTTCGATTCGATGTTCTTATCGATGTCAGAAGTTATTGAACCTTTCCTTAAATTCATCATTAAAAATAAAAAGTACGTACAATCAACATTAGAAACAAATGTTCCGACATTTTGAGCGTTACCTTTCCAGTTTAATATTTCCTAACTATTAGTCGACCGAACAACATACTTATAACTGAATTTTTTACTATCATTAAGAAAAATAAATAAACAAGATTCTTTTTGATTTGATTTTAGTCTAATCATCGTACGTATATGATATCCTTTTTTTTATTAAAAATCGAACTTTTTTATGTTCTTTATTGAAATTGTTTTGATCAATCGAACTATTTTTACACGGAGACATCCCTTCGCTGAACTCATAATCAGCTTGAGTAAGTTAAAAAGACAAAATGTTTTTGTTCAATCGGCGGCCGTGTGGATACAGCGTTCGCCTTCAGTTCCAATATTTTATGCCATCTTTCAGGGTTCGAATCTCATACTAGACGGTTGTTGTTTTTTGCGAGGGCGGGAGTCTAGCCGATATTGATCATCATCATAAAACGTAATAATGCACTTTTATTGTGATTTAATAAAAAAATTAATTAACTGTTTTTTTGTTTTAACTGACGTGCAAAATAGAAAGGTTTGAGAAACCCTAAACCCTGCGTTGACGATTACTTCAGCTAGTATATATATATATATATATATATATATATATATATATATATATATATATATATACGTGGTGTATTGTTGAGATTATTTGACTACAATCTCGAAAGCAATTCAGTTAGTGAGCATGTGCCACGCTCAGCGAAATGATTTTGGGATTTAGAGGGGCAAGTTCAGCTCTAATACACAGATAGAAAATTGGTTATTTGGGAAGCAGCGATTGGGGAAAATGATTTTGAGGAAGTGCACGGAGGGGTGGGAACAGTGGCAATAATCACGTGACGCCGAAATTGGTTAAGGTGGTGAAAAATTGCTGCCTGAACGGCGGTAGAACGCGGAACAATACAATCGAAGCCAGTCAATCAGATTAGGCATAAGGAAGAACCTGTTTGGATGACAAAATACAACACACACACACACACACACACACACACATATATATATATATATATATATATATATATATATATATATATATATATATATATATATATATATATATATATATATATATTCCTAAAACTTAGTTTTTAAATTGATTCCGATGATAATCAGTCTGAAAAAATTGTGTTTTTATATTATCAAACACAATTCTTTTATGTAGTTCAGATCGATTCTCATCGGAATCAATTTCAAAACAAAGCGAAGCTCAATATTCTAGTATTTAAATCTTTAAATAGTTATTTCGAAAAAATGCACTATGGCTAAAATGCAATAAAATCACATATAGAAACCATACAATAATAAGGCGAAAATTCGTGCAAAGAAATCTTCAGAAAAGTACCAGAAAATGGGAACGGCAAAATGGAGATTTTATGAGTCAAAACTCGATTCTCAAAAATCTTGGCCTTGTATATTTTATTGACTCTGAAGACGAAATGTTCAGTATGATGTGATTTTTTTTCTAAAACTTTGTTTTGAAATTGATTCTAATGTGAATCAGTCTGAACTACAGAAAAGAATTGTGTTTTATACTATCATATGTGTAAGATTTATTTCGCCCCGAAATGGACATTAAATCACAATATGATATAAATCTGATTTGTTATACTATATATATATATATATATATATATATATATATATATATATTATTATCATTGTTATTATTATTATTATTATTATTATTATTATTATTATTATTATTATTATTATTATTATTTCATGTATCCACATAAAATTTTATAAGGAGATATAATTTTTTATGTATCAATTTTCAGCATTTACTTCAACAGTGCTCGATACGTAAGTAGAGCTAGGTAGTAAGCTATGAAAATATATTTATGGTAATTAAGCTACACAGAGGCTCCCGCGTTTTATCTCCGGGGGGGAATATTCAGGCTAAAATGCATGGAGTTATTTTTGCCGGGTGTTTTTATATACACGGCTAGCTAGTTAACCAATCAGATTCTTTGTTGTTCACGCAGCCAATCGTTGGGCTTCCCGCGAACAAAGGTCTTGTTGGTGTTATATATATATATATATATATATATATATATATATATATAATACAAAATGTTTCTAGTTCTGAAGAAGACCTTATATCGTCAGAACTGTGTTGATTTTAAATAAATACAGATTTATTTTACAAATATATATACATATGCGTTGTTTTGGCTTCAAAAACTTACAAATTTAAATAACCCAACGATTACGTCGAGGGAACAATCTCTAATATATATATATATATATATATATATATATATATATATATATATATATATATATATATATATATATATATATGGGAAAATGAAAAAGGAAAACCAAAAAGGGATGTTTTTTATGTGTAAATCAACGTTTCGTCTTTATTTATAAGACTTCATCAGGATGATAATATAAAGAAAAATGTCATGCAAGTACGTGCACATATAGGGTTGACATTATGGGAAGAAGGGAGGGAAGTAATAGCCACTACTGGAGAAAACATACACCCCCACACATACATCCCTATTCACCATGAACCAAAACTTTCCAACCTATTTTTCCTTAAGTCTTTGCCGCAGCCACCTGCTCAAATATTCCAGCCTCCCTCTTCCCCACCCCTCAACTCCCTCACTCACTGCCTAATCTGCATAACTATTTGTAAACAGATGTATGGTACTATTCATTTGTAATTGATTTGTTCTATTCACCTATATGCAATAGTTTTGACGTTATTAACAGTAATTAATTATTGTTATTTAATAAAAGAGGGATAAATTACCAAAAGCTTCTTAAAATATTTTGTTCATTAATCTTCAAGGGAGGTAATTTAAATGTAAACTAATATATTTAGCTTGCTAGGAAGAAAGATATACCGGCGAGGCATAAGAATGGAATTCATATAGAGAGGGGGAATGTAAGTGCTCTCTCTCTCTCTCTATATATATATATATATATATATATATATATATATATATATATAGGATCAAAATAAACCAAAGTGATAACTTATAGTATATGGAACCTATTGTGAAAAGGATTAGCTCAATATACGAGATAGAGCAATAGTAGAGATAGAAGAAAAAAGAGTGATAAATATGCGACGATTGTCTAAATTTATTTCAAATTTCAATTGTTCAATGCAAGGTGTAATCAGTAATAAACTAGTGTTTATTTTTTCTTTCCTTAAGCCAAGGCTTTTCAAAGATCGAAATCTTATCATCACTCTATATATATATATATATATATATATATATATATATATATCTTTCTATCTCTTTATCTATATATATATCTTTTATTTTAAAAATCTACGTAGAATAGATAGTGGTCATTGTTTTGAGTCAACTGGTCATGAACCTCAATATATGCAGGGAACAAATTTCCATAAATTCCTCAAAAAGATAGTTTTTATTTGAATACAATTGTTTCGGCCTTCTCAATCACATACATATTTTTTATATACAGAATGTATACAAAATGTCAATTTCTCGGGGAGGCTTCATCAATGTCTATTGAAGGTAGAAAGGTACGCCCATCGGGCTGGAAAAAAATGAAATGCATTCAGTATGCATTTATTTTATTTTTAAATTTTTCTTTTATGTATTATATTTTTTATTATATTTTTCATATATTTTCTATTTGCTGATTATATTATAAAAGAAAAAATATCTATTTACGCCTAGTTTTTCATCGGAATGACCAAATAGTGCTATGTCCGTACCATGTGCATTTAACTTTTATTGGGTGTGTTCATAGTTCATCGCTAAAAACATGCGTCGTCAAAATTCACACAAACAAGTGATAAACATTTTCACTAATCGTCGTTGTTTAGGTTGAATTTTTTTTTTTTTTCTAATCCTTGAATTTTCATTTTAATTCTTTTTTTCATACTTTTCTTTGAAGTACGTCTCGAGTTTTTCGCAAAATCACGTTCCTATCGTAAGAATAGGATAGGAAATATATAATGTTTTAATATTTCGAACAGTTCTGTCTTTTATGGAAATATACATTTTTTTGATAGAAAGGGATTGAATATGAAAGTTTTATGAAATATGAAAAACTTAATTCTTAGAACTACGTCCGTTTCAAATGTATTTTAGTGACACTTCCGTGTTTACATGTATGTTTACGTGAACCTGCAAAGAGAATTTCTCTTTTGTTGTTGTAAATATGTAGTCTTCAACGTACGTGCGTCGTTTATATTCTTATTATTTCTAAGTCAAATGATTCTTTAATACATAAGCACTTTTGTCAAAAGAAGATATTTTTAGCCTGTAAAAACTTATACGTATAAAAAATACCCACATTTAAAGTGTCCAATTTTAATGTTTCGGAATTTTTTAGATGGCGTTTGGTAATTTGGATTATTTGGATCATTTAGATTATTTGGATTTTTTGGATTATTTGGATTTTTTTGGATCTTTTGGATTATTTGGATTACTGTTCTCATTTTGGTTATGATTCTCACAACGTTCCGACCGTCATATTATTTTATATATCCATATAAAATGTTATAAGGAGATATATTCTCTTATGCATCAATTTTCAGTTTTTACTTCAACAGTGCTAAATACGTGAGTAGAGCTAGGTAGTAAGTTATGAAAATATAACTCCATGCATTTTAGCCTGACGATTCCCTACGGGGATGAAACACGAAAGCCTCTGTGTAGCTTATTTGCCATAAATATATTGTCATAACTTACTACTTACTATATATATATATATATATATATATATATATATATATATATATATATATATATATATATATATATATATATATATAACAAAGTAACACGGAATCACATGTTTGAAAATCATTTTCAAACATGATATCGCTTCATTTTGAGTACTTGAAAAGGCCGGAGGGTCGAAATAAATGATCGCACCGCTGATTATGTGATTTAGTGTTACTTTATTTTATTCTTGCTCTCACATATTGAGCTCTCGTACTCGGATTTCCTTCTGGAATTTATTACACCCTAAAACAGTATATATATAATATATATATATATATATATATATATATATATATATATATATCATTTGAAAATTGAGCAATAAAGCCGCTAGATGCCACAAATATGATGTAAATATCTGTTTATTTAAATTTTTTTAATTTTGGCCTTAAGTTTTTCGGAAATAAATTCTATCTTCAGAGACTGAAAGTGTTTCATATTAGTAATACAAAATGTTACCTTTTTTAATAGGTTTTTTTTTTCATACTGATTGTTGTACTCCGCATGTATTCATGAAAAAGTGTCTTTAAAACTGGTCTTAATAAAGAACTATAACGGCACGTGACATGCAAGGAAATGTAATAAATATGAAATAGTTCCTTGAAGCATACCGTCTCTGAAGAGGATATTTATTTCCGAATATTTTAAGACTAAAAAAGGGAAGAATAAATAAATAAATAATACGAATAATATGAATTTCAGCAGTTGCAGTCATTAATAGAAAACATTTGCCAATAAAAAAAATTGGTTAAATTTAAAATCAAATTACGTATTTGGCCTGACGATCGAATGGGATATAAACGTTTTTGTCTAGTCCACTTGCCATATATACTAATATATATATATATATATATATATATATATATATATATATATATATATATATATATATATATATATATATATATATATGAAATTATATAAACAATATTATAGCCTTACGTCAATTAACCAACGTTTCAATGCGTATTACCGCATTTTATCAAAGGCAGAGCTCTGCCTTTGATAAGATGCGGTAATACGCATTGAAACGTTGGTTAATTGACGTAATACTATAATATTGTTTATTTACTTTTATAAATACTCTACTTGGTATTGAGAACTTTTGAAAAACTTGGTTTTATATTCACTTTATTAACACATTTGAACTTGATCAATTATATATATATATATATGTGTGTGTGTGGGGGGGGTGTAGCTCACTTGCCACATATATATACATACATATTATAGTATAGTTTTTTATTTATATAAACATAATTGGCTACATATGTGCATACATGTTTCAGCTGTGATTTTATTCAAAGTCGCAGCTGAAACATGTATATACATATGTAGCTAATAATGTTTGTATAAATAAAAAATGTATGCCACAATACAGGTCTACCTGTTATTGAGCACTATCTCATAAGCACTTGAGTTTCATTCGATTAACATATAGAAAACAACAACAATACAATTACTTTATATATATATATATATATATATATATATTCATATATTATATATATTAACAGTTCAAATTCTAACCACGTGAGTTCTTTTATATAATTATATTTTATTTTTTTATGTTTATTTCCTTCCAATTTCTAATACTTTTTCTACATCTAAGAATAATAAAGAAATTGAAAAAACGGATTAAAGTTATAGTTATGTTTGTTCGGTTATAAAGCAATTGAAAGAACAGATGAAAGTTATGGGTATGAATTGATCGTTTCTATGGTCATTGGAATCCAACCATAATATATATATATATATATATATATATATATATGCATGGACGGAATTTTCCTCTCGTGTTTATTATTTTTGACAAAGGGGAGTTTTTTTCCCGAAATATTAAATAAATGATTTTTATAATCATCCGGACATCACACAAACAGCTTACACCACACTTACTGTTATGTAAGATTTTAAGAAAAAATAAATAGTAAGTCACATTTCGTATTCGATTTATTATTTTTGTACCTTCCAGCTTACATCTTACCCGGAATTTGCATTGCCCACAGCCTTTTAAAAACATACTACTACTATTCCCAGCAATGCTTCAAGCAAACTACCACTCTCTCTCTCTCTCTCTCTCTCTCTATATATATATATATATATATATATATATATATATATATATATATATATATATATGGCAAGTGAGCTACAAAAAAACGTCTATGTTCATTTCATCATCTAATTAATTAATTTCGATTTCGATCAGACAAAATATTCATGTCAAGCAAAAAGTCTTTATTTTAACAGCCGTTACATCTTTAGAGACTATACAATCAAATAATAATATTTGAATAATTTTAATATTACAGTCAAAAGAAGAATACTTAATCAATTTCCTGAACAGAACAGTTTTGCACCACTTATATGTCCCCTTACGAAGATTCAAATCAAAATATAATTCTACTAACCCCTATATCTAGAATCCTTATGCCAATTTTAATCAAAATCCATTACACGATTTTGATTTTAATAAATTTCTCAAATTAAAGGCTTAAGCTTAAGGGATCTTGAGAATGAATTAAAATTCAGGGAATCTTGCTTTTTTTGTGTATAATTAACATGGATAAAATTCAATGTAAATCTGAAATATTTGAATTGCTCACTAAAATCCTTTTAAAAATCCAAAGAAGTTGAAATGTATTAATTGATTGCTAACGCATTTCCTTCAAATTTCAAAAAACCTCCAAGGTATCTGAAATTTAATGAAGGTCTTTCACCATCTCTTTTTCCGCTTTGCATACAACAAAATTAAACTAAATATAACCCATATTACCCACCCTTACGCCTAGCAGCTGTGTCCAAAAATTCATAATGATCGATTAACGTGTTTAGGAGTGAACCTATACATACAAATATATAAACATATACATATTTTATAAAGTGAAGAGATACATATACATGCGGAAATTGATTAATAGGCGAAGACAGATAGAGACTATTTTATTAATAGAATTTATAGTTCTACAGATATTACCAAGCACAGTTATAGGAGAATAAAATGCATAGAATTTACAGGAAGAATATTGTGTTGAGTCACACGTTCAGTTGGGGTTGGGGGGGGGGGGGCGTGTAATTGCCCGGCGAAAAGAAATGCTCATTCAAAATGGATTGGCGCTAATGAGGAGATATCCAACCGCAGAAAATACACACACGGCGCGTAAATTGATTCAGTTGGATTCTTGGATATATTCTAGATCTATATGAAGATGCTGTGATAGATAGATATGAGGTTGAGGAAAAAGGGTCCGCGCCGCCGTGTTGAAATAATGATTTATTACGTAAGAATTTATTAACAAACAACGGCTATTCTACAAAGTTAAGACCCTCTGCCAAAGACCTACAAGCTTTCTGAATTGGTTAAAGTACCAATCCATCAGCTTTCAATCGAAACATTATTGAACGGCTTTTCCAACTTCGTCGCAGGAACTTTTTTCTCGGACTAGTATATTTTCAAAAACGGTGTTACCTAAAAATGTTACTTGTAAATTACATCCCCAAAATTATTTCGAAATTATGACCCCCCCCCCACTTCCCCTTCCAATGTTTAGAGATCACATCCTCTACATTCTCAATCAGAACATGGCGCAGGTAGGTAGGTAGGTAGGTAGGTAGGTAGGTAGGTAGGTAGGTAGGTAGGTAGGTAGGTAGGTAGGTAGGTAGGTAGGTAGAAAAAGAGTGGCACCCTCCCCTACACTTTGGTGTAGTAACTAATGAAAAAGTTGTCTTCGGCCGCCCTCGACTACGGTCGACCACTTTACTACTTTGCTATATCTACAAACTAGAAAATGTACATAAACATAGGAGAATAGAAAGTGGCGCTTGGATTTACTTTCGACAGCTTCGTAACTCTCGTTTCCCTTATTTTGTCCTTTAGTTCCCACATTTCATGAGCGATGTTTCTGACAAAGGGAGAAGAATTGCTGTTTTCTTGGTCAGAATCTATCCATCTAACACTTATCCTTGGCTGGATTTTTACCTTGAAGTGGTATTTTTAGCTCCTTGCATCAAGTGGCTTCATGCCTTGTCTGGAGCGATTTCCATAAAAAAAACTCTTCTACAAGGAATATAGCAGAACGCTTATGATGGTAGATTGAAGAAAAGGGGTCTGCGCCGTGTTGAAATAATGATTTATTATGTAAGAATTTATTAACAAACAACAAATACTCTTCAAATTAAAAACCCTTATTGTCTACGGCCCTCTGCGAGCTTTCGGATTAGGTCAAAGTACCAATCCTTCGACTTTGAATTGAAACATTATTGATACGCTTCTTAGGGGGTTGTAAACATCTACCAGTGCTATATATACCAGTACCGATGCGTGTATGACGTCATTTACGCACGCAGGTTGATCTTCTTCTCGTCGTCGTCGTCGTCGTCGTCATCGCCGTTGTCTCCGCCATCATCATAGTTGTGAGCCCAGGTTGCTTCTTCGTTTGTTGATACAAAATAACGTCGACATTTGTTGGTTAGTTTATAAAACGGTTTATTCAAAAGCAGGAGGACAGAACAAAAAAACAGGCTGTCTACTTATGCGTGAGAGAGCGGTGAGACAGATAGATTTCGCTACATCAGTCGCACGGCACGTTCTATCCCCGTTTTGTGAGGCAGCACGCAAAAACACGTCTTCTCTCGTTCGAATCACGTCGGCTAAGCGCAAGGAAAATGGCCCGCCCGGAAAGCGCATGATTTGCGTAACTTGCGTTTGGCGACAATCTAAGACCCGCCCACCCAAAACTTTTCCATTAACACGACTACTATTATGTAACACCGGTGTTTTTCAGATCGCAGCTCCATCCAGAAGTCATTAGAGTAAAAACCGACACGCTGTTTCGGTTCTTACCTTTCTTATAGCTTCATGTCACGACGGATCCCGTCTTTGATGGAAGCTTCTATTTTGGTGTTTGTGCGCCTTCCGGCCATTGTGTCACATATTTCTGCGGTGAGAAGGAATTAAATACTTGAGGTCAACCCCAGTCTAGTTTGGCAGCCAGGACTGACGTACCACTTCTATTGTTTCTCTGTTGTATATACTTTTCTCCAATATACTTGCTTTATCTAAACCCCGTGTCCGTGTTTTCATTTCGACCTCTAACCAGGGTACCAACATTAACCCTTATACTTAAGTTTTATTTTGGCCTTGATAAACGGTGACACATTAGTTAAAGATTTTTAAAGATTGAAATAAGCCTTTTTCTATCTATCTATCTATCTATCTCTATCTCTATCTCTATCTCTATCTCTATCTCTCCCTCTCTCCCGCTTTCCCTCTCTCTCTCTCTATCTCTCTTTTCCCGTAGTCACGATATATTATTTGTATTAATTGCAGTGTAACTAGGTCGTTTAAACAGGGTGGGACCATTTCTCCTCATCATGTATTGAAGTGGGTTTCTCAACCTTCGCAGTTGTCCAAAAAGATTATTTGACGCCATCCACTACGTGTATATGTACACCAGGTTGTAGACTGTTAATAGTATATGGATTCATCCGCTCCTCCAAGGTTCTATTTACTTGCCTCCCCACGAGGGCAGCGTTAGACACAAGCCCGGTTTTTAATGTGGAAGATCCAGCTCCCTAAAAAGGGGAACTGTGGATAGAGACAAAAAAATTTAAAAATTGCCTCATCTAGAAGACAGAAAAGATGAAGTGTAGTATCAGAACAGATACTACACTTTGCTCCTTAGTTTTTTGTGAACTTAAATAGAGATTGGATTTTTTAATATGTCAGTAATGTCTCAATCTCAATTTTGTTGATGTTTTCCAAGCCAAAGTTCTTTTCTTCAAAAGTAGATGAGACAACTTTATCATCCAAACAAAAAGTCAACCAGTAGCACTTTACGAAGCTGGTCAACCAAAGAAGGGGAGCATAGGAAGAACTTTGGGTTGTGAGATTATAAAATAAGTCTTTGAGTTGGCCCATTATGCCCCACTGAACAATTATTCCCCACCTCACCCTACAAATGGAGGGGGAACGCAAAAAATAGAAACTACGGAACAAGTATACAGGTAAGAATAGCTTCTTTTTCGTACATACATAGGAAAATTCTGGGTATCTGCTTTGAACATTGCTGGGTCTGTGTTCGTGCTTGGTCGTTCAACGTTGGCATGGAATTTCTTGAGTTAATCTCGTTTCCCGAGTGACGCCGGGACATAGGTGAGCTACTAATATACAAAGTTATTTTGCCAGATTTTCAAAGTCAGACAAAAATAGCAATCTGTCTTACCTATCGATACTTGATTCAAACTTGCCCATGTTTCGTTTCTTCCCCCACTGCGTTATTGGAACAAATATATTTTATTTCGCGTCAGTTTCTGAATTTACATTTAGATCTTCCACCTCCTTTTTACCCCCTTTGCCTAAAACAAAATTAAACTAAAGATAACCCACATTTGGCCCCCTTACGACTCTAATATTCATAATGATCGATTAATTAATTTAGGAGTGAATCCTGTACATACAAATACATAAACATAGAAACATAGCTTCTTCACCTCCGCCGCCTCTTCTTTTTCTTCTTCTTCCTCCCGTTACTCTCCTTCGTCTTCTTATATATATATATATATATATATATATATATATATATATATATATATATATATATATATATATATATATATATATATCGGTTTTGTTGGTGATAAGACTGGGAACACCAGAAAACTTCTCTTATAAAAGATTCCACTAGTATTGATCTCGGTATAATATAATCACAATTTAAAAAATATAATCACAACAAAATTCACTACAAATAATAAACAAAACATTAAAATAAAATAAATAAAATGCAAAAGTAGCAATTAATACCCTAAATTAAAATTATCAAACATTTTTATCCACATGATAATTACTTATTAGAATTAAAATAAAATAAGAATGACGGTTGTAATCATGGTTTTATTCTCATTTTGAATTTGACTCACTCTGGCCGTCGCCCCATCTCCCTCCTCCCGCCCCGGCCGAGATTGAGATCGTCGCAGCACTGACACGTGCAAAACCTCCCACGTGATAATTTGAAACACGACTTGTTGGGGTCCTCCCCCCTCCCCTCTCATGTCCCATGTCGCCGTTATAGACAAAGCCCCAACTCTATCCCCCTCCCCCTCCAATGTATTTTCAATTTTCAATCTCCCGTTAAAGTGAACTTAAAATTTTATGCCATTTGAATTCCTTTCGCCGGCCCGATGAGTTGGTAGCTATTCGCACCAATGAAACAAAACCTGTTTTGTCGCAACTAATGGAATAAAATCAAAAAATATATATTTTGCTCTGAATTTTCATTGAGCACTCTCATAAACCCGGTTTCAACTTCCTTCGGATTCATACCCCCTGGATATTTGTAACAAGTTAATTATATATATATATATATATATATATATATATATATATATATATATATATATATATATATATATATATATATATATATATATATATATATATATCAACAAGCACTATTATAATTAAGAGTAACATTTTTTCAAGAAGTGTTATGATCGGATTTCTTTCTCAAATTTATTCCAACACGCAAATTCCAAGTCTGCAAATCGGTCAGAGTGCGTTGCAGAAATATTCTTGTAATAAGATTCATTAATCTGAAAAATAAAAGCCTAGAAATAAAAAGAAAACAAAGGAATAAAGAAAATAGGTATTAAAAAAGCATGAAAATATAAATATATAATCAATATGGCCACCCGCTTATAAATCCTATTTGTACGTAACTACGGCGCTTAAACGAAAGGCAGCTCAACTGCCGTCTATTTTTTTTTGTTGTTCTTCTTCTTCTTTTTTCTTCTTTTTCTTCTTGTCTTCCCTGTTCTTCTTAGCTCCTTCTTCGTCTTCTTTTTTCTTCTTCTTCTTCTTCTTCTTCTTATTTTCTTCCTACTCATCCTTATTCTCCTTATCTTCCTTCTTTTCCCTGCCCCTTCTTCTTCGCTCATTTTTCTCCTCCTTCTTTTTTCTCTTCCTCCTTCTTCTTCCCCCTTCTTCTCTTCCCCCTTTTTTTCCTCCTCCTCCTCTTTCTTCTTCTTTTACTTCTTCTTCTTCTTCTTCTTCTTCTTCTTCTTCTTCTTCTTCTTCTTCTTCTTCTTTGCCATTGTCACTTTCTATCTCTACGAGTTCTACAGTTGCGAATTTGCACACATTAAAATGGCCACCATTCGAAAAATGTGCCTTCCTCGTAAAAAGAAAAGATTATTGAATTAGCGGGTGTCCTTCCTTACAAACACCTGCCAGCCTCTAAAGCGATAAAATAGGTGAACACATTTCACTTCTAGTCTTCGTCTTAATTCGTGAAAATCTTAAATTTAAAAATATATATATACTTATGAAGCCAAATTGTCTGTATGTGCGTATGTGTGTCGCTGCATCACAGTTAAACGGTTCAGCCAAACTAACCCCAGGTTTGAAATCAACCTTTTTTATTCGAGTCCTTATCTGTTTCGGAAGTTCGTGACCCTTTTTTCAACTCATTATTCAAAATTAAAAGCACGTAAAATAGCATTCGAAACAAATGTTCCGCCATTTTAAGGCTTCCCTTTTCCATCCGACTGGACAAAATACTTATTTATAATAAACTTAACCTATTAACTATCAGTGTGAAAAATAAATAAAAATAAGTCCAGATTTGTTTTGTTTGTTTTTTTAGTCAAATGATTGTATGTATTTGACATCTTCTTTTCATTTTTTTTTATCATTAAACTTTGATTCATTTATTTTAGACAAAGGTCTGAGAAACCCGGCGTTGGCGGATATATATATATATATATATATATATATATATATATATATATATATATATATATATATATATATATATATATATATATATTTATTTATTTATTTAAAAATTGGTCATATTTTAAATATAAATTTTATCACATAAAGTTATTATAATAGCTCAATAGTGTTATGCTAGAGCTTTGGTAGAAAATATTTCAATGTTATTTAAACCACATCAAATGTAGGGAAAATAGATTCACACCATTTCACTAAAAGATCTATTTTTATTACCAGCATACAATTGGACTACCACCAAGATATATATAATAATGTTCAAGTATCCTAAGCATTTATTTTTGGGGTGGCTATCCTCAGTGCTCGTAAAAAGAAGAAAACTCTGGATTACAATCCGCACTCATTTATATATATATATATATATATATATATATATATATATATATATATATATATATATATATATATATATATATATATATAATGAAGAAGAATGGAAAGGAATTTGAGAAGCAAAAGCCAAATCATAATTCAATTCAATTGCTCAGAGCAAGGTATATTCCGCAAAAAAGGCAATTTATTCAAGTTAAATTTTCCTTAAGCCAGGCTTTTCAAAGATCAAAATCTTATCATCAGAGGAAGTCGCTGGGATAGATAAGTTGGCAAAGGCCAAGATTTAAAATTTGAAAAAATAAAATAAAAGTTGTAGGGGAAGAAACACAGGGCAAAATTCTGCCCGAATGCAAGCAAATGACCGATTGCTAAAAAGTCCGGTGTCGAAAAGTCCAGCCGAGAGAATGAGATGTAGATAGGTAGGTCATTAAAAGGCCCGAAAGGTTGTGAGAGAGGATTCAAAGTTAAATTCCAAGAAGCCACAACTTCAGGTGCGGCGAAAATAGAAAATCCAAAGGGTAAAATGTCCAATAAGAGGTACGCTCGTGGATGCAGGCAGGCAGGCTCAGAAGAGAGTGAGGTGGAAAATATTCGCCATTAACAATACTTCCTGGGCAGAGATGTCAAAGAAAATGCTTTAAAATGGGAAAAAATGCAGCGAAAATATTTTAAAGTTAGCCCGAAGAGAAAGCCGGCTTGAAAATGAGGAAAGGCAGAAACTCTTGTGCGACCAGTAGGCAGGGGGGGAATGAGTAAGGGGTGTGGAGGGGGAGAGAGGAACGGGTGCGAAGAAGGAGAAGGGGTGCGGAGAGTGAATGTGGTTAAAACTAAGAGTGTGATTGTGGGGGGTGAGTCGCATGAAAGTAGAAATTGGATGTTAGCGCGAATTAGGGTTCAACTAGAAAAGGGAAAGGATGGAGTAGGAGTAAGTCAACGAGTGCTGGGAGGGAGAGTTCAAATACCAGAATGCGTCTATGAATAGAGTTCGGGGTTTAGTTGTTTTATCAGGAGACCTTACTTATAAACAATGAGGCAAAATATATTGAAGGGTAGAATTAGAGAAATAGTAAGAATAAAAATTAAAAATTGAAAGATTAAAAAAGTAAAAAAATAAAATAAGAATAGAATTAAAATTAAAGATAAAAATAAAAATAAGAAAATAAAAATAAAAAATGAAAAAGAGATAATAAAATTAGTATTAGTTTTAAGCTCGCAAGGAAAATTATGGGTTGCCCGATAAGAAAATAATAATAGAATGAGGGAAAAAGTCGATAAAATTGGAACTCGAAAATGAGTATTAGAATGAGGAAAGAGTAAATTAGACCTCGAAAGGATATCCGGAATGGGAATCCCCAAGGTGGTTAAAGGTATGGGTTGAAATAAAATGAGCTGTTACGGGACGCTAGTGCTTTATGGAAGAGGAAGAATTAAACTTTGAAACAAAAAAAAATTCAAAAAAAGGTATATGGAGGTTGATTAAGAAAATTATTAATTAGGTTAATGATGGCAGAAAGAAGCAAGAGACATACGAAGTTAAAGTAGTGACTATAGATTAAACCAGAGTGAGAATGGAGATCGCAGTTAAAAGCAAATATTATGGGGGTTAAAAGATGCAGAGTGAGGGCGGGTTAGGGGTTGAACATGGTCTGAGAGAAGTGAGCGAAGGGCGAGGTAAACTAGGGGGGGGAATAATCGAGGCTATTAAAAGAGTGAGAAGAATTATTTAAAAGTAAAAGCAGGAGGGGAAAAAAATTAGAGTGCACAGAGAGAACAGTAAGGAGTTCGATATCGGAGTGTGCAAAGGGGATTAAGAGTAGATAAGGCGAATCAACAAGTGAAAAAAGGACTAGGGTATAATAAGAAAATGGTGGGTTAGTTATCAGGTTGAGAGGGAATGATAGAAGTTTGGAAGTGTTGATGGGAAGCGTAAGAATGTATTAAAAGAAGTTAAAGGGGAAAGAAATGGAAGTCATATAAAAATTATACGGTTAAGGAGGTTAAGTAGAATGATTTAGGGGTTAGTGGGAGAAAGGTATTAAAGTTGAGGGAATTGTGAATCTAACGGAGTTCATGGGTAATTTTTTAAGTTAAGAGGAGGCTAAAGGGATGAGGGGGATATATGCAGAGATTATAGAACAACAGGAATTAGAACAATCTGAAAGGAGATTCGAGATGTAGGGAGGGAAGATCCGAGATGATGGGAGGGTATTTAATCAAATGGTGGAGGGGTGTCTGGGGGATTCCTATGGTTGCTATACTTGAATTTACGTTTATGCCTGCAACTGGAGATAAGTTCATTCTTAGAGTTAATAATGTTTTTAGATTTATTAGCAGTAGCTATCATAAAGGTTTCCAAAGTACAAATTTGGCAATGGGATGCTCCCGGGGTATATGATTTGGACTTTTTAAGTATTGACCAGTGAAGTGAATAGGGAGTATTTTTAAGATTGAGGTTTCTAATTAAATTGGAAAGTGAAGTGTCTGTGCTATTATCGTTGCTATTTTTAAAGGAATAGATATGGTTAGAGATCCGGGTCTTAATGGGGAAAGAGGACGCCCCAATATATGTGTGTATCTTGAAGGGTGGTGCTATAGTTGCATTGAGATTGCTAGTGGTATTAGATGAGAGTTGGGTTTGGAGATTCGAGTTATGCGAGGGAGGTTGTTTTTACCCTTTGGATTTTCTATTTTCGCCGCACCTGAAGTTGTGGCTTCTTGGAATTTAACTTTGAATCCTCTCTTACAACCTTTCGGGCCTTTTAATGACCTACCTATCTACATCTCATTCTCTCCGCTGGACTTTTCGACACCGGACTTTTTAGCAATCGGTCATTTGCTTGCATTCGGGCAGAATTTTGCCCTGTGTTTCTTCCCCTACAACTTTTATTTTATTTTTTCAAATTTTAAATCTTGGCCTTTGCCAACTTATCTATCCCAGCGACTTCCTCTGATGATAAGATTTTGATCTTTGAAAAGCCTGGCTTAAGGAAAATTTAACTTGAATAAATTGCCTTTTTTGCGGAATATACCTTGCTCTGAGCAATTGAATTGAATTATGATTTGGCTTTTGCTTCTCTAATTCCTTTCCATTCTTTTTCATTCTACCTGCTCTATCCTGGATATTGAGCTGTATACTCTTCACAATAGGTTTTACTTTTCCTAAAAGTTCGCTTTTAGTACACCACTTTATATATATATATATATATATATATATATATATATATATATATATATATATATATATATATATATTAGTGATTTTTATGGTACATGTCTGTTTGAAAACGACTGAATTTTCTCTTTTCGTTATTTTTCTAATCACTGAAGAAAATCGAGAAGATCGAAAGCACTTGAGATGACCGGAAATTAAAACAAAATAGAACTGCTGGATCTATACTTTATAAATTACACCTGGAGATCCGGAAACATGCTCACCGAGTCGAGACAGTGATTAAAAAAATAACGAAAATAAAAAAGTTTCGTCATCTTCAATCAGGCACATATTGATATATATGTACATATATATAGTTATACACGTACACGTGTTTCACTGCATCCACAGATTATTTGCGTGGCTTACCACGACAAGGCTCGAACTCACAAACACATTGTATGTAGTATGCTTGCTTAAAGATACGTGACGAATTTATCACTTAAATAATTTAGTGATCTATGTTGTTTTTTTTTAGCGATAATTACAGCTTATAAAAGTTATTGTATGTTCCTTGGGTTTAATAAAGAGCACACACAATGGTAGCAAAGTTTTCACAGCTGTTTCCAGACAATATTTATTTTCACTAATATTTTTTAAAAAATCTAGACAGCGTCTTTCTTCAGAACAGTATTTCTGGAGCATCCTCCCTTTTTACCTAGAAAAATAACAATGTTGGGAAAAAGTTTAGCCTTGACCAAAACAAAAAAATAGATCCAATATTAAACACAAATTGTGACAGAGGGACAAAATCCCTATTTATATAAGACGAATTTGAAATATAACAAACAGTACTTTTTATTTTTTTGGATAAGTAATTTACAATTTAACAAATACACTTTTTTTCAAATCAATATCATAGCGTAAGAAAAAGAATTAATTATTCGGCAGCACGCGTTATGCCCGCCACTGCCCGCCACAAATAACGATCAAAGATTTGTCTCGCATGACTCAAATTAACAAATCAATTGCAACCACTGAAGAAAATCGTCTGATTTGAATATTTAAAAAATGAAAACTGGTGTTTATTTTACGTCTGCTCTGAATACTCGCCAATTTTATAATAATTTTTCTTTTCGGTTTATTTTCAAAATAGAATTAACGTTAAAGTGAAAGATAAGTTCTTCTAAACTGAGACAATTTTTATTTTAGCCCCACCCAGAGTGCTCTTTTTGGGGGAGATGAATTTCTCCACATAAAAACCGACTTTGTGTCTAACTCTGCCCTCGATTCAAATATTTGCTGATTTTACAATAGTTTTTCTTTTCAGTTTATTTTTATTTTTATTTTTCAAAATAGAAATAATGTTAAAGTGTAGTATCTGCTCTAATACTATACTTTATCATTTCTGTCCTTGGTCAGTGAAGAAGAAATAACTTTTAAGGCCATTTTATATTAATTGTCAGCGTGATTCTTGGCAATCCCCAAAGACGCCCCTGCAGTCTAAAAATAACCCTACTAAGGTCAGGAGTCACTCTATAATGCTTCAATTGCCGCAGTCTAGAAGGAGTTCTTAACTGACCGAAGACAGAATAGATAAACTATAGTATCAGAACAGATACTACCTTTAACGTTAATACTATTTTGAATAGTCCAAAAATAAATAAAAATAAAACAAAAACAAAAAAATATTGTAAAATAGGCAAATATTCAGAAAAGACGTAAAAAAACCCGGGTTTTATTTTTGTAATATTCAAAGCTGACGATTTTTCTTCAATTTTAAATGGTTGTCATTGACTAGTGAATTTGAGTCATCTGAGACAAATCCTTGATTGTAGCGGGCAGTGGCGAACATATAAAGTGCTGCCCAAATTATTTAGAAATTTTAAAGTAATTTGGAAGTATTTAAACTGTCGAATAGAAGTCATTTCTGTCTTTACAATTCTTAACAAATTCTCATGTATTAAAAGAGTGAAAGTTTTGGAATAATTGAATAAATAAAGATTAAAACAACGTTACCATAACAAAATGAATTGCTTCACGATCATTTCATTGATTAAAAATCTTGGTGCTTCTTGCTTAAAAGTCCGAAAAAAAGATTTCTTTGTCTTTTAATGTTTAAGAGGTAAATAAGGGGCAGTAACTCTTAATTGTAATTTTGAGCCAGACTTTATCGTTAATTTCTATCAAGCCTGATATTCTCTTCAACTGGAATCATGGATTTGAAATTGTTCCAGTTTGAAGACGTACTATATTTTACTTCAGAAAAAGCAAAACAGATAGATTTTTTGCATGGACTTATTTCTGGAGAAGAGACCTGTAATTGTGGGCATAACATGCGACTTGTGCCATCACGAGTAAAAAACCCAAGTATAAACAAAATAAATGCGTAAATTTTCAATAAAATCTTAAATTTTCCATTTATGTATACTTTGTTGTTCATTTATTACTAATTAATTGAATGTGGCAGTAAATTACGTTACATGTAATAACAACAGTTGATAAGAGTTACTGCCCCTTATTTACCTCTTAAACATTAAAAGACAAAGAAATCTTTTTTTCGGACTTTTAAGCAAGAAGCACCAAAATCTTTAAAAAATGTCTACTTACTTTAATTTATTTATAAAATTATGTTTGTTTTAATTGATTTGTTTTAAAAGTTATGAAAACAAATTGTTTAGGGTTATTTCATTTAAAAAAAAAACAAATTACTATTTAGCGGTCTTCGTAAGCGATGTTACTTTTCTCAGATGAACACCGGCCCAAAGTGCTCACGTCACATTCTGCCGATATGCTGGGTGCGAAGAAGTAACATAATTACCAAAAGTTATTTATTTATTTTTCACGGAAAATCTAAAAACAAAACTTAAATGGTTAAAATTAAAAAAATATAAATGCATTTTTAAGCGAAGTTAAAGAAATGTCCTTTAAATATTAAAATATATTTTTACTACTCATGGAATAATTTAGGACAAAGTTAAAAATGCTGTTTTTCTGGGAAAAAAAAACTGCTAGGGAGACGGGGGGAGAAAAATAAATTATTCCCCATTGTAGGCGGTTAGGTGTACCTATGTTATGTGTGTGTATGTCTGTGTGTGGGGGGGGGGGCTGGGGGCACACACGCGTGCGTACAGCCTTATTTAGAAATAGGAACATATTTTGCTAATTCATCTTTTGTTTTTAATTCCATGAATCAATAACGCTTAAATTATCAACAAAAGATTTCGTATATAGAGAGGCATGAAAACCAAAACCAAACGTGTTTGTAACACTAAGCATTAATTAATTATAAACTGTTTAAAAAATAGTTATGAAAATTAGTTAAACAAATACGTGTATTCGAGCTGATACTTGTTAGTATATATACAGTTTTGGCCAAGTTCCGATGGATGCTACACTCTGGCCGACCTCACACCTGTACAAAGAAAGTTGAGACCTATAAAGGGTCTCACAAAGGTAAGAGGGTTTGAAGTCTCCAACCCGGAAAATTTCCCAAATGCCCCCAGGCTAATAACTTTTCTGAAAACTTAAACGTGCAGCCGCACACACAGTCTGTGGAAAATGGCAGACGCGGCAAAGGGAGCATTTGATGGACTAAAAGCCATTGAGGTCGACCACCTCTCTTTGGCCGAAATAGCTTTAAAATGCGAGGGGAGGGTCCCGGTCTATGTGCACCCCACTTTTTACAGGGCACTAAAACTAACGTTCCCTATGGACGTCGGAGGAGTTGTGCGTGACGGCCGACTTACAGCCGAACTGCTAACCGGTAGCATCAACCAGTCCTCAGGCGTCCTCACCCCCAAGGACTTCAGTCCCGTGTGTGACACTAAATAAGCAGTGATCATGTCTCTAAACCTGGCTACGTGGAACGTGAGGGGCATGAGATCCCGAAGCAGAGCTGCTCGCGTGCTGAGGAATCTGGTGGTCCTTAAGGTACATTTAACTGCGCTACAGGAGACACACTTCGATTCCAGTGGAGATTGTCATGTACTGGCTAGCGAATTCGACGTCTTCTCAGCATATGGCAATATCCACAGTCGTGGCGTCTCTGTGCTAGTGAGACGCGCCCTGTCTGCGACGGTTTACGTTGTGTACGCTGGTGCAGAAGGTAGGTTGCTTGTGCTCAATGTTGCCGTTGATAACAGCAAGTTCCGGATCATTGCGGTTTATGCGCCCAACACCCCCGGGGAGAGGATTTCCTTCTTTCGGCGGTTGGAGGTTTTCCTCAAGGGTTCGGAGCGGGTAGTATTAATGGGGGATTGGAACGCCATCCTTGACCTCAAGATAGACAAGGTCGGGGGGAGTAGTGGGTCGGGCGGGTGTGAGAACAGCCTGTCCGGATCTGGCAAGTCATAGACATGCCGAGAGACTGGCTTTTCTGAGTCGCTCTTTGACAGAGGATTCCCTTGGGTCCCTGTGGTTCGGAAGGCCTTTCGCAACCTCATACCCGCCCCCGATGTCGAAGCCCGTCGTAGACCGAAGGGGGAACCGAAATTCCTCATCGAATGCCGAGCCGCACTTAGGGCGTTGCCGGGGCCCAGGGCTCTTACACAGCCGAGGAAAAGACTATATCGGGAGTTAGTGGAGGGGTCCGCTTCGGATCCGCTTGGGGAGCGGCTGGGATAGTCGGAGGAGGAGATCCGCTCTCAGTGGAGTTGGGCGCCAGGCCAGAGTTACCTCAACAACTCTGAGTACTCTCTGACCTGGCGACTGGTCCGGGACGCGCTGCCCCTTTACGACAAGCTGACCAGAGATGGAGTGAGGACAGATTCTTACTGCCAGCGCTGCGACGACCGCGGAAGAGAAACGGCCGAGCACGCCTTTTTCGCTTGCAGCAAACTTCGGCGACTCTGGGAGTATGTCGGAGAGGTAACGGCTCGCATCGATGCCGAGCATCCAATGCCCCTGAATGAAGCATTGGTTGTCCACAACGTGGTCCCGCCGTGGCCTAGGGAGAAAAGAATGGTTTTTCTAACCATCCTAGCATCCGAGAATGGTGACGTGGGTTTCACGTCTTGACGAGGTCCATGGGGTTGGATATGTCTCCGATCGTGATCTGATCGTCTACTTTAAGCACCAGCTCAGAGTGAAGATCAGATGCGATTGGAGGAGATTACATCGCACGGAGTTCGATAGGAGGTGGGTGCACAACACTAGCTTGTGCATCCGTCGAGGCGCCAGGTATGAACACATGTTCCCTGCTTAGGCATGGCACACGCGGTCCTGGGTTCTACGGAACCCACCCCTCAATCTTTCTTTAACAAAGACCCTTAGCTAGTAGAGTGAATGCGTTCTGACCCTGTTTTTGTTTTTGGTACTAGAGAGCCTCCAAAGATGCCCACTCCCCACACTTTGTTTTTGCCCTATGTCACCCTGTATCTCGGAGGACACCACCATCCATTCCCACATCCCATCCAGACTCAATTTATTTTTGACCCCCCCTCCTTAATTCCTACCCCAATTAGAGACTGATCTGCTTGTTTTCGGATCACCCGGAAAACAGTGGACAGTCTACCACTTAGCAGAGGGTTGGGGGGCCACTACTAATCTTGTATAAAACTTTTGTAAATACTTTCCCACTACCCCACGATGAATTTTGAAATAAAAAAAAATCATACAAATTGGGGATCACCTAAGTAGGTCCAACCCACAGAGAGAACGAGGTATTTTGGTGAGAGAGCCTAGCTACGGGTAAAGTACACATAGACCAATTATATGACCAACGAACCCCCCCCCCCACCTAACGATTCGGGCCTTGTGCCTAAAGCGAATAGGAACGTTTACATACATTGTTTTTTTTTATTTTCATATTAAATTTGCTGTAACCGTCACTTTTGCCTAAATAAAATGGATGCTACACTCTGTAGACCGGTATTGTCTTGGCCTTCGGGTCTTGATTCTGCCGGTCTGAGGTACTGTCCTGTGCAGTTCTAGGAGGTCCACCCTCCCAGGCTTTGCCTTCCCTCTTTGTTTATTGCTTACTGCCTGAGGCGCCCCTACCGGGGAATGCCGACGGGGCTGTCCAGGCAATTTTTAATGGCCAGAATGCTCACCTTCTCGGGCGCTGGCTTTTCAAATCTCACTTTCTTGACTCGACATTGGGTCACATCTTACCTTGTGGCAGTAAGATAAATCTGGCCTTGTGCCTAACCTCCTGGGGAGGTAAATAAAAAGTGTAGTATCTGTTCCGATATGCTCACTCTGTGGACCGGTATTGTCTTGGTCTTCGGGCCTTGATTCTGCCGGTCTGAGGTACTGTCCTGTGCAGTTCTAGGAGATCCACCCTCCCAGGCTTTGCCTCCCCTCATTAAGGGAGGAGTAAGTTTACCGGGGAATGCCGACGGGCTGTCCAGGCAATTTTTAATGGTCAGAGTGCTCACCTTCTCGGGCGCTGGCTTTTCAAATCTCACTTTCCCGACCCGACCTTGGGTCACATCTTACCTTGTGGGAGTAAGATAAAACTGGCCTTGTGCCTAACCTCCCGAGGAGGTAAATAACCCTCCCCCCCCCCATTTATAATTAATTTAAATAAGACTAACCTGCTTTGATTGTAATATAGTTGTGTTAAATGAAAATAACTTTCGTATTTATTCATTTTTGCTACTCTGGTGTTCCCACGACGCAAATTCACTAGACCAACCCGACAATCTTCCAAATCCCATCCATTCACTGTGGAGGTCCCCAGATGCCGAAGAGCTTTCTACTCCAAAAGCTTATTTCCTCGTGCTGCTGGACTCTGGAATTTCCTCCCTGCTTCCTGTTTTCCTGACGGTACTGACATGCGGAAATTTAAAACTAATGTAAACAGACATCTCGCTGCACAGCTCCCAATTTAGGTTGACTCCCCACCTCATAAAAAAACTCTCACCCTTTTTCTCAGTAGCCCCTTATGTCTACAGTGGCGGCCTGCCTTGTTTGGGGTGAACAATGTTAAAAAAAAAATTTTAATGAATAAATACGAAAGTTTTTTTTTCATTTATCACAACTATATTACAATCAAAACATGTATATATATAAATTCCCGAAATAGTTTTTCATTGTAAACAACTGATGATCCCTTAAAATAGTGTTAGAAACTAACTAATATAATAACTGTAAAAAATAAATTGACTTACATGAGTGATTTTCCACTGGAAGACTTGAGACTATAAGTTTTTGTTTTTTTTTATATATTTTTATTTTTATATAGTTTTAATGGTTGAGAAACTTCCGAGACTATATATATATATATATATATATATATATATATATATATATATATATATATATATATATATATATATATGAGCAAAATCGTGGAGATAGAAACAACACGAAAGCATATTGGTGATTAAAAAGGACTGGCTGGTTGACATTTTCCGAGATAAGGAAGCTCGCCATTAATGACGGAAGCCATAATTCTCATCAGTATTTTCCAAAAAAAATCTTACTTCTTACATTTTGTGTCGCCCTTTTGCCTAAATCTCGCTGCTGTTTTCAAAGTAAAAAAAAAAACGCGTGTCTGACCCACACGCTGATACTGATTGACAACCAAGCCCCCTGTATCCGGTACAACAGCGTTATAGATATCACCAACGCGAGATAAGACGTGAACCTCGTCTGGGTAGTTTAGTTCATGCAGTAATTATCAAACAAAAACGGTGTTATTTTCCATGTGATATGTGCACTCCTTTATTCAATATCTATCTATCTATTTATCTATCTATCTATCTATCTATCTATATATATATATATGTATATATATATATATATATATATATATATATGTATGTATATATATATATATATATATATATATATATATATATATATATATATATATATATGTATGTATATATATAAAGTTAGGAAATATACAAATTTTAAGTAACAATTTTGTTTGTTTTTATGTGTTCTTTATATATTTCTTAGTTTTATATGTATATATATATTTATATATATAAATATATATATATATATATATATATATATATATATATATATATATATATATATATATATACAGGGTGTCTCAAAAAAATGTACTCACTCGCGACGTTTGCGAATCCCTTGGTGCGCGTTATCAGCTTTGTTTGAACAATAATGGTCATCAGTTTGAACATTTGCGAACATGATTCTTCAATTACATCTGTCTCATGTATTCGATGCTATTTCATTTCACTCTATGTTCATAATTAAAAGTTTTCTCGTCATTCTACGAGTGAGTACATTTTTTTGAGACACCCTGTATATATATATATATATATATATATATATATATATATATATATATATAAACTGATAAATAATAAAGATAAAATTTTATCTTTAAAATAATCCTATCATGAAAAAGCAATGCTCAATATACAAGATAGAGCAATGATAAAATGAAATGAGTGATGGGAATAAACATTGGAAATAAGTAGTTTTGTAGGAATTCCAATTAAAATAATTTCATTTTACAATGTCAAAAGTATTAGATGCGTTTTTTTACAATTTGACAATTTGGTCGTTGAGACCTTTACAATCACTTTTGTTGATCTGCCTTAGGAACATATTTTGCTGGCAATGGGTTTACTGATTTTTTTAGTTTTTAAGAGATTTATATACTTGTATTCCATCTGGTGAGTCATGCATTTTTTGCCAATGATCTTTAACATCGGATATGAATACCTATATTTTCCTAACGGAACTTTTTCATCATCCGAATTTCTGGAGGACTTTTTGCTGTATTTGATGAACATTCATAATATCCTGTTACATTTTCTATTGAAATTGATGCGCTTTGTTCAAAGATTTTGTATATTTTTGTATTTCTGTATAATCTTTTTATATTTTCACATATGTGCTAATAATAGTAATATCATTTCACTGTCATCCCAATGATCTCCTCGAATGATAAAAGCTTGATTTTTTGAAAATTCGTGTGTTGGGGAATGGAAAAAGTTAATTTATATATTTCTTGTTTAAACTACTTGATGATTTCCTAAATATAGGTCTTTTTACCAATTTTTATTCTCATTACTCATTTCATTTATATATATATATATATATATATATATATATATACATATATATAGAAAAGAGAGTGATAAATATGCGACGATTGTCCAAATTTATTTCAAATTTCAATTGTTCAATGCAAGGTGTATATATATATTACAAAAGTTCATTTGAAATCGACGGTATCAATGCTGTTCAGATCTTCTGTCATTCATTAATTTCAAATTATGCTATTGTTGGCATTGGTTTCCCTGACATATCTCTAGTTAGAATGGCATTGGATGCTTACAGGAGGGGCCACGTGAAGATCGCTAACATCCTAAGTGAAAGTGTTTCTGTGAAACGAACTGGATTCGAACTTGGTACACCCAGGTGTTCAGTCTATGCCGTTAACCACTTAACCTACGTCATCTCCGTGATCTTCTGTAATACATATTTAAATAAATGTTACGCTTTTATTTTTGAATTTTCTTAATAATCGAGCACTATGCTGGGGTTCTCTCCAACTAACCTTACACACACACATATACATATATATATATATATATATGTGTGTGTGGGGTGTGTGTGTGTGTGTGTGTGTGAGAGAGAGAGAGAGAAAGTTCATATAAGAAATATATACTCTTTATATACTCTTCATAATATCCGGAAATGTTTCAAATCGCAATCTCAATGAGCTGGTATTATTTCTAAAGAACTACTGCTCTTATGATCAGCAATGTTAAACTAAAGTATGTATAGTTCTCTTGATTTTGCTGTGAAACGTGCGTAAGATGTATGGAAAAAATAAATGAAAAGAATTTTTGTTTGTGAGACAAAGAAGAAATACAGGTATTCACCGAATTATGAAAATAAAGAGATTGAAAGAACAAATGAAACTTATAATAAAGAGGACATACAATAGTAGCAATGTTTTTATTGCAACTTTATATATATATATATATATATATATATATATATATATATATATATATATATATATATATATATATATATATATATATATATATATATATGAAAGTTATGGAAATAATATTCCAGCGTGATCGAAAATGAAAAAGGAAAAAAACAAAATTATTTATATATTCATCAACGTTTCGTCTTTATTTCAAGACTTCCTCAAGGTTTTTGATTCGAAGAAAGTACAATATTTGGAAATATGTGGTGCGTTTGTGACGTGGAAATAATTTTTTTATTTTGTTTTTCAGACGAAAAAGTCGTGAGAATTCAAAAATATTGTGCGATTATGACGTGAAAAGAATTTTTTTTCTTTGTTCGGGCGAACCATAGCTGTTAGAATTCAAAATGCGTGATGCCTTTAAGAAATAGAATGAGTGTGTTTTTTTTGTTTTTATTGTTGTTTTGTATCATTTTATTATCGATATCATTTACAAAGTTTTGTTGCGTAAAATAGTTAATTTCAAGTTTTGTTCGGATAGAATAAGTTTGCTGATTAAAGGAGATAAATTGTAGAAGTCGTTACGTTGTTTAATTGTGTTAGAGTTTGTAATGAGTGTTGATTTAAGAAATTTTCGCCGAGATTTATTTCAAATGCATTTAATGAGACTAGCCCGTTAAAAGCCAAAAGAATGTTCACGTTGTAATGAATTCAGGGAATTGTCGTATTGAGTTCCACCAACGTATATCTGATGACAATTATTGCATGGGACAGTATATATACCTGCATTAAATGTGAGTATTTTTCTAAATGTTTGGTTGTTCTTGATGTTTGTTTTATAGTGTGTTTATAGTTTGTATTGTTGGAATTCCTAGTTTATTTAGAGTGTTCAAAATTATTGTATTATTGGCGTGGGTAGCAAACTTATAATAACCGAACAGAACTTGAATTTAGATCAAAAAAGGAAACAAGAAGGAAAACGTCTCATTTTAGAAATAAAGTGATAGATTTGTTTTCAAATTCATTTTAAACGGTATGGGTTATCGGACTTGCTATTTGTTTTATCCCTTCCCCTAAACACTTGAAATGGTTTCGTCCGGTTGTTTTCTTTTACTCATTCACGTTTGTGTGAGAGGACGGATATATATTTATTTAAATACAAATAATTACACATTAGTCTTTATTATAGAGTTCTGTAACATGTTAGTTATAAGTAAAACTTTTCTCTCCTCTTATCTACCCCCTCCTCCTGTTGATTAATAATTACTGATAGTGTTGCCTCTAGTCCAATTAACCGTAGCATTATTTTACTATGAGTGGGTTCAAATATATCCCATAGAATCTTTCAACATACCCGTTAGTTGGTACCAATTTACTTACCTATTTAGTTGTGGAACATATAGAGCGTTTTCATTGAATAATCATCTCTGCTGATTAACCAATTAAAATAAACGATGCATCTCAAGTATGTGTATGCTACTGAAATAATTATCTGGGAGTATAGAATATGTAATCGATGAAATCAGTTGGAATTCCTTTTTTATGTAAAGAACATAGACTGTAAATATACGTAAATAACTGGCTAGTAAGAATCAAATATCGATTTCTCATGTGTTATGGATAACTTCGATAATACTACCGACTTTACTTTTTATACTATACTAAAATGGTTACTAGGCGTTGGCCGGGTAAGAGTGTAAGATAGCATCATCTGCAACATAATAAGGAGAGTTTACTTTAACAGCAACCTTGATTTTGTTAGCTAGATATCTTACACACTGAACGATCCAGATATAGGTTAATACTCTTAACCTAACGCTGATAAATAGATTAATTTCATTGTGTAACATGTTAGAAAAGTGGCATTAGCTTCTTAAGGGGTAGCTAAATACGCAGAACTACTTCCGTTATGTTCACATGCAAATTGTACATGTGAATACACTTATATTTAAAGTACACTTCCTAGTATGTCTTTTTCTTCAGTGACAGACATGCACACAAACCGGGGGGTGTTCAGCTTTATTATTATATATAGAGAGATAAATCTAGGCATATAAAAAGCGTTAAAGAGAGAGAGAGAGGGGGGGGAACAGACAGACAGACAGACAGACAGAGATGCGTTGCGTACTAAATATTTCAAAATTCTTTACTTACATTTAAAAAAAAAGAAAAGTATATTCTTTGATTTCATATAATTTTAATTATATTTTATATCATTTAATAAAATATTTAATTATATTTAAAATATTTCATTATATTTCATATAATTTTATATTATATTTCATATAAGTTTAATAATGGTTTCATATAATTTTAATAAATCTAGGCATATAGAGAGCGTTCAAAAGAGAGAGAGAGGAGACAGACAGACAGACAGACAGACAGAGGGGCGTTACGTACTAAATATTTCAAAATTCTTCACTTACATTTAAAAAAGTAAAAGTATATTCTTTGATTTCATATAATTTTATTTTAAAATAATCGGGAGATAGATTCGAAACCGCACACTCGACGTTTTCAGTCTGATACTTTTCTAACTAAACAATACAGACATTCGGTAAGGTGACTTGTAAAATATCACTCATAAGAAATATCGGATCTCCGTATTTTAAGTTTTAAGAGGGTTCTGTCTCCATGAGTAGCTTACAGGTGAGGGAACGCATATATTCAGCACATACAGTGTAACGTAGAGATTCGGGACCACTTCGCCAGATAATTTATCGATATGATATAAATTCGAGCTCCGGTCCCTATAGCTCATTTAGGTTAGGGGACACTTAGAGATTGAGGACCACTCCTAGTGTCTTTCCCAGAAAATGTATACATGGGATTTAAATTTCATAAAAATAGGATATATTTGAAGTTTTAATGGAGGGTATTATTTTATGGCCTCATTATTGATTCGCGAACTCTTCTATTGACTTCCGCGCTAAATTTTACATAAAATACGCTTCTAGACTTGTTGTAGATTCTCTAACCTTTCTATTTATAGGGAATACGCAAACATCACACAAGTACGCAGACACATTGAGTTTTATAGAAGATTAAATATGGAAGTATCCATTTCAACGAAGAATTCTAACTGCTTAGTGTAATTAAAGCCATTTTTCACATTTCTTCCTAATATTCGTTTTTTTGATGAACGAAACTATTGTGGTTACCAGAACTAAAAAGGTCCGATATACCGCAACATTTTGCGGTAACTGAGTTTTGGTATGTCTGAGTTTGGGTGAAATATATCTGGCATCCATTGCATTTAGATAAGAATTTAGAAAAGCAGTGTATAATGGAAAAAGTGATTGGTGTTCGGTGTCAGGAAGTTTCGGGTTTTGAATGTCAGTACAAATGAAACCTTACACTATCAATGATTGTAAATCCAATCTCATCATATCTGTATATATGAAAATCTCTCTTCTTTCTCTCACACACGCAAATACTATATATATATATATATATATATATATATATATATATATATATATATATATATATATATATATATATATATATAAGAAGAAGAAGAAGACCCGTCTAATGAAGGGTAACATGTATTCTCAAAACAGAACAGTTTTTTACCACTTTTATATTCCCTTGCGACGATTAAACTCTTTCAACAATAGTCATTAGACATCAATTAATGAATATTCTCGAAATTTCCGTTCATTTTACCCGTTCCTGGATTGGCATTCTTTGAGTCAGGCCAAAACTGAGACAGAAGAGAGTTCGGCAAAGTAGACCAATTATAGGTCCCCTTTGTTTGGATTTGAAATCGTCGGTATCAATGCTGTTCAGATCTTCTGTCATTCATTAATTTCAGATTATTCTATTGTTGGCATTGGTTTCCCTGACATATCTCTAGTTAGAATGACATTGGATGCTTACAGGAGGGGCCACGTGAAGGTCGCTAACATCCTAAGTGAAGGTTTTTTCTGTGAAACGAACTGGATTCGAACTTGGTACACCCAGGTGTTCAGTCTATGCCGTTAACCACTTAACCAACGTCATCTCCGTGATCTTCTGTAATACATATTTAAATAAATGTTACGCTTTTATTTTTGAATTTTCTTAATAATCGAGCACTCTGCTGGGGTTCTCTCCAACTAACCTTACACACACACACACATATATATATGTGTGTGTGTGTGTGTGTGTGTATGTGTGTATGTTGACTACTTCATACATGACTAATAAATGGGATATATATGTAGTACTAGTGTATATATTTGATGTTTATAGATAGATAGATAGATAGATAGATAGATAGATAGATAGATAGATAGATAGATAGATAGATAGGATACATTTACATCCACACACCCATATTTTTTATCCAAAAAATTACCGAAAACAACATCGTTAATTTGTGCATCTCTCTTCATTAATCTCATTATATCAACAACAGAGTTCCTGCAGAGGTCATCTTAGTGCGATTTCGGTTCAACTTGATGCGATATGACTTCATTATGATGTGACTATTAACATTCAACTCTTTGCGTACATGAATAAACCCACACATACATTTCTATCTCTCTCGTTCTCTTTCTCTTTCTCTCTATCTCTATCTCTCGTTCTCTTTCTCTTTCTCTCTCTCTCTCTCTCTCTCTCTCTCTCTCGCTCTCTCTCTCTCTTTCTCGTTCTCTTTCTCTCTTTTTCTCTCTCATTCTTTTTTACTATATATAATACATCACCCAATAAGTCCCGGACACATAGATGACTCTACTAAAAACAAATCCACGTGATTTTAATAATGTACTCACCTTCAAATGGCCCGTATCAAAATTTGAGCTTAATCGGATTATGACATTAAAAATTACAGTTATTCAAATGAAGTCGATATTGCAAATTTTCAAAACAATGAGATTTTGTGTGTTGATAAAACGTTAGTACGGTTTAAGCAAAGCAATGACTTCAGAAGTGTTATTCGGTAGTTTTGGTAGGGCATAAAAGGTGTAATTGAAAATGTTGTTTATTTATGTATTTATGTATTAATCCAAAAAATAATGTTTGGATTATTTTGTTGTTTATTTATGTATTTGTGTATTTATTGTTTGGATTAATTTGTTGTTTTTTCATGTATTTGTGTATTTATTGTTTGGGTTAATTTGTTGTTTATTTATGTATTTGTGTATGTATTGTTTGGATTAATTTGTTGTTTATTTATGTATTTGTGTATTTATTGTTTGGGTTAATTTGTTGTTTTTTTTATCTATTTGTGTATTTATTGTTTGGATTAATTTGTTGTTTATTTTTGTATTTGTGTATTCATTGTTTGGATTAATTTGTTGTTTATTTATATATTTGTGTATTTATTGGTTTGATTAATTTGTTGTTTTTTCATGTATTTGTGTATTTATTGTTTGGATTAATTTGTTGTTTATTTATGTATTTGTGTATTTATTGTTTGGATTAATTTGTTGTTTGTTTATGTATTTGTGTATTCATTGTTTGGATTAATTTGTTGTTTATTTATGTATTTGTGTATTTATTGTTTGGATTACTTTGTTGTTTATTTATGTATTTGTGTATTCATTGTTTGGATTAATTTGTTGTTTATTTATGTATTGTGTATTTATTGTTTGGATTAATTTGTTGTTTTTTTATATATTTGTGTATTTATTGTTTGGATTAATTTGTTGTTTTTTTATATATTTGTGTATTTATTGTTTGGATTAATTTGTTGTTTATTTTTGTATTTGTGTATTTATTGTTTGGATTAATTTGTTGTTTATTTATGTATTTGTGTATTCATTGTTTGGATTAATTTGTTGTTTTTTTATATATTTGTGTATTTATTGTTTGGATTAATTTGTTGTTTATTTTTGTATTTGTGTATTCATTGTTTGGATTAATTTGTTGTTTATTTATGTATTGTGTATTTATTGTTTGGATTAATTTGTTGTTTATTTATGTATTTGTGTATTTATTGTTTGGATTAATTTGTTGTTTATTCATGTATTTGTGTATTTATTGTTTGGATTAATTTGTTGTTTATTTATATATCTGTGTATTTATTGTTTGGATTTATTTGTTGTTTATTTTTGTATTTGTGTATATATTGTTTTGATTAATTTGTTGTTTATTTATGTATTTGTGTATTTGTTGTTTGGATTACTTTGTTGTTTTTTATGTATTTTTGTATTTATTGTTTTGATTAATTTTTTGTTTATTTATGTATTTGTGTATTTATTGTTTGGATTAATTTGTTGTTTTTTATGTATTTATTTGTTTTATAAACGTTTACTTTGTTAGTTCCGATGTTAAAGGTTATTTGATGAACGTTTGGTTGTTTCTTTTTTATATATAGTTCTAAGATTTTTAAATACGTGAACAATTATTTTTGTGTATGATTTTAGTGTTAGTCGTTAGCATTTTTCTGATTGCAACTGACTGTAATGTTTTGTTGTGTGGAATGATGCCGTGTTCAGTTACACGGGTGTCGGATAGATGGTATGTAAGACGTTATATATATATAAGTTACTTAAATGGGCTTAATAATAATATTTATAAACAAATTTGTTTATAAATATTATTATTAAGCCCCTTTTAAGTAAATTATATTTTACCTACAGACGACGTCGTTTCGAGCTTATTGCTCTCTTCAATTTTCTCCTACAATCTTTTGGTAAACGTCCAGGTGTTACTTCTATATATGAGAACTGTTCTAACAATGGTTTTTAAAAAATCACAGCTCATTTTAGTAGGAAGTTTCACTTCTAGATTGCTTTCACCTTGTCCACTCCAATCCAGGCTTTCTCTGTTCAATCCTGTTTGCCCAATCCTCTTTTGCAACCTTACTACCACGATTATTAAATATTGGGCGAGTATAATTTTGTTAGTTGAGGGTAACAGGAAATGGGGTTCAGTCGTGGTCAGCTTATTGTACTCGGATGTCAGCTCGACCCTCTGTGTACTAAAAGTGAACATGGCGTCACCTTGCTAAAAGAGAAGAAAGGAGGGAAAGAGGTGTAGGCAGTCGGCTGGAAGACTGAGCGAACCGCACGGGTAGAGAATGACTTAAAGTCGACGATAAATTAAGAGGCCAAGGGACCCTAAATATTTGTAGCCGGAACGCACCTCGCCGCTGACAGTAGAGAAGACAATGACGACAATAATAAAAGGTCCTTTTTCTGAACTTCTCTTTTCTTTGTTTTATTGTATCCAACTTTAAATTCCAGCGAGAATTTACCCCTGGGGACGATCGTGGAATGACTGTCTCAGTCATGGAGGGGGGCACGAAGTATGTGTTTGAATGTCCACGTATTTTATTGAGTTGTGATTTGTGAGACATTAGACCACCCCTCAAAGGAGGGGGATAATGTAACACGATAATTAAACATTTTAGTCCTATTTAAGAAAGAGAAATTTCCATGTTGTTTCGGAACAATGTGCTTTGCTTTGCTTGTGTTTACAAAAAGCTTAATGCAATTTGCCATTTCGACGAGACAGTATAGAATTGTACTTTGATTAAATAATTGTTTCGTGCGGTATTTCAGAAATTAAGTTATTGTCATTTTCATTATTTACAGGTTTTTATGGTGTTTTCACAAAGTTACGACCGTTTTACTTCCCAGGCTTCTTTAGTTGTCATAGTCTGTGCCCTTTTGGAATTTCGAACTGAATTTAATCCAATGGCCGATCGTGTATGAAAAAAGGGGAGCTCACCAACCCCTGTGGAATGAAGTCATAATAATAAAAGACTAGATTAATCAGCGCATATTCAAGGCTACTGTGACCTCTTAAGTTTGGCAAACGTCCTAAGATTAAGCACTGTTGCCATATCTGAGCAGGTTCGTTTAGCGCATTCTTTCTTGCCTTCTTTAGACTTAATAATCTAGTGGGAGATGATCTTTTCTGTTCTCTAGACCCCTTTTACTAGTAAAGACGTTGCTAGTCTTTCTCTACTCTATCGTTATTTTTTTCATTTGCACATCGTTTCGGCAATTGTACTCTCCGGCCTTCTTATTTGTCTTTTTGCAGTCGATCATGTATGAGGAGAAAAGGGTGTGTCACCAGTTATTATGGGGGGAATGTTACACATACTCTATTATAAAATGAAACAATCCTCGAAAATTCTTACATTTCATTCTTAGAAAAAAGCTCTGTTCGGAGAAATTCCCCCTGACGAAAGGAAAGTTATTTCCAATTGTGACAGTGAAACGAGTTCTTGCTGTGAATGTCTCACAGGGAAGAACCAGAGATTGAACCACAGTCGAGCATTGAAATAACGATAGAATAGAGAAAGACTAGCAACATCTCTTCTGTGAGAAAGAGACTGTAGAGAAGAGAAGAGATCATTCCCCACTAGATTTCGAAGTCGATTTTGTACTGTCATGGCAAGAAAGAGGTTCTGAGCGGCTTCACAACAGATATGTTTGAAATAGCCAGGTTATATGTGGGTGAGTTAAAATTAGTTTTCAACATAGGGCATTTCATAATGCAACAGCTTAGGTTGTGGTGGTAGTATTGTTATTGTAGTATGTATTGTTGTTGTAGGTAGTGTTGTTGTTTTTGTATGTGTTGCTGTTGTATGTGTTGTTGTTATTGTAGGTAGTGTTGTTGTTTCTGTAGGTGTTGCTGTTGTAGGTGTTGTTGTTTCTGTAGGTGTTGTTGTTTCTGTAGGTGTTGTTGTAGGTGTAGTTATTGTAGGTGGTTGTATTGCTGTTTTGTAAGTGGTGCAATTGTTGCTGTTATTGTTGTATGTGTTGTTGTAGGTGTTAAATAATGGGACGCATGTGTGGATGGACGTACAGAGAGGTCGCTTAACTTGCGCGATTTGTAACGGAGTCATCTCGTGCAATTTTAGTGCAATGTTGTTTCTCACGGTCGCAGTGACGGATGATGAGATCTTAGTTCAAAGGTTAGGTCACACCTGCGTTGTGATCACGAGATTTCGTGACGTCACAGTTTTCCCGGTGGGAAAACTGAGTGAGATTGTCAGTTCTTGACTGGAAGCCGACGAGTCAATACGCCTTAGCCATGTAGCGATTACATAAGCTAGGGGATTTCAGATTCCCGAAAATGAGAGCCAGGCGATGTCCCCCTCTTCCTTTCTTGCAAGAATTAAGTAATTAGGAAATTAACTAGCGTAAGCTTCTCTCTCTACTACGACGTAACTTGCTTCAGTATCGACAAGCTAATAGATAATAAATGGCTCAAACTAAAAGAGAAGGCGTGTTATAAATTATTGTGTGTAAAAGATTTGATTTCAGCTTACGAAGAAACCGCCAGGACGATGGAAAAAGAGGGCGAAATTATGACGCGGGGCGAAGCGACAGACGGATAACAGCAGCGACACAAAAAACCTGCAAAGATATCAAGTGACGACGACGCGACTGTGAAACAAGGGACGCACGGTTAGTACAAATAGTTCCCCTCGGCTGGGATTCTCGAATAGAAACGACACATCGTCCCATTCGCGGGATCAACAAGCGAACTGTTCTACGACGCCAGATTCCGACATTACAACGTGCTATAAACCAGCTATTCAACATAGGTAGTGTTTTTGTTTTTGTAGGTATTGTTGATGTATGTGTTGTTGTTATTGTAGGTAGTGTTATTGTTTCTGTAGGTGTTCCTGTTGTAGGTGTAGTTGTTGTAGGGGGTTGTGTTGCTGTTTCTGTAGGTTGTGCTGCTGTTGCTGTTATTGTTGTATGTGTTGTTGTAGGTAGTGTTGTTGTTTTGTAGGTGTTGATGTTGTATGTGTTGTTGTTATTGTGGGTAGTGTTGTTGTTTTTTAGGTGTTGTTGTTGTTATTGTGGGTAGTGTTGTTGTTTTTTAGGTGTTGATGTAGTATGTGTTGTTCTTGTAGGTGGTTGTGTTGCTTTTGTTGTAGGTGGTGCTGTTGTTGCTGTTGTTGTAGGTAGTGGTGGTGGTGTTATTGTAGGTGATGTTGTTGTTGTAGGTGATGGAATGTTTGTTGTAGGTGGTGGTATTGTTGCAATATACTACTCCTGCCTTGACCGCGGCAGTTCTCTTAAATCAATTAAACAACTGGTTACGGTCCCAAAAAGGCATTTGTTACATAACGCTTTTGAATTAATCTTCTCGTAACGAAAGTTTACGAAAAAATTATGAAAGCGTTTTCAACCTTTTTTAACTCATTTCCGTAAGGCACTTCTATAGGCATTTTCAACAGGCACTTTTAATACACATTTCCTTAGGGCGATTTTAAGCCTTCAAACTGTCAACCTATTTTCAACAATTCTCGTTAAAACATCTGCTCTTTAAACATTTCAAATTACGCATTTTAAACATAGTTCTCTTTTAAATTCTTTTCTCATTAAATATTGTTCATTAACCATTCCACATTAAACATTAACCACTTTAAACATTGCTCGCCAAGCATATCGAATAAAGCATGGTGCACTTTTCCTTCCTGTTTTTAGTTCTTTTCGTTTTACAAATTAGGACCCAAAATGTTATGCACAAAAAAGTTACCTTACGTTTTCTTTTGTCGTCTGGTCGTGATCGCCGTTGGTGCCGTCGGTTTCGTTGTGTCTCTTTGGCCGTGATCTGTATCTGTGGATACAAACTTTATGACAGGCAGAAGAGAAACGCGGAGACAATTTTTCCTCAGAGCGATTCTACTTTTTATTCCGCTTCGTTGTGGGGATTTCGTTCACTCGTTCCTCAATCTACTCATTCATTCCTCTCGCTGGGGGATGCGACGATGCACGGGAAATTGCTAAGAGATCCAGCCATTACGACGAGCGATTACATTTTCGATTCCCTGCTCCCACTTCCTGAGCACTCCTGTTTCATTTCGGGACCCACCAGATAGGTTGACTGTCCAGCTCGCTGCAAAACTCTTAACTCCTTTTCAAACCTTAGTTTTGCACCAAAGAAGGAGTGACGTCACAGATGTACACGTGGGACAGTCATGCAAAACATTTTCGTTCACTCATGTTTTCTGACCTTTTCTGACTCGATGTTGTCTGTGCCGGCGTCGACTTTTGGAACTTTGTTATGGTCTTTCAAAACATGATTGATTCACAACGGTTCACTTCGGTGCGTGTCAGCGTATCCTGCACCGAGCTCGAACAAAGTTCACCCCTTCTCTTAATAAAAACTAGTGGACTTACACACTTTTAGGCATACGGGGCCCCTCATAATATAACATTATTATTGTATTATGTGGTGGTGTTGTTGTATGTGGTGGTGTTGTTTTATGTGTTGTTGTAGGTGTTTTTGTAGGTGGTGGTGTTGTTGTTCTTGTTGTAGGTGTTGTTGTTGCTGTGGTTGTTGTTGTTTTGTTTTGTCTTTTGTTTTATGGTGAGAGCTTATCGATGATATTACTTTTTTATTCTTTTCTTTTGTGGAAAAGAAAACATTGACGTTTTATCCTTATAATGATAAACAATTTCCAGATTCTTATTCAAAGGGATCAATAGAATCACATTGTCACCTCTGACCCTAGAGATGAACAGTGTGACGATACTCAAATAAGACAACACAGGGGATACATATTATAATATTTCCCCTACGGTTATATCAGAGAAGGCTTAGAAGGTTGCAAGGAACTGAAGCTTCAACTCCTTTTCGACACACATCGCATGATAAATGACCATTTAGAGGGAAATGGGTGGAAGAGGGCCTCGGATAATTTAACTGTTCGTATGAATCTTTAAATATTGTCAGGGTTTTCCGAAAAACTTCCTTATGGAACAAACCCCCAAATCTCGCCTTGTACTGTCCTTGCCCTTCCCTCACCCCCGAGACACGAACACCGTCCATTTGCAAAGGAATGTCTGTTATTTCATAAAGACACTATTTGATACCATTCCCTTTCGTCTAATGACAAGGAAGGCGGACGCCGATGGGCGAGCAAACGACAGCGCTGTATTTTGACGCACGGGATGGAAATGTGGCGGATAAAATAGGGCATCGTTAAAGAATTAGTAATCGTTACTGTAACTCAGAATTTCGGATCTATGTAACGGGGTTACCTCGGAATAATCGAGAAAAAAACAAGAAAAGTAAATCATTATAAAAACCTAGATTGTAGCATGAGGTAGGTCAAGTCTTTTTTCTGATGTTTTCCCAATCTACTCGATCGGTGAAGTACGTATGCAAATCCTTTTAATACATTTCAGAATCGGCATGCTTCAAAATAAAAACGATCAAATGCTTACATTTGAATTTTAGTCTCCAACTTGAAATTATCAAAGAAATCACAGTCACGCTCTTATTTATGATTATCTTTATTTTATTTATTATTATCTTTATTTTATTTATTATTATCTTTATTTTATTTATTATTATCTTTATTTTATTTATTATTATCTTTATTTTATTTATTACTAGCGGAACCCGTCGCCCGGCGTTGCCCGGGAGAAAGTACTACCTATTGCATGACGTCGAATAAAAAAGAAACGGCCTATTGGTTTTCTCCCCCCCCCCCCTCTACCGTGTTTGCGCATGCTATAAATGTAAAAAAAAAAAGAAAAAGACGTATAGTAGAATGGGATCGAACGCTGAAACTGGAGATCATGAAACTTGCCTTCCTAACCACTGCGCCACCGTTTCGAGTTAATAAAACATGTGAAAATAGGTCAATTAAGCTAAGCTTGATTATGGGCATGCGTGTTATGTTAAGATTCAGCAATGACACGGTTTATGTCATTTGTAGATGATGAACATGACTGGATTTGGGCAAGTTTTCTATAATATGCGTGTTAAAGGTGTATGATTTTGAAAATGTAAATGTATCGAGGTCTACCAGTATCTTGGTGCTTATTGAATTAAATAGGAAGTCGATTCGATCAAGAAATTATAGCCGCCATGTTGAATGAATAAATGTTGCAGGAACAGTGTTCGTTAATTTCATTCGCTTAATTCCGGAATGAATATAAATGAAGAAGTCCTAGGTAGAATTTGAAATAATGTAATCTGATATTCGCGGAAAATCATCGTAGTGAACGGGAGCGGTCATTAAGTCTTTGCGCATTGCTTTATATTATGTAGTAAATTAATACCAGGCAAATAATAAATAAGAACTGGGTGTTTTGTAAAAATTAAACTGTGCTTATTAGTTCCCGGTGTCGATGAGTAGCGTGACAGTACAGAATTGTTAGGGGGAAAAGTTTTTGCTACCACCTATATGGAGTTGGTTTGTCGGAGAAACGTAGATGGTGGGCCAAATGTAATATTTAGTGTTATGTAGGAAAAATGATAACAAATTTACTAAAACACTGCTCGAGTGAATAAGTGTAGTATAGTGGTAGGTTTAGTAGCCTGTGATGCATGTGGTTATTTTCCTATACTCCGAGAAGGTACAGGGGAAAAACGTCTCTACTTTATATATTAGATTATCATTATTTTTATGTGTTATAATCATTATTTTTATTTATTATTATTATTATTTTTATTTATTATTATCATTATTTTTATGTATTATTATTATTATTTTTATTTATTATTATCATTAGTTTATGTATTATTATCATTATTTTTTTTTATTTTTACTATTATTTTAATGTATTATTATCATTATTTTTATGTATTATTATCATTATTGTTATGTATTATTATCATATTTTTATGTATTATTATCATTATTTTTATTTATTTTATCATTATTTTTATGTATTATTATCATTATTTTTATATATTTTATCATTATTTTTATGAATTATTATAATTATTTTTATGTATTATTATCATCATTTTTATGAATTATTATCATCATTTTTATGAATTATTATCATTATTTTTATGTATTATTATCATAATTTTTATGTATTATTATCATTATTTTTATGTATTATTATAATTATTTTATGTATTATTATCATTATTTTTATTTATTTTTATCATTATTTTTATGCATTATAATCATTATTTTTATGAATTATTATCATTATTTTTATGTATTATCATTATTTTTATGAATTATTATAATCATTTTTATGAATTATTATCCTTATTTTTATTTATTATTATCATTATATTTATGTATTATTATCATTATTTTTATTTATTATTATCATTATTTTTATGTATTATCATTATTTTTATGAATTATTATCATTATTTTTATGAATTATTATAATTATCTTTGTGAATTATTATCATTATTTTTATTTATTATTATCATTATTTTTATGTATTATTATCATTATTTTTATGTATTATTATCATTATTTTTATACATTTTTATCATTGTTTTTATGAATTATTATAATTATTTTTATGTTTTATTATCATAATTTTATTCATTATTATCATTATTTTTATGTATTATTATCATTATTTTTATTTATTTTATCATAATTTTTATATGTTTTATCATTATTTTTATGAATTATTATCATTACTTTTATGTATTATTATCATTATTTTTATGAATTATTATCATTATTTTTATGTATTATCATTATTTTTATGAATTATTATCATTTTTTTTATGTATTATTATCGTTATTTTTATGAATGATTATCAGTATTCTTTATGTATTATTATCATTTTTTTATGTATTATTATCGTTATTGTTATGAATGATTATCATTATTTTTATGTATTATTATCATTATTTTTATGAATGATAACCATTATTTTTATGTATTATTATCATTATTTTTATGAATTATTATCATTATTTTTATCATTATTTTTATGTATTATTATCATAATTTTTATGTATTATTATCATTATTTTTATGTATTATTATCATCATTTTTCTGTATTATTATCATTATTTTTGTGTATTATTATCATTATTTTTATTTATTTTATCATTATTTTTATGTATTATTATCATTATTTTTATTTATTATTATCTTTATTTGTATTTTTATTATCATTATTTTTATTTATTATTATTTTTTTTATTGATTATTATCATTATTTTAATTTATTATTATCATTATTGTTTTTTATTATCATTATTTTTTATTTATTAGTATCATTATTTTCATGTATTTAGTCATTATTTTTATTCATTATTATCATTATTTTTATTTATTATCGTCATTATTTTTATTTATTATTATCATTATTTTTATTTATTATTATCATTATTTTTATTTATTAGTATCATTATTTTCATTTATTATAGTCATTATTTTTATTGATTATGATCATTATTTTTATTTATTATCATCATTATTTTTATTTATTAATATCATTATTTTTATTCATTATTATCATTATTTTTATTAGCTCACTAGGAGTTTTCACACGAGTCATTATCAGTAATAATTCACTTCCAATATCAAGTGGTATTCCCTAGAGTATAAGTGACAAGTCTTCCCATATTTCAAGCACTCTATAACTGTTTCGATAACCATTGAAAATCACTTTGCTTCATTGCAACAGCCGTTTACCATTAATAACGAGCGTGTGCTTCCTCTATTATTTAAGTGGCAACAAACTTCCTTAAGAGATCTGACTGGTGCTCTCCCTCCTCGGTCTTTAAATACCTTTTTTTGACTATTCACGACTATTTTGTATGGTGCTAGACGAGGATGGTGGCACCATATCTCTTTATTTATTGGTGTGTTTTTTGGGGGAGTATTATTATTATTATTATTATTATTATTATTATTATTATTATTATTATTATTATTAGGAGTTCTCACACAGGTCAACATGAGTAATTACTCACTTATAATAACCGGTAGTTTTCCTTGGAGTCTGAGTGACAACAAGTCTTTCCAGATTTCTAGTACTCTCCAGCTTTTTCAATAAACATTGATTTCTCGCTAGCAACGACCATTGGTCTTCTCTGGGATGTTAGTGTCAATAAGTCTCCTCAAGGTACCAGTACTCTCTGCACTTTTCCAGTGGAGGTCTGGTTAGTGTTATCCATCCTCGGTCTTTACATCCTCCTTGACTCTTCACGACGATTTTGTGTGGTATCAGTCGAGGCTTCTTCTAATGCGGGGAGGGGAGTCTATGAAATTATTAAAAAAATTATTATTATTATTTAAGCTCACTAGGAGTTATCACAAAAGTCATCGTCAGTGATTGCTCATCGACAACAACCGGTGATGTTCCCTGGAGTCTGAGTGACAACAAGCCTCCCCAGATTTCCAGTCCTCTCCACTTCTTTTCGATGACTACCGCAAATTACCTTGCAGTATTGCAACAGCCGTCTACCATCGATTTCTCGCTGGCAACAACCATTGGTCTCCTCTGGGATTTGAATGGCAATAAGACTCCCCAAGATCCCATCACTTCGCACTCTTTGAGTCGAGGTCTGGTTTGTGCTGCCCCTCTTCGGTTTGCTCATCCTCCTTGACCCTCTACGACTATTTTGTGTGGTGTCAACCGAGGCTTGTGTCATCACTTTTGGGGGCAGTTAATGAAATTTCTTGCACTTTCTGTTCGTTGGTTCGTGTGGTGATGTTCTTCCTGTGTTTTGTTTTCTTCCTATTGTAACTTCCATGTGATTGGTTACCGTTCATAGCTTATGCGGGTTGATTTCCGCATTCGAGGATTTTCCTTAAGCTTATATCTGCTTTGATCATTGCCTTACTTTGTATTGTCTCAGCCATTCCTTTGATTCCAATTTCTACCAGTCTTTTCTCCATTATTTTGGAGGCTGTTCCTAGTGCCCATACGATTATTGGTATTATATTGACTTTCTTCATGCTCCATATTCTTCATGCTCCATATTCCTTTCAGGTCTCTGCCACTCTCCGTGTATCTGCTTCGTTTTTCCCTCTCTCTGATCTTTACCCTGTGGTTTGATGAGAAGGAAAAATCTACAATTTTGCAGTTTATTTCCTCGTTGTTAATTATTATTACGTCCGATCTCCTTGATTGGATGAGTTTATCTGTGTGTACCTCCATGTCCCAGAGGATTTTGTGGTTTTCGTTTTTCAGTACTGTCCCCGATTTGTGTCTGTACCATTTCTATACATGTTCAAATGCAATCGTTTGCAGAGTTCTCAGTGTAGTTTTCCCCTCGCAGTTGTGTCTCTTCTTCTTCTACTGGTTCTTCTTTTTCTTCTACTTTTATCATTATTATTATTATTATTATTATCATTATTATTATTATTATTATTATTTGCATGCAGAAAAATGCTGTCCATTTTGTTAAAAATCTCAATTTCTCGCTCCCGCACTTAAAGCTTTCCAGTTTGCCAAAATTTTCGGCCATCTTTAAAAATGGCCACTTCTCTAATAATTAATTCCCGCGCTTTCAGCAGGCTTGAACAGCCTCTGAATGGCGTGTGTCAACAAACACGCACCACGGATCCAGTTGCCGCCGAGGGGAAAGTGACTAATTTTCCTCCCCCAGCTAATTATTCCTACTCTCTCTCTCTCTCTCTCTCTTTCTCTCTCTCTCTCTCTCTCTCTCTCTCTCTCTCTCTCTCATAGCAGGGTCTGAATTTGTAAGAATAGAGGCGAATGTATTAGCTGAGCGGTTGGGGAGGGGGGGCGTCTCTCCCTGTCTCTCTAAAACCATTGGCCATTGTCCTATCAAAGAGAGACAGGAGAGACAGTTACTCCGGGCAATTACTCCACTATCGCCACCCCACTCTCTCTCTCTCTCTCTCTCTCTCTCTCTCTCTCTCTCTCTCTCTCTCTCTCTCTCTCTCTATCTATCTATCTATCTATCTATCTCTTTCAAATCAACCAAACACCTTACCTTGCGCTTATTCCAAACAACGGATAAAACGGTCGGGGTGGTGTCGCCGCCATCTTAAATGATCATTGGCCACTTTTTAATGATGTACCGAACACGACGTGTCCAACGCGAAAGGAAACAGACGCGTTGTTTCTACACCCTCCACCCTCCACCCTCCACTTGCACGTCCTACTGCCAACTCATGTTGTAACACCGATTCACCGTGGATAACCAAAGTTAAGCAACGATTTCCTGGTTAGTACTTGGAAGGGCGATTGCTTCAGAATAGGATTGTCGTAAAAGAAAACACGTTATTCTGATATATAAATAAATGGGTCGCAGTTACTCATAAAAGTCTTAAAGTATTTTACAGACATACAGACAGGTGCACAGCTCGCATATTAGTATAGACGTAGATACGTCTGATACAAAGGTGAGACATGTTTGAATATGTTTATTTAAGTACATACCACGCAGACATGCATACAGCTCTTTGATGAGTATAAATTCGTATTCTTCATCCCCAAACCAGATTTTACTATAGCGGGGGAGGGGGGCGTCAATATAGAAACGGTTAAGACTCGCTGAGGACTGGTAAGTATAGAAGACTGTAAAGCACCGAAACCAGAAAAAGTAGTAGTAGTAGTAGTAGTATGGCAAACCATTTTTATGTTAAGTGTTAACTATGCAAAATTTGGTAGAATTTTTTACCACAAGTCTAAATGTTTATTATTACTATTATTTTTATAGTAATAGTAGTATTGATGGTAGTAGTAGAGAGGGAAGGAAGGGGGTGGAAGAAGAAGAAGAAGAAGAAGAAGAAGAAGAAGAAGAAGAAGAAGAAGAATAATGTGTATCCCCTATAACACGTCGTGCATGCTGAGTATTCTCCATCCCAAATTTGGTACCAAATTCGATTTAATTCGTGACCAATAGTTTCGGAGTAGAGAAGTTTTTATTACTTTTAATAGTAGTAGTAGTACTACAACTACTATTACTACTACTGAAAGCAATAAACACCTCTGTGTCACTACTACTACTACTACTACTACTACTACTACTGAATACTACTACTACCCTTACTACTACTGCTACTACTACTGAATACAATAAAGACTTTCATGCTCCAAAACTATTCAAGGATGCTTCCTGTGAAATTTGATGCAATTCTATCGAGTAGTTTGAGAGCCTATAAGTGGCCAATAGCCAGACCAGACGCATTCAATTATCAAATAGATGGTTTGTATTGTTATTGTTCTCATGCATAAATAGCTGGAGTGTGTGTATACAAAATTGGTAAATCTGTTTCTTTCCTCAGACATTATCAAAGTGAAAAAGTAATAATCAAGAAACCTTTCCCCCTTTCTCTCTCTCTCTCTCTCTCTCTCTATATATATATATATATATATATATATATATATATATATATATATATATATACATATATATACATATATATATATATATGTATACACCTACCTTTCTCTCTCTCTCTCTCTCTCTCTCTCTCTCTCTCTCTCTCTCTCTCTCTCTCTCTATGTATACATATATATATATATATACATATATACATATATATACATATATATATATATGTATACACCTACCTTTCGCTCTCTCTCTCTCTCTCTCTCTCTCTCTCTCTCTCTCGCTCGCTCTCTCGTGCGAGCGTGCACGAGTGCACGCGTCTTTCCTTCTCATAATATAACAATGTAAAAATCTGACTTCTCTCTTTTCCTTAAAATAAGTATTTACTCTCCCTACCCTTCCTACCCTCCCTCCCTCCCTCTTTCGCTCTCTCTCTCTCTCTCTCTCTCTCTATATATATATATATATATATATATATATATATATATATATATATATATATATATATTATTAAAAATAACCGACAATTTTTGTCTGGTTATTTCAGTGTTGTTCCTTTCAATTTTCCGGATTAAAATCTTAATCTCGGAAGGAAATTGGCTGATGAAACTGCCATCCGAAAACTTCTCGTAGACAATACTAAAATCCTAGAACATAATACTAATACACAAAAACTCAACATACTAGAAGCTTTACTCATTAAAACTAAAAAACCTGCTATTAACAAGATTAATTTTAACACTAGTACTAATATACTTAAATGCTTATAATACCTAATAAACATAGTTAAATTTTCCCGCCATAACTAATTATAAATCTCACTCCAGGTCTTTACCTGTTTGTCATTATTCCACTGACGATGGACCCAGACGGGTCAGAAAGTACTCTGGACCAACATGTACACTATGGCAGTTTCATCAGCCAATTTCCTTCCGAGATTAAGATTTTAATCCGCCAAATTGAAGGGATCAACACTAAACTAACCAGACAAAAATTGTCGGTTATTTTTAATAATACGTGTCTTAAAGAAAAAATGCTGCCTCGATACATATATATATATATATATATATATATATATATATATATCACTTTATCTCTCTTTTTTCTCTCTCTTTCTCTTTAGCGTTCTCTTTTTAGCTTTCGCTATCACTATCTCTCTCTCTCTTCTTAACTCTTTCTCTTCTTTATGTTCCATACCTCTCTCCTCAATCTTTCTCTTTCTGTAGCTCTCTCTATATATAACTGTAGCTCTCTCTCTCTCTCTCTCTCTCTCTCGCACACTCTTACTCTTGCTTTAGCTCTCTCTCTTTCTCTCTCTCTCTCCTTCTTTCTCTCTCTCTATTTTCTCTATTTTCTCTCTCTCTCTCTATTATGATGTGTCTCTCTTTAGCCCTCTCTCTCTTTAGCTTTCTTTTACGCGCTCTCTCGCTCTCTCTCTCTCTCTCTCGCTCTCTCTCACTCACTCACTCTCTCTGTCTCTTACTTTCTTTCTCTTTAGCTGTATCTCCTGTCATCCCTTCCCGTCTTCATCAAAGTAACGATTTCCCACGTACCCCTGACTTCTCTCTTTTCCCCAACGAGAGACCATCTCTTACTCATTTAGCCATTGTCTTAATGCAGCAAAGTAAGCGCCACGCACCACCCTAATCCTTTCGCTACCTTTGGGCGGCGCCGATTTATCATGACGTTCCAACATTTCCCGCGTTCTCTACTTCACCACCCCTTAACCCTTCCAGCCAGTCTACGCCACGTGATCAAGAAGGACATTCCTCAGAAAATGTACAAGAAACCTCCGATGGTGTTGGTGGATGCGACAAAACAGGGATCGTTCGGTGGAGAAGGCCGCAGATTTTCCTTGGGGATACCTTTAAGGAGAGGAGAAGACATGGATATGCTAGTTTATCTTGGTTCATGGTGATCATAATGGTATGAATGGATGTTAGATAGGTGGTCACATGACAGTTATGGGGTAAGGCGCTTACTGTATTACAATCTTTACAAATATTGTTGAGCAGATTCTTATTTGGCGTATATTATAGTTTTAGAGTTAATAATAATTTCACAACATCATATAAACTGGATTTATGCGTCTATATATAAAGCAATGTTGCCTGTATTTGCGCATGTGTGTCGCTGCATCACAGTTAAACGGCCGATCTAAGAACCAAACTAACCGCATAATTGTAATCATCACCTTCTATCCGATGTCCTTTTTAATGTCAGAAGTTTTTTTTTCCGTTTTTTAACTCATTATTCAAAATTCAAAGTACATAAAAATTGCATTTGGAGAGTAGAAAGTGACTAACTTGGGTTTACTTTTATCAGACCCGTAACTCTCGCATCCCTTACTTTGTCTTTTAGTTCTCACATTCCATGAGCGATGTTTCTGACAAAAGGGAAATAATTGCTGGTTTCTGGGTCGCAATCTATCCATATAACACTTATCTTTGGCTAGTTTGTTTACCTTTGAAGTCGTATTTTAGCTCCTTACATCAAGCACTCAATCATCTTGACCAGAGGGCTAGAGAATTGATGACCATGCACAACGTACTACACCCAAAAGACAATACGGACGGACTCTATATGAAAAGAAATGAAGGGGGAAAGTGACTGGTAAGTATAGAAGACTGTAAAGCACCGAAACCAGAAACAAGAAAACAAGAAAAGGAAAGTTAGAAAAAAACAAGTACATAGACGCTTCATAAGACTGACAATAAAAGAAACCAGCGAAAATAGCTGGGCATGGCTAAGAAAAGGACACTTGAAGAGAGAAACATAATATTTACTGACGGCTTCACAGAACAATGCGATTAGGACAAACTGCATTAAAGCTAAAATAGATCAAACCTAAGAAAACAGTAAATACAGGATGTGTGGATAAAGAGACGAAACAGTAAATCATATAAGTGAATGTAGCAAACTAGCCCAAAAGGAATACAAGAACAAACACGACTGCGTGGGAAAAGCAGTACATGGGAACTATGCAAACGACTGCATTTCGAACACTCGGGCAAATGGTACAAACATAAACCAGAGACAGTACTGGAAAATGAAAAACACAAAATCCTCTGGGATATGGAGGTGCAAACAGATTAACACATACAAGCAAGGAGACCGAATGTCATAATAGTCAACAAGAAGGAAAAATCCTGCCAAATCGTAGACTTTGCCGTTCCAGCAGGCCACAGATGAGACGGAAAAACGAACAATACACGGAACTTGCCAGAGAACTGAAAGGAATATGGAAAGTCAACATAATACCAATAATCGTAGGAGCACTAGAAACAGTCTTCAAAAACATGGAGAAAAGACTGGGAGAAATTGGAATCAAAGTGATCTGAGACCATACAAATGACGGCAATGATCAAAACTGCTGCAATCTTAAGGAAAATCCTCGAATGCGGAAATCAACCCGCATAAGCTACGAACGGTAATCAGTAACATGAAAATTACAAAAGAAAGAAAAAAACAGGAAAAACAACACCGCATGAACCAAAGAAAAGAAACTGCAAGAAACATCATAAACTGCTCCCTCCCCCTCCCCCATAAAAAATGGCTTCGACTGACACCACACAAAATAGTTGTAGAGGGGCAAAGAGGCTGGGAAGACCGAGGAGAGACAGCACTAACCATACCTTTACTGGAAGAGTGCGGAGAGTGTTCGGAACTTGGGGTGTCTTATTGCCACCCACACTCCAGGGGAGACCAATGGTTGTTGAAGTGAGAAATCAATGGTAGGCGGCTGTTGCAATACTGCAAGCTCATTTACGGTGGTGATCGAAAGAGGTGGAGAGTACTAGAACTCTTGTGAGGATGGTTCTCACTCAGACTTCAGGGAACACCACTTGTTGTTGGTGGTGAGCAATCACTGACGATAACTTGTGTGAGAACTCCTAGTGAGTACAAGTAATAATAATAATAATAATAATAATAATAATAATAATAATAATAATAATAATAATAATAATAATAATAATAATAAATATTGTCAATCTCATTAGTATATTTTATTAGTCGGTATAATTACAGATAAGATTGTTCATTGTTATTTCATCGAGTTTGTAATTATGATGCATTACTAGAGTGGTTAGGGTTAGGGTTAGGGTAAGTGTTATACTATTTCTTTGTTGTTAGCTATGCTCGTATTAATAATTCACTCTATAATTTCCTTTTCATTTTTTCTTTCCCACCTTCTGTTGTGGCATTAAAGGATCGAAAAAGAAATAAGATAATAAGGAGGTAGAGTTAACAAGAGTGTGTAGTTAGAGAAAGTAGATGAATAATGTGTGGTCAGAAACTGAAATATTTCCTCGTGTAAAGACTGGCTTTCTAAATAATAACGTTATTATTTCAGCCCGGTCCGTAAACTGCATAAGTACCGAGACTGTTTCTAGCTTGGTCAGAGCGACTATGTCTGTTACCACCATTATCACTATTCATAGTATCGCTAAAGAGTTATTGTAGTGACGCAATAGGGTAGACCACTATAACTCTGCTCGTTATTAAAATGTTTTGCTGGGCGAGAGAGCGAGACAGACAGACAGACAGACAGACAGACGGCAGTAACCCTTATTTCTGTACATCTGTTAACTCATATTTCACTGCTGCCACATCTGGGAGTGCAATACAGAGTACTCTTTCCTACCTTGACAAAATACAAAATCCACTTATAAATCTAGTGGGGACAATCTCTTCTCTTCCCTACAACCTGTTTCTCACAGAAAAATACATTGCTAGTCTCTCTCTACTCTATCGTTGTATTTGTCTTCCTCCCACAGCGGTAAGATGCGACACAAGGTCGGGAAAGTGAGATTTGAAAAGCCAGTGCCCGAGAAGATGAGCCCTCTGGCCTACAAAAAGATGTCTGGGCAGTCCCCTCGGCATTCCCCGGTAGGGGCGTCTCAGGCGATCAGCAATAAACTAACCCCTTCTCAAAGGGTGAGAAGGTAAAGCCTGGGAGGGTGGACCTCCTAGAACTGCACAGGACAAACCCAGACGGATGGAATCAAGGCCCGAAGGCCAAGACGGTACCGGTCTATAGGGTGTAGTATCCATCGGAACAGATACTACACTTTGATCCCTAGCCCAAAGGCATGAAAGATGCTCGACTGAGCTCCAATCTTTGGTTCCTTCTTCATTCACAGCAAGAACTCGTCTTCTACCACAACAAAAAAAAACTATTTTCTTTCTCCCTCCATCTGCCTCGTGCCGGGCTGAATTCCCATGGACTGAGCTTCTTTGCAAGGAACATGGGGGAGGGGGGACTTTATTAACTATCCTGTACTTTCACCTAACAATTAAATAAACAGAAGATACAGTGAAAATTGAATTTAATTGAAAATCCTATCTAGAAAATAGCCTGTTCCGTAAACTGCCCCTGGAACACATTACCGTGGGACTACTTTCCTGCTGATCACAACTTTGTCGTCTTCAAATCAAATGGCAACAAATTCTTGTCATGGAGTCCTCCATCAGTAACCAAACGCAGTTCATGCCATTGATCAATGTAGGTACTTCCATAATGTTCCTCATCTTTCTGTCTCATCAACTCTTATCCTCAAGTGGCTCTTTGTCTTGATAAATTGTGACCCCAATAGTAAAAAACGTGCGGCCAGTCTCGCTTTTACATTAGATATCCTGTTATCCTTAACTAAAAGCTCTCTTCTTCTCTATGACGTCACTTTCGTTCTCAAGCTTCAAGTTCTCTGGTTATCCTTAGTCCTTTGACTTCACTAAGCAGCACCCGTACTTGATCCCTGTCAGTACCTGTGAACTAAAATTCATCCGCTACACAAACTAGCTAACTTAGCCAGTTGATATTTTACACGATAAAAATGAAATAAAATTAGAAAGAAAAAAAGAAAAGAAAAACCTAAAGAAAGAACAAAAGAAAAATTAAGAATTGAGAAAGTAAGAATGCATTCATTCAGAAAAAAATAATGAAATAGATAACTCAATATCTATTTACATATATATATATATATATATATATATATATATATATATTTCTCTCTCTCTCTCTCTCTCTATCTATATATATATATATATATATATGTATGTATATATATACATATACATATACATATATATATCTTTAGAGAGAGAGAAGGAGAGAGAGTGAAAGAGAGAAGTAGAGATGTAGTAATATATAGTAATAAGTAGTAATCTATAGTGATAAGTAATAACACGGCACATCTAAAACAAGAATAAGTTTCAAGCTCCTAAATTTCATACTAGAATTGTCTACTCGGTGCTACGTAATAATCAGTTTTAAGTGACAGTCTTCTAGGGGTTGAAGGTTCAACTCTCAGTCATGGCGATACTAAGAATACAATTACGAATTACTTAAGACTTCTATCCGGCCATGGCTGACGGAACGAGAACAAACTACCCTCGTTGATTAAATAATGGATTCCGCTCGAAATCCAATAGAGATTCCCGAGTCTGACAGAAAGATAGCAGAGTTTGACAAGATACACCTGAAGAAGATCGGAGGTTACATCGGCTGAAACGTTGTGAGAATTAAATCCAATATAACTAAAATCGGCCAAAAAAAATAATTCAAGTTATAAATCATAATCTAAAGAAATTCTAAAATACCGTGTACTTGAATAAGTACATTTCATAACCTACGGTAATTGGATAAGTACATTCAATAAGCCAGTGTACTTGAATAAATACATTTCATAACCTACGGTAATTGGATAAGTACATTCAATAAGCCAGTGTACTTAAATAAATACATTTCATAACCTACGGTAATTGGATAAGTACATTCAATAAGCCAGTGTACTTGAATAAATACATTTCATAACCTACGGTAATTGGATAAGTACATTCAATAAGCCAGTGTACTTGAATAAGTGCATTTCATAACCTTGGGTAATTGGATAAGTACATTCAATAAGCCAGTGTTCTTGAATAAGTGCATTTCATAACCTAGGGTAATTGGATAAGTACATTCAATAAGCCAGTGTCTTTGAATAAATACATTTCATAACCTACGGTAATTGGATAAGTACATTCAATAAGCCAGTGTACTTGAATAAGTGCATTTCATAACCTAGGGTAATTGGATAAGTACATTCAATAAGCCAGTGTACTTGAATAAATACATTTCATAACCTACGGTAATTGGATAAGTACATTCAATAAGCCAGTGTTCTTGAATAAGTGCATTTCATAACCTAGGGTAATTGGATAAGTACATTCAATAAGCCAGTGTACTTGAATAAGTGCATTTCATAACCTTGGGTAATTGGATAAGTACATTCAATAAGCCAGTGTACTTGAATAAGTGCATTTCATAACCTAGGGTAATTGGATAAGTACATTCAATAAGCCAGTGTACTTGAATAAGTGCATTTCATAACCTTGGGTAATTGGATAAGTACATTCAATAAGCCAGTGTTCTTGAATAAGTGCATTTCATAACCTTGGGTAATTGGATAAGTACATTCAATAAGCCAGTGTTCTTGAATAAGTGCATTTCATAACCTAGGGTAATTGGATAAGTACATTCAATAAGCCAGTGTACTTTAATAAGTACATTTCATAACCTAGGGTAATTGGATAAGTGCATTCAATAAGCCCGTGTACTTGTATAAGTACATTTCATAACCCAGGTTTCCTTAGATAAGTATATCCATAACGTAGGGTACTTGGATAAGAACATTTAACAACCAAGCGTATATGATGAGTACATTTCATAACACAGAGTACTTGGATAAGTACATTTCATAAACCAGGGTGCATTGATAAGTACATTTCATAACACTAGGTATTTATATAAGTATATTTAATAACAGAGAGTACTTGTATGAGTACATTTCATAGCTCAGGGTACTTGAATAAGTAAATTTCATAACCCAGGGTACTTAAATAAGTATATTTTATAAGCCAGTCTACTAGGATAAGTATATTTCTTACCAAGGGATCTTGGATAAGTACATTTCAGAACCTAGGGTACTTAATCCAGTATACTTGGGTAAGTATATTTCATAACCCAGAGTACTATGATAAGTACATTTCTAAACCTTGGTTACTTGGATGAGTACATTTCATAACATAGGGTATATTAAAAGTACATTTCATAACCAAGGGTACTTGGATACGTACATTTCATAACACAGGGTACTTGGATAAGTGCATTTAATAACAGAGGCTATATGTATAGGTACATATCATAACTCAAGGTACTTGAATAAGTACATTTTATAACTCAGAATACTTGGATAAGTACATTTCATAACGCAGGGTACTTAGATAAGTACTTTTCATGTTATCAAAGTGTGTTAAACACTATGTGTGTTCTTAAGATCCATAAAAAATCAGATAATTTTTAACCTCACATTGAAATTTACAATACTATTCACGACAGGTGCTCGACTAAACTCTAATCTTTGGTGTTTATCCACAGCATAAATTCGTTTAGATACAGCCACTGCCAGGAAGTCGACTTCCTCTTACCAAAAATTTCCTGTTGGGATTTACATAACGTGTCAATGGTGTTCTCTATTCTTTTTACAGGGATATTTTACACCTACTCAATCACCAAGACAACACTAAAACATATGCAACCATCGTAAAATCAAACAGGAAAACAATTTAATTAATTTTCGCGAAACAAAGAAAGAAAAGAAAAATTCAGGAGGAAAGAAAAGATAAAAGAAAGATTAAATATAGAAGTAAAGAAGGGAACAAAAATAAAGACAGGAATGGGGAAAGGAGAAGTAAAAGAAAAGTTCAGAAAGAAACGAGAAAAAAAGAAAAGAGGTGAAAGTTAAAGCAGAAAGAATATAAAAAAGGAAAAAAGAGGAAAAAATCAGAACGAACGACATGAAGAGAGAAAGAAAAAATGAAGAATGAAAGAAAAACGGAAAGATTCGGAAAGAAAGACAGAAATGAAAAGAAATAAAAGGAAAGATGTAAAAGAAAACAGAAAGAATTTAGAAAAATAAAGAAAAGAGAAAAGAAAGAAAAAAACGAATTCAGGTAGAAAGAAAAAACAAGAACGGAAAAATAGAACGAAATCGAGAAAGAACAAAAAGAAAGAAAGAGGAAAAATAAGACAGAAAGAATTTAAAAAGTAAAAAAGAAAGAAAGAGAAAGAAATATAAAAGAAAAAGAGCAGAAAAATCTAGAACAGAAAAAACGACGTATAGATATAAATAAAAGAAGTAAAAGAAAAAAGAAAGTAAAGAAAAAGGAAAACATAAAGAAAGAGAAATAAAGAAAGGCGGAAAGTAAAAAGAAAGTAACAAATAGAAAGAATAGTAAAAAAAATAAAGAAACAAAGAAAAAAGAAAGAAAAAAGAAAGAAAAGAGAAAAAGAAAGAAAGAAAGCAAGAAAGAAAAAGAAAAAAGAAATACAGAAAAAAGATTAAAAAGAAAGAATTTAGAAACAAAGAATTTAGAAACAAAAAATTCAGCAAGAAAGAAAGAAAAGAAAAAAGTGAAAAAGTCAAGATAAAAATAGGAAACATTAAAGTACCAGAAAGAAAGAAAGAAAGAAAATAAAAGAGAAAAAAGAAAAAAAGAACTAAAAAGGAAAAAGATAGAAAAAAGAAAGAAAAATAATAAAAAGAAAGAAATTGAAAAAGAAAAGAGAAAGAATGTGAAAGAAAGAAAAGAAAAAGGAGAAAGAAGGAAAGAATGCAGAAAGAAAAAAAGAAAGGTGGAATAAAGAGAAAAAAGAATGAAGAAAAAGAAAGAAAAAAGAAAAATCATAAAATTACAATTAATCTCATACATTTAATACAAGTTATTCTCAAATAATTTCGTCTATGTCATTTACTTCTTTTTAATAAAAATCCCCCAATATAAATTCAAATCTGTCAGCAAATTATTTCATGGTTGAAAACACGTAATAAAATAATATAATAAGACTCCATTTTCTTTCATTGCCATTTTTAATTAACAGAATTCGTTTATTAATTACCCACCCAATCTGTATTTTCTTATCAAGCCGTGCTATTTTAATCGTCTGCTCTCAAAATGTGGGTCATTAGAGGAAACATTTGCGCCACCTGTCGGTAAGAAGCGGCCGCCATAATAGTTGATTATGGCGGCTGGAACGAATTATTATTCCAGACTCCGGGGGGCGGACGATATTTATTTAATTAGAAGCTGAAATTACTAATTAGAAAGTGTTGAGCAAAATCATCTATTATTTTCATCCGGGGAAAAAAGCTTCCAGACGATAAACAACTAAAATGTAAGAACGATTAGCGAACGCCAACTCAGCTAAAATCCTAACAATCCCAAGCAAGAAAAGCCAACTTGAGTTATCTGCTCTTTGCGACTGTCCCACTCGCCACGGATCGCCTCTCGGAACTCAATTCGACAGACCAGCGTCTGCAGTAACGGCTCCAGGCCCTGTTCTGTCTGTGGTAAGATATATACTCTTCCAGGCATTACCTCCTCGCTCATTTATTTTTATTTTTATTTTAAGTGAGTCGGACTTCTAGATAGAGCTCACGAACATCGTGCCTCAGGATTGTTTGGTCTGCGTGAAGTCCTCCTCGTTCGTCGTAAGTATTCGTTAACCTGAAGGCTTTCAGATTTTTACCTCCGACACCTGAAACAGTAAGGCTTAATGGATACCTCCTGTAAGGTTGGCTGTGCGTGTAATTGGTAAGCAAGGGTTGATTTGGAACAATTCATTTAAAAATAGGGAAAGTCGGAATTTTTTGCCTTAGGACGATCTCATTTTTTATGTGTATGAAAGGTGATAACGTCCATACGAAATAACTTAGCGTATTATTATTATACAGAAGAGCGGGATCTCGTAGAAATTCCACGGTGCTTTATACATCAATCTGTATAATTTACTGTTAACAATTATATTCCTTTTGAAATAATAAATGTCTGTTTCAGATATGATTTAGATTAAGACTCTCCATCTATGCCTATAAAATTTTAATTTACATGCGTAATTATTCAAGAGCCGGACATACGTACGTTTACTTTTGTTATATAGAGTATACTGTTTTAGTCTACAGAACGATGTACTTTGATTTAAGAACAATTTTTTAAATTGGTAAAGTAATGTTTACCTTAGCGACATCAGATTAATCACCAATCACTATCTCATGTTTTTAATGTGTGAAAGGTGATAACGTACGTACGAACACGAAATACCTAAGCGTATTATTATATAGATATCAAGACAGTGGTATAAAATTTCCCTTTTTTGTGTTCCCATATAAATCTTGACAAAATCCAGTTTCCTGTGTGTTATGTCAGACAGTCAAACTATGTGTTATGTCAGACAGTCAAACTATGTATTATGTCAGACAGTCAAACTATGTATTATGTAAGATAGTCAAACTATGTGTTATGTCAGACAGTCAAACTATGTGTTATGTCAGACAGTCAAACTATGTGTTATGTTAGATAGTCAAACTATGTGTTATGTCAGACAGTCAAACTATGTGTTATGTCAGACAGTCAAACTATGTGTTATGTCAGACAGTCAAACTATGTGTTATGTTAGACAGTCAAACTATGTATTATGTCAGACAGTCAAACTATGTATTACGTCAGATAGTCAAACTATGTATTATGTCAGACAGTCAAACTGTGTTATGTCAGACAGTCAAACTATGTGTTATGTCAGATAGTCAAACTATGTGTTATGTCAGACAGTCAAACTATGTGTTATGTCAGACAATCAAACTATGTGTTATGTCAGACAGTCAAACTATGTGTTATGTCAGATAGTCAAACTATGTGTTATGTAAGATAGTGAAACTATGTGTTATGTCAGACAGTCAAACTATGTATTATGTCAGATAGTCAAACTATGTGTTATGTCAGATAGTCAAACTATCTGTTATGTCAGACAGTCAAACTATGAGTTATGTCAGACAGTGAAATTATGTGTTATGTCCGACAGTGAAACTATGTGTTATGTCAGACAGTCAAACTATGTGTTATGTCAGACAGTCAAACTATGTGTTATGTCAGACAGTCAAACTATGTGTAATGTCAGATAGTCAAACTATGTGTTATGTCAGACAGTCAAACTATGTGTTATGTCAGACAGTCAAACTATGTGTTATGTCAGACAGTCAAACTATGTGTTATGTAAGATAGTCAAACTATGTGTTATGTCAGACAGTCAAACTATGAGTTATGTCAGACAGTGAAATTATGTGTTATGTCCGACAGTGAAACTATGTGTTATGTCAGACAGTCAAACTATGTGTTATGTCAGACAGTCAAACTATGTGTAATGTCAGACAGTCAAACTATGTGTAATGTCAGATAGTCAAACTATGTGTTATGTCAGATAGTCAAACTATGTGTTATGTCAGACAGTCAAACTATGTGTTATGTCAGACTGTCAAACTATGTGTTATGTCAGATAGTAAAACTATGTGTTATGTCAGACAGTCAAACTATGTGTTATGTCAGACAGTCAAACTATGTGTTATGTCAGACAGTCAAACTATGTGTTATGTCAGATAGTCAAACTATGTGTTATGTCAGATAGTCAAACTATGTGTTATGTAAGACAGTCAAACTATGAGTTATGTCAGACAGTGAAATTATGTGTTATGTCCGACAGTGAAACTATGTGTTATGTCAGACAGTCAAACTATGTGTTATGTCAGACAGTCAAACTATGCGTAATGTCAGATAGTCAAACTATGTGTTATGTCAGACAGTCAAACTATGTGTTATGTCAGACACTCAAACTATGTGTTATGTAAGATAGTCAAACTATGTGTTATGTCAGACAGTCAAACTATGAGTTATGTCAGACAGTGAAATTATGTGTTATGTCCGACAGTGAAACTATGTGTTATGTCAGACAGTCAAACTATGTGTTATGTCAGACAGTCAAACTATGTGTTATGTCAGACAGTGAAATTATGTGTTATGTCCGACAGTGAAACTATGTGTTATGTCAGACAGTCAAACTATGTGTTATGTAAGACAGTCAAACTATGTGTTATGTCAGACAGTCAAACTATGTGTTATGTCAGATAGTCAAACTATGTGTTATGTCAGACAGTCAAACTATGTGTTATGTCAGACAGTCAAACTATGTGTTATGTCAGACAGTCAAACTATGTGTTATGTCAGATAGTCAAACTATGTGTTATGTAAGATAGTCAAACTGTGTGTTATGTCAGACAGTCAAACTATGTATTATGTCTGAGAGTCAAACTATGTGTTATGTCAGATAGTCAAACTATCTGTTATGTCAGACAGTCAAACTATGAGTTATGTCAGACAGTGAAATTATGTGTTATGTCCGACAGTGAAACTATGTGTTATGTCAGACAGTCAAACTATGTGTTATGTAAGACAGTCAAACTATGTGTTATGTCAGACAGTCAAACTATGTGTAATGTCAGATAGTCAAACTATGTGTTATGTCAGACAGTCAAACTATGTGTTATGTCAGACAGTCAAACTATGTGTTATGTCAGACAGTCAAACTATGTGTTATGTCCGACAGTGAAACTATGTGTTATGTCAGACAGTCAAACTATGTATTATGTAAGATAGTCAAACTATGTGTTATGTCAGACAGTCAAACTATGTGTTATGTCAGACAGTCAAACTATGTGTTATGTTAGATAGTCAAACTATGTGTTATGTCAGACAGTCAAACTATGTGTTATGTCAGACAGTCAAACTATGTGTTATGTCAGACAGTCAAACTATGTGTTATGTTAGACAGTCAAACTATGTATTATGTCAGACAGTCAAACTATGTATTACGTCAGATAGTCAAACTATGTATTATGTCAGACAGTCAAACTGTGTTATGTCAGACAGTCAAACTATGTGGTATGTCAGATAGTCAAACTATGTGTTATGTCAGACAGTCAAACTATGTGTTATGTCAGACAATCAAACTATGTGTTATGTCAGACAGTCAAACTATGTGTTATGTCAGATAGTCAAACTATGTGTTATGTAAGATAGTGAAACTATGTGTTATGTCAGACAGTCAAACTATGTATTATGTCAGATAGTCAAACTATGTGTTATGTCAGATAGTCAAACTATGTGTTATGTAAGATAGTGAAACTATGTGTTATGTCAGACAGTCAAACTATGTATTATGTCAGACAGTCAAACTATGTGTAATGTCAGATAGTCAAACTATGTGTTATGTCAGATAGTCAAACTATGTGTAATGTCAGACAGTCAAACTATGTGTTATGTCAGACTGTCAAACTATTTGTCATGTCAGATAGTAAAACTATGTGTTATGTCAGACAGTCAAACTATGTGTTATGTCAGACAGTCAAACTATGTGTTATGTCAGACAGTCAAACTATGTGTTATGTCAGATAGTCAAACTATGTGTTATGTCAGATAGTCAAACTATGTGTTATGTAAGACAGTCAAACTATGAGTTATGTCAGACAGTAAAATAATGTGTTATGTCCGACAGTGAAACTATGTGTTATGTCAGACAGTCAAACTATGTGTTATGTCAGACAGTCAAACTATGTGTTATGTCAGACAGTCAAACTATTCGTAATGTCAGATAGTCAAACTATGTGTTATGTCAGACAGTCGAACTATGTGTTATGTCAGACACTCAAACTATGTGTTATGTAAGATAGTCAAACTATGTGTTATGTCAGACAGTCAAACTATGAGTTCTGTCAGACAGTGAAATTATGTGTTATGTCCGACAGTGAAACTATGTGTTATGTCAGACAGTCAAACTATGTGTTATGTCAGACAGTCAAACTATGTGTTATGTAAGACAGTCAAACTATGTGTAATGTCAGACAGTCAAACTATGTGTTATGTCAGATAGTAAAACTATGTGTTATGTCAGACAGTCAAACTATGTGTTATGTCAGATAGTCAAACTATGTGTTATGTCAGACAGGCAAACTATGTGTTATGTCAGATAGTCAACGTACGTGTTATGTCAGATAGTCAAACTATGTGTTATGTCAGATAGTCAAACTATGTATTATGTCAGACAGTCAAACTATGTATTATGTCAGACAGTCAAACTATGTGTTATGTCAGACAGTCAAACTATGTATTATGTCAGATAGTCAAACTATGTGTAATGTCAGACAGTCAAACTATGTGTTATGTCAGATAGTGAAACTATGTGTTATGTCAGACAGTAAAACTATGTGTTATGTCAGACAGTCAAACGATGCATTATGTCAGACAGTCAAACTATGTGTTATGTCAGACAGTCAAACTATGTGTTATGTCAGACAGTCAAACTATGTGTTATGTCAGACAGTCAAACTATGTGTTATGTCAGACAGTCAAACTATGTGTTATGTCAGACAGTCAAACTATGTGTTATGTCAGACAGTTAAACTCTGTGTTATGTTAGACAGTCAAACTATGTATTATGTCAGACAGTCAAACTATGTATTACGTCAGATAGTCAAACTATGTATTATGTCAGACAGTCAAGCTATGTGTTATGTCAGACAGTCAAACTATGTGTTATGTCAGATAGTCAAACTATGTGTAATGTCAGACAGTCAAACTATGTGATATGTCAGACAGTCAAACTATGTGTTATGTCAAACAGTCAAACTATGTGTTATGTCAGATAGTCAAACTATGTGTTATGTAAGATAGTCAAACTATGTGTTATGTCAGACAGTCAAACTATGTATTATGTCAGAGAGTCAAACTATGTGTTATGTCAGATAGTCAAACTATCTGTTATGTCAGACAGTCAAACTATGAGTTATGTCAGACAGTGAAATTATGTGTTATGTCCGACAGTGAAACTATGTGTTATGTCAGACAGTCAAACTATGTGTTATGTCAGACAGTCAAACTATGTGTTATGTCAGACAGTCAAACTATGTGTAATGTCAGATAGTCAAACTATGTGTTATGTCAGACAGTCAAACTATGTGTTATGTCAGACAGTCAAACTATGTGTTATGTCAGACAGTCAAACTATGTGTTATGTAAGATAGTCAAACTATGTGTTATGTCAGACAGTCAAACTATGAGTTATGTCAGACAGTGAAACTATGTGTTATGTCCGACAGTGAAACTATGTGTTATGTCAGACAGTCAAACTATGTGTTATGTCAGACAGTCAAACTATGTGTTATGTCAGACAGTCAAACTATGTGTAATGTCAGATAGTCAAACTATGTGTAATGTCAGATAGTCAAACTATGTGTTATGTCAGACAGTCAAACTATGTGTTATGTCAGACTGTCAAACTATGTATTATGTCAGATAGTCAAACTATGTGTTATGTCAGACTGTCAAACTATGTGTTATGTCAGACAGTCAAACTATGTGTCATGTCAGACAGTCAAACTATGTGTTATGTCAGATAGTCAAACTATGTGTTATGTCAGATAGTCAAACTATGTGTTATGTCAGACAGTCAAACTATGTGTTATGTCAGACAGTGAAATTATGTGTTATGTCCGACAGTGAAACTATGTGTTATGTCAGACAGTCAAACTATGTGTTATGTCAGACAGTCAAACTATGTGTTATGTCAGACAGTCAAACTATGCGTAATGTCAGATAGTCAAACTATGTGTTATGTCAGACAGTCAAACTATGTGTTATGTAAGATAGTCAAACTATGTGTTATGTCAGACAGTCAAACTATGAGTTATGTCAGACAGTGAAATTATGTGTTATGTCCGACAGTGAAACTATGTGTTATGTCAGACAGTCAAACTATGTGTTATGTAAGACAGTCAAACTATGTGTTATGTCAGACAGTCAAACTATGTGTAATGTCAGATAGTCAAACTATGTGTTATGTCAGATAGTCAAACTATGTATAATGTCAGACAGTCAAACTATGTGTTATGTCAGACTGTCAAACTATGTGTTATGTCAGATAGTCAAACTATGTGTTATGTCAGACAGTCAAACTATGTGTTATATCAGACAGTCAAACTATGTGTTATGTCAGACAGTCAAACTATGTGTTATGTCAGATAGTCAAACTATGTGTTATGTCAGACAGTCAAACTATGTATTATGTTAGATAGTCAAACTATGTGTTATGTCAGATAGTCAAACTATGTGTTATGTCAGACAGTCAAACTATGAGTTATGTCAGACAGTGAAATTATGTGTTATCTCCGACAGTGAAACTATGTGTTATGTCAGATAGTCAAACTATGTGTTATGTCAGACAGTCAAACTATGTATTATGTTAGATAGTCAAACTATGTGTTATGTCAGATAGTCAAACTATGTGTTATGTCAGACAGTCAAACTATGAGTTATGTCAGACAGTGAAATTATGTGTTATCTCCGACAGTGAAACTATGTGTTATGTCCGACAGTGAAACTATGTGTTATGTCAGACAGTCAAACTATGAGTTATGTCAGACAGTGAAATTATGTGTTATCTCCGACAGTGAAACTATGTGTTATGTCAGACAGTCAAACTATGTGTTATGTCAGACAGTCAAACTATGTGTTATGTCAGACAGTCAAACTATGTGTAATGTCAGATAGTCAAACTATGTGTTATGTCAGACAGTCAAACTATGTGTTATGTCAGACAGTCAAACTATGTGTTATGTCAAACAGTCAGACTATCTTGTAACCTGAGAAAAAAATCTGTTAAGTGTTCTAATTAGCCGTAATTTATAATTAACTTGCGACGAACTTGCTGCACTTGTGTCCCCTCAACGTAATTACCCCTGACTAACCTGAAAATCAGCAAAATCACGTCTCTTCACTGCATAGGTCACCAGATACCGGAAAGCTTTCTACTCTAATAGCTTCTTTTCTTAAACTTCTTGCCTTTGAAATTCTCTCCCTGCTCCCTGTTTTCCCGACTGTACCAACATGCCAAAATGTAATTGTAATGCAAACAAACATTTCTCTGCACACCTGCCAACTTATGATTCCACTAATTCACAGTAGCTCTTTACGTCTCGGTAATGTTAGTTTAGAACAGTTCATTTTGAAATGAGTAAAGCATGAATAGTTTACAGAAACAACATCATATTAATCACCGATCATTAAATTTTTTAATGTGTGTGAAAGGTGATAACGTACGTACGAACACGAAATGCCTTAACGTATTATTATATAGAGTTTTGTTCCCGTATAAATCTTGGCATAATCCACTTTCCTTGACAATGCGTGATGTCAGACCGTCAAACGGTTTCGTTAGTTAAAAAAAAATTGTGTGCATTGTTCTAATTAGCCGTAATTTATAATTAACTGAACAAGTAACACATCACTCTCTTAGCTTTCTATGTATTTCTCTTTCCTCTTTCACTATATGTTTATCCAAACACTCTCTAATATTTCTTAATGTCTTTGTGAGCATTAGGATGATGATGATGATGATGATGATGATGATGATGATGATGATGATGATGATGATGATGATGATGATGATGATGATGACAACAACAACAACTGTGCAGAGAGTAGTGGGACGTTGGAGAGGCTTATTGCTACCCAAACTCGGGAGAAGACCAATGGTCGTTACCAGCGAGGACACAATGTAAGCGACTGTTGCTATAACGCCAAATCATTTGCAATGGTAATCGAAAGAGGTGGAGATTATTGGAAATCTGGGGAGACATGCTGTCACTCGTACTCATGGGGACACGACAGGTTATTGTCAGCGAGCAATCACTGATGATGACCTCTGTGAGAACTCCTATTGAGTACTGAATGATAATAATAATAATAATAATAATAATAATAATAATAATAATAATAACAATAATAACAATAATAATAATAATAATAATAACAATAATAATAATAATAATAATAATAATAATAACAATAATAATAATAATTATTATAATAATAATAATAATAATAATAATAATAATAATAATAATAATAATAATAATAATAATAATAACAATAATAATAATAATAATAACAACAACAATAATAATAATAACAATAATAATAATAATAATAACAATAATAATAATAATAATAATGATAATAGTGTTATATTATGACGGGCCCTGTATTTCAAACGGGTAGATTAACTAGTATCAAATAGCTAGTTTTGTTATTCGAAAAATAGGTTTTGTTTCTGGACTCAGAAATGAGTCAGAGAAGTGTTTGATTCAGGAATAGTCAAAACAAATCTAGAAACCTGACGTGACCTTTGAGTCAGAGATCAGAGTCAGTCGTTTTTGTCCCCATATCGTTGCGTGGGAAAAATAATTACGTCACCACAGAAAAACAATAACTTAGTTTTAGAATCAGTCTGTGCCTAGAAGCGAAAGTGTGCAGATCGGTTGCGAAAATGTAGCCGGTAAACGGGCAGGGCCCCGCTGTGGGAGGGCCAAAAGATATCCCCATAAGAAAAGAAAATAGCCCGAGTGTGAGAGAATCGAAGCCGGAATCCCCCTGACGACAACCGAACCGGGAAGTAAGAAAGTTGTTGAGAATAAATAAATTTGTGCGAATTGTCCCCTCAAGAAAATCAGTGTCTCGTTTGTTCCTTTTGTCTGAGACATACTTCTTCCTTTGATCGAGACGACACAGCAGCGGAGACTAGACGAATCACAGGCCAAGGAAGAGGACAGAAATCAAGGTAACCTTTGAGATCTATTTGAGATTTGTTTGAGAACGTTTTAAAGACGTTAAGATACGTATAATTGAAAGAGGCTATAAATGAAAGAGGCTATAAATGAAAAGAGGCCGTAATTGAAAAAGGCCTGAGATGCCGTAAACGGTAGTGGTTTTAAAGAGGCCGTAATTGAAAAAGGCTTGAGATGCCGTGAACGGTCGTGGTTTTAAAAAGGCTTGAGATGCCGTGAACGGTCGTGATTTTAAGAGACGTTTAATGAAAAAAGGCCTGAGATGCCGTAAACGGCAGTGGTTTGAACAGAGGACGTTTATTAAAAAAAGGTTGAGATGACGTGAAAAGATTCGTAATGAAAAAGGCCTGAGATGCCGTTAAAAGATTTGTAATTAAAAAAAGGCTGAGATGCCGTAAGTTGATGAGTGAAGATTTAGGACTGTGTTTACGAAATTTATAGAGAAAAAGTGATATACTAGTCGAATCTTATAGAGTAAAATGACTTATAGAGTAAAATGAAAACGTTTAATGAAAATGATTATGAAAATGATATAGATTAAATTGTATCATCGGAGGCGCTGGGGGGAGAGATTGAAATCACCATTAATCCTCTCGTGAACGTTTCGCGTTATTTTCGGCCGGTGAGGTGATTTTGGAGAAATGCCTCAGTCCGGAAGGATTTCTGCCTGAAGTAATAAAGAAGTTCTCTCCCCCCCCCCTTGCTATGCAACATATATTGAATTGGTTGCCGTGACCTTCTATTTCCACAAGAAATAGGTTGAAACGAACCGCGTTACCACAACAGAAATCTTGGGGTCCAGAAACGAAGACAGAGACGGAGAGAGAAAGAGTGTTGTCAACGAACAGTGAGTACCTCGTAATTTTTATGTTGAATAGATAAATTTTAAAGAAAAAAAAGGAACTCTTACGAAGAAAGTAATAGAAAAAGGAAGAAAAAAAAAAGGAACGAGACACGAGGGAAAAATTGTTAAGATTCACAAAAAAAAGAAAGAAAAAAGGAAAGAAAAGAACGCACGCACACACAATTATTAGATTACGCAGAAAGAGATTTTGTTAATTGTTAAGATTCACAAAAAAAAAAAATGAACAAAAAAAAAAAGGAAAAGAACGCACGCACACACAATTATTAGATTACGCAGAAAGAGATTTTGTTAATTGTTAAGATTCACAAAAAAAGAAAGAAAAAAGAAAGAAAAGAACGCACGCACACACAATTGTTAGATTACGCAGAAAGAGATTTTGTTAATTGTTAAGATTCACAAAAAAAAGGAAAGAGGAAAAAGAAAGATACGTTTTGTTAGTTGTTAAGATTCACAAAAAAAAGAGAAAGAGGAAAAAGAAAGACACATTAAAACAATTGTTAAGACTTTGTAGGAAAAGTACATTCTAGTTAGAAAGAAAAGGACGATTTGCCGTAATTATGTTTTTTTTTTGTGTTGTGTTTTAAGAATTTGTTGCTAAGATTCACAAAAAAGAAAGAAAAAAAAAGAAAGACACATTTTGTTAATTGTCAAGAAGACCTTGTAGGAAAAGTACATTCTAGTTGGAAAGAAAAGGACGATTTGCCGTAATTATGTTTTTTTTGTGTTGTGTTTTAAGAATTTGTTGCTAAGATTCACAAAAAAGAAAGAAAAAAAAGAAAGACATATTTTGTTAATTGTTAAGAAGACTTTGTAGGAAAAGTACATTCTAGTTGGAAAGAAAAGGACGATTTGCCGTAATTATGTTTTTTTTGTGTTGTGTTTTAAGAACTTGTTGCTGTAATTTTTTTTTTCTCTGGTTTGTGTTGGTGGGGGACGAAGGCGAAGGGCGGTGACGGGCGAAAAAAAAGAAAAAAAAAAAAACGAGGGAAGTATGTAATTGAGAAAGAGAGAGAGAGAGAAAGAAGAGAGAAGAATTGGAATGTTAAAAGAGATTGTTTAAAAAAAAAATGTGCGCGCGAGGTCAGAATATGCCTGTTAGAAAAGAGAGAGAGAGAGAGAGAGAGGAATTGAAATGTTAAAAGAGATTGTTTAAAAAGAATGTGCACGCGAGGACGGAGTGTGCGTGTTTAGAAAAAAGAAAGAAAGAATGTATATGCGTCTTAAAAAGAGAGAGAGAGAGGAATTGAAATGTTAAAAGAGATTGTTTAAAAAAAATGTGCGCGCGAGGTCAGAATAGGCTTGTTGGAAAGGAAGGGAGAGAGAGAGAGAGAGAAAGAAGGCGCCCGTGGGCCTTGAAAACTGCTATGAAGGTGGCAGAAAAATAACGACGACAACGACGGGTGATCTGGTGGCGTCCGGGCTGGAGTTTGGCGGCATGTCGGCCCGCCGTGGTGTCGGGCGCTGTTCTCTTTTGAATTGTATTGTATTGTGTTGTGGAGATATGTTCTCCATTGGTTCTGTCGGTTTCGGTTTTATTTTTTTGTTGTTGTTGGGTGGAATGAATTTTTTTTTTTTTTTTTTTTTGATGTTTTTTGATGTATTTTGATGTATTTGTTACATGGAGGATTCCGGGTTTCCAATGCTTGAGTGAATGAGATTTTACTATTTAGAGGATGGTGAAATTTAAAAATGTAATTGAAAAAAAAAAACAGTTCTTAAATTGAATGAGTTTGGGTCAGCCGGGCGATTTGAGTTGATTAGGTTCGGGCAGCGGGAGTTGGTTTGGGTCGGATCGCGGAAACCCTTGGACAGGGTTGATTTTATCGGGAAAAATCCCCGTGTACAGAGTATGTACAGGCTTGGAAAGTCAATGAGGGATTCCCGGCGTTTGCTCGTATGCTCTCTTTTATAGAGTACCCATGGGTTAGTGGCGAGGCTTGTGGTAAAGCCTGCATACGTTAAAATTGCGAACGGGAGAATGACGGTGATGGTCATTCTGTGGGACCACGAGAAAAGGAAGGTGGTCAGTTATGGAGATTGTTGTTTTTGTGACCCAGGTGTGCCCAACTGCGCCGATAGAGTGTGTGAAAGTTGTGTAAAATGTTAAGCTTTGAAATTGTGGTCCCATTGTTTTTTGTGGATTTTGGATGTTTGCCGACGAGTGTGCTGCGAAGATACCCCACCCCCCCACCGCATAGATAGGAACACGGGAAGGGAACGCATAGAATTGGTGTCTGCTCAACACCAGTGGGGATGGAGTTAAGCTGGGGTGTGGTGTGACTCGGGTGCGCGCGTCGGGGGCGGATAGAACCATGGGGATCGATTTTTAAAAAAAAGAGGTACCGGGTGTTAATTGGATTTAATTATAAGATTATAGGTTGGGCCTAGTTTTTGGTCATTCGGCGTGTTCCGGGAGCAGAGATGATTCGATGTGACATTTCGCTCAATACCGTATCGACTAGATAGATCCATGGGATGGGGTCCTCCACGTTTAATGAACAGGGCTGGGAGCTAGAGACATGGGTGATTGTTCGCGGACGTTTGCGCCGGGGCACTGGGATGTTCGAAGTATATGGTCCAGATTAGACAGTGGTAGGAAAACGGTACCTTTTGTAACCCTGAGAGGCTGGCCATTTAAGTTTACAGGTTAAGGAAAGGGGTTTCTGTTTTTGTGCCCCCATATCGCGGCAATACGCCCGATCAGCAATCGGTCGTGTACCGATGATTAGATGAAAATGTGCGTGTGTATTTAAAAAAGAAAAAGTGTTGGTGATGGATTTGGATATTTGTGTAAATTTCTTCAGGGAAGAAATTTTGAAAGATAAGGTGGAGAGGAGTGTTATATTATGACGGGCCCTGTATTTCAAACGGGTAGATTAACTAGTATCAAATAGCTAGTTTTGTTATTCGAAAAATAGGTTTTGTTTCTGGACTCAGAAATGAGTCAGAGAAGTGTTTGATTCAGGAATAGTCAAAACAAATCTAGAAACCTGACGTGACCTTTGAGTCAGAGATCAGAGTCAGTCGTTTTTGTCCCCATATCGTTGCGTGGGAAAAATAATTACGTCACCACAGAAAAACAATAACTTAGTTTTAGAATCAGTCTGTGCCTAGAAGCGAAAGTGTGCAGATCGGTTGCGAAAATGTAGCCGGTAAACGGGCAGGGCCCCGCTGTGGGAGGGCCAAAAGATATCCCCAGAAGAAAAGAAAATAGCCCGAGTGTGAGAGAATCGAAGCCGGAATCCCCCTGACGACAACCGAACCGGGAAGTAAGAAAGTTGTTGAGAATAAATAAATTTGTGCGAATTGTCCCCTCAAGAAAATCAGTGTCTCGTTTGTTCCTTTTGTCTGAGACATACTTCTTCCTTTGATCGAGACGACACAGCAGCGGAGACTAGACGAATCACAGGCCAAGGAAGAGGACAGAAATCAAGGTAACCTTTGAGATCTATTTGAGATTTGTTTGAGAACGTTTTAAAGACGTTAAGATACGTATAATTGAAAGAGGCTATAAATGAAAGAGGCTATAAATGAAAAGAGGCCGTAATTGAAAAAGGCCTGAGATGCCGTAAACGGTAGTGGTTTTAAAGAGGCCGTAATTGAAAAAGGCTTGAGATGCCGTGAACGGTCGTGGTTTTAAAAAGGCTTGAGATGCCGTGAACGGTCGTGATTTTAAGAGACGTTTAATGAAAAAAGGCCTGAGATGCCGTAAACGGCAGTGGTTTGAACAGAGGACGTTTATTAAAAAAAGGTTGAGATGACGTGAAAAGATTCGTAATGAAAAAGGCCTGAGATGCCGTTAAAAGATTTGTAATTAAAAAAAGGCTGAGATGCCGTAAGTTGATGAGTGAAGATTTAGGACTGTGTTTACGAAATTTATAGAGAAAAAGTGATATACTAGTCGAATCTTATAGAGTAAAATGACTTATAGAGTAAAATGAAAACGTTTAATGAAAATGATTATGAAAATGATATAGATTAAATTGTATCATCGGAGGCGCTGGGGGGAGAGATTGAAATCACCATTAATCCTCTCGTGAACGTTTCGCGTTATTTTCGGCCGGTGAGGTGATTTTGGAGAAATGCCTCAGTCCGGAAGGATTTCTGCCTGAAGTAATAAAGAAGTTCTCTCCCCCCCCCTTGCTATGCAACATATATTGAATTGGTTGCCGTGACCTTCTATTTCCACAAGAAATAGGTTGAAACGAACCGCGTTACCACAACAGAAATCTTGGGGTCCAGAAGCGAAGACAGAGACGGAGAGAGAAAGAGTGTTGTCAACGAACAGTGAGTACCTCGTAATTTTTATGTTGAATAGATAAATTTTAAAGAAAAAAAAGGAACTCTTACGAAGAAAGTAATAGAAAAAGGAAGAAAAAAAAAAGGAACGAGACACGAGGGAAAAATTGTTAAGATTCACAAAAAAAAGAAAGAAAAAAGGAAAGAAAAGAACGCACGCACACACAATTATTAGATTACGCAGAAAGAGATTTTGTTAATTGTTAAGATTCACAAAAAAAAAAAATGAACAAAAAAAAAAAAGGAAAAGAACGCACGCACACACAATTATTAGATTACGCAGAAAGAGATTTTGTTAATTGTTAAGATTCACAAAAAAAGAAAGAAAAAAGAAAGAAAAGAACGCACGCACACACAATTGTTAGATTACGCAGAAAGAGATTTTGTTAATTGTTAAGATTCACAAAAAAAAGGAAAGAGGAAAAAGAAAGATACGTTTTGTTAGTTGTTAAGATTCACAAAAAAAAGAGAAAGAGGAAAAAGAAAGACACATTAAAACAATTGTTAAGACTTTGTAGGAAAAGTACATTCTAGTTAGAAAGAAAAGGACGATTTGCCGTAATTATGTTTTTTTTTTGTGTTGTGTTTTAAGAATTTGTTGCTAAGATTCACAAAAAAGAAAGAAAAAAAAAGAAAGACACATTTTGTTAATTGTCAAGAAGACCTTGTAGGAAAAGTACATTCTAGTTGGAAAGAAAAGGACGATTTGCCGTAATTATGTTTTTTTTGTGTTGTGTTTTAAGAATTTGTTGCTAAGATTCACAAAAAAGAAAGAAAAAAAAAGAAAGACATATTTTGTTAATTGTTAAGAAGACTTTGTAGGAAAAGTACATTCTAGTTGGAAAGAAAAGGACGATTTGCCGTAATTATGTTTTTTTTGTGTTGTGTTTTAAGAACTTGTTGCTGTAATTTTTTTTTTCTCTGGTTTGTGTTGGTGGGGGACGAAGGCGAAGGGCGGTGACGGGCGAAAAAAAAGAAAAAAAAAAAAAACGAGGGAAGTATGTAATTGAGAAAGAGAGAGAGAGAGAAAGAAGAGAGAAGAATTGGAATGTTAAAAGAGATTGTTTAAAAAAAAAATGTGCGCGCGAGGTCAGAATATGCCTGTTAGAAAAGAGAGAGAGAGAGAGAGAGAGGAATTGAAATGTTAAAAGAGATTGTTTAAAAAGAATGTGCACGCGAGGACGGAGTGTGCGTGTTTAGAAAAAAGAAAGAAAGAATGTATATGCGTCTTAAAAAGAGAGAGAGAGAGGAATTGAAATGTTAAAAGAGATTGTTTAAAAAAAATGTGCGCGCGAGGTCAGAATAGGCTTGTTGGAAAGGAAGGGAGAGAGAGAGAGAGAGAAAGAAGGCGCCCGTGGGCCTTGAAAACTGCTATGAAGGTGGCAGAAAAATAACGACGACAACGACGGGTGATCTGGTGGCGTCCGGGCTGGAGTTTGGCGGCATGTCGGCCCGCCGTGGTGTCGGGCGCTGTTCTCTTTTGAATTGTATTGTATTGTGTTGTGGAGATATGTTCTCCATTGGTTCTGTCGGTTTCGGTTTTATTTTTTTGTTGTTGTTGGGTGGAATGAATTTTTTTTTTTTTTTTTTTTTGATGTTTTTTGATGTATTTTGATGTATTTGTTACATGGAGGATTCCGGGTTTCCAATGCTTGAGTGAATGAGATTTTACTATTTAGAGGATGGTGAAATTTAAAAATGTAATTGAAAAAAAAAAAACAGTTCTTAAATTGAATGAGTTTGGGTCAGCCGGGCGATTTGAGTTGATTAGGTTCGGGCAGCGGGAGTTGGTTTGGGTCGGATCGCGGAAACCCTTGGACAGGGTTGATTTTATCGGGAAAAATCCCCGTGTACAGAGTATGTACAGGCTTGGAAAGTCAATGAGGGATTCCCGGCGTTTGCTCGTATGCTCTCTTTTATAGAGTACCCATGGGTTAGTGGCGAGGCTTGTGGTAAAGCCTGCATACGTTAAAATTGCGAACGGGAGAATGACGGTGATGGTCATTCTGTGGGACCACGAGAAAAGGAAGGTGGTCAGTTATGGAGATTGTTGTTTTTGTGACCCAGGTGTGCCCAACTGCGCCGATAGAGTGTGTGAAAGTTGTGTAAAATGTTAAGCTTTGAAATTGTGGTCCCATTGTTTTTTGTGGATTTTGGATGTTTGCCGACGAGTGTGCTGCGAAGATACCCCACCCCCCCACCGCATAGATAGGAACACGGGAAGGGAACGCATAGAATTGGTGTCTGCTCAACACCAGTGGGGATGGAGTTAAGCTGGGGTGTGGTGTGACTCGGGTGCGCGCGTCGGGGGCGGATAGAACCATGGGGATCGATTTTTAAAAAAAAGAGGTACCGGGTGTTAATTGGATTTAATTATAAGATTATAGGTTGGGCCTAGTTTTTGGTCATTCGGCGTGTTCCGGGAGCAGAGATGATTCGATGTGACATTTCGCTCAATACCGTATCGACTAGATAGATCCATGGGATGGGGTCCTCCACGTTTAATGAACAGGGCTGGGAGCTAGAGACATGGGTGATTGTTCGCGGACGTTTGCGCCGGGGCACTGGGATGTTCGAAGTATATGGTCCAGATTAGACAGTGGTAGGAAAACGGTACCTTTTGTAACCCTGAGAGGCTGGCCATTTAAGTTTACAGGTTAAGGAAAGGGGTTTCTGTTTTTGTGCCCCCATATCGCGGCAATACGCCCGATCAGCAATCGGTCGTGTACCGATGATTAGATGAAAATGTGCGTGTGTATTTAAAAAAGAAAAAGTGTTGGTGATGGATTTGGATATTTGTGTAAATTTCTTCAGGGAAGAAATTTTGAAAGATAAGGTGGAGAGGAGTGTTATATTATGACGGGCCCTGTATTTCAAACGGGTAGATTAACTAGTATCAAATAGCTAGTTTTGTTATTCGAAAAATAGGTTTTGTTTCTGGACTCAGAAATGAGTCAGAGAAGTGTTTGATTCAGGAATAGTCAAAACAAATCTAGAAACCTGACGTGACCTTTGAGTCAGAGATCAGAGTCAGTCGTTTTTGTCCCCATATCGTTGCGTGGGAAAAATAATTACGTCACCACAGAAAAACAATAACTTAGTTTTAGAATCAGTCTGTGCCTAGAAGCGAAAGTGTGCAGATCGGTTGCGAAAATGTAGCCGGTAAACGGGCAGGGCCCCGCTGTGGGAGGGCCAAAAGATATCCCCAGAAGAAAAGAAAATAGCCCGAGTGTGAGAGAATCGAAGCCGGAATCCCCCTGACGACAACCGAACCGGGAAGTAAGAAAGTTGTTGAGAATAAATAAATTTGTGCGAATTGTCCCCTCAAGAAAATCAGTGTCTCGTTTGTTCCTTTTGTCTGAGACATACTTCTTCCTTTGATCGAGACGACACAGCAGCGGAGACTAGACGAATCACAGGCCAAGGAAGAGGACAGAAATCAAGGTAACCTTTGAGATCTATTTGAGATTTGTTTGAGAACGTTTTAAAGACGTTAAGATACGTATAATTGAAAGAGGCTATAAATGAAAGAGGCTATAAATGAAAAGAGGCCGTAATTGAAAAAGGCCTGAGATGCCGTAAACGGTAGTGGTTTTAAAGAGGCCGTAATTGAAAAAGGCTTGAGATGCCGTGAACGGTCGTGGTTTTAAAAAGGCTTGAGATGCCGTGAACGGTCGTGATTTTAAGAGACGTTTAATGAAAAAAGGCCTGAGATGCCGTAAACGGCAGTGGTTTGAACAGAGGACGTTTATTAAAAAAAGGTTGAGATGACGTGAAAAGATTCGTAATGAAAAAGGCCTGAGATGCCGTTAAAAGATTTGTAATTAAAAAAAGGCTGAGATGCCGTAAGTTGATGAGTGAAGATTTAGGACTGTGTTTACGAAATTTATAGAGAAAAAGTGATATACTAGTCGAATCTTATAGAGTAAAATGACTTATAGAGTAAAATGAAAACGTTTAATGAAAATGACTATGAGAATGTCTAGATGTAAATTGTATCATCGGAGGCGCTGGGGGGAGAGATTGAAATCACCATTAATCCTCTCGTGAACGTTTCGCGTTATTTTCGGCCGGTGAGGTGATTTTGGAGAAATGCCTCAGTCCGGAAGGATTTCTGCCTGAAGTAATAAAGAAGTTCTCTCTCCCCCCCCCCTTGCTATGCAACAATAATAATAACAATAACAATAACAATAACAATAATAATAATAATAATAATAATAATAATGATAATAACAATAATAATAACAATAATAATAATAATAATAACAACAATAATAATAATAATAATAATAATAATAATAACAATAATAATAATAATAATAATAATAACAATAATAATAACAATAATAATAATAATAATAATAATAATAACAATAATAATAATAATAATAACAATAATAATAATAATAATAATAATAATAACAATAACAATAACAATAATAATAATAATAATAATAATAATAATAATAATAACAATAACAATAATAATAATAACAATAATAATAACAATAATAATAATAATAATAATAATAATAATAACAATAATAATAATAATAATAATAACAATAATAATAATAATAATAATAATAACAATAACAATAACAATAATAATAATAATAATAATAACAATAACAATAACAATAATAATAATAATAATAACAATAATAATAACAATAATAATAATAATAATAATAATAACAATAATAATAATAATAACAATAATAATAATAATAATAATAACAATAATAATAACAATAATAATAATAATAATAATAATAATAATAATAATAACAATAATAATAATAATAACAATAATAATAATAATAATAACAATAACAATAATAATAATAATAATAACAATAACAATAACAATAATAATAATAATAACAACAATAATAATAATAATAATAACAATAATAATAATAACAACAATAATAATAATAATAATAATAATAATAATAATAATAATAATAATAATAATAATAATAATAATAATAATAATAATAATCTGCTATTGAAATTGAAGAACTAAAAAGATAAATTGAGAGAGAAGACTTAGACGAGCTTGGGAAGATCAATAAACTTGATGTCGTCGATGAAAAGTCTATGGTAGAAACAACAACAAACTCTGAGAGCGAAAATATTGTAAATAATGGGAATCAGGCTGTTTCCACAGATGTAATCGTAAAACATATGATAGAACATGGGATGACAGAAGATATTGATATTTTCAGATTGTTAGACGAGAAGGTAAGAATGGTTATTTAGAACAGCCGCCGAACCTGAGATTTAATTAAAACTTGCTGAAAGGAAAAGTTTTGTATTTTTATTTTAAATAATTTCATTAAAAAAAAATAAGTAATCAAATAGGTGTCTTTACGAAACATTGAAATATTAATTTTTCTACCAATCATAATGCTGTCGGATAGTATATATTAAAAAAATCCATTTTTACTTTATATTTAATTTTCATTTAAAAGATATTTACCAACAAGTTATAATTATAAAGTTTTACATGAAAAAGATTTTGACTTTTAAAAAATTATGACCAAAAAGACAGTCTATTGATTACGGCTTGCTGTTGTGAATTCGGAATAGCGGCACGCTGACACAGAGTCGAATGTTTTCTTGGGGTGCCAAAATTTCTTAACAGATATATCACAGTCTGTGAATTTTCGAATGAATGAATTAGAATAAACATCGGTAGTAGTTGTGACCCAACGGGTCACTAATGTGTATAGTATTATAGATCTGCGTCGTGATAAACGCATCTTCAGTGGAGATACTTTCTTCCCATATTTAGATATTACGTGTGCTAAATAAAGACAATGATACGAAATTTCTCTATTTGGATCCCTGTATAAATCATTGCAGAACGCCCTTACCTTGCCAATTCGTGAAGTCAGACTGTCAAACTATCTCGTCAGCTGCTCCCAAGACACAATTGAAATTCCTTGTGACATATCTCTTCAGTTGTTCTTCGAAAAACAAATGAAACTATCCCCGTTAAATATCCTATCATCCTCTTCAGGAAAACAAAGACACTTCTGGCATATTTCGCAAGTCTCTATCCTACCGGCCACACCGGCCTGCTTGCCCTCGAGTTTACCAGCCGACCGCTCTCAAGTGGTTGGAAGCAGGCGACATTTTGTGACAGCAATAAACGCCATCATTTTTCAAGTCGTTTCCATACAAACCCTGCTCCAACCAACGTTGTTTGCACGAAATACTACCATTATTTTATCCGTGATGGATCTCTCCATTTTAAGATCCGTGTGCCTTTGATGTTTCGAGAGGGTTCCTTGATTTCCCGTCTCTCCGTTTGTCGACACACTCCAACCCCAATTATTTTCTCTTCGAATGTCTTTGTTTGTCTTTTCGTCAACATCTTCAACTCACATAATATTTTTTCTTCTTTGCATTTTATTTCTTCAATTTTTTTTTTAATGTTTGGGATTTTAAAAGAATGTAATGCATATGAATCCGCAAGTTACGATATTTCGACTAGATTATTTTTTTATATATTTCTAGTGAGAGGGGGGCATTGGTTTACCCGATATAATCAGATACTCAACTGGAAAGGGCCACGGGAACGTCGCACGCCATCTCACATGAATATGGCGTTATAGAACTGTTTCTTTGCTTAAGGCTTTTTTCTATATGATTTAATAACACAAAACACATGCTAAAATATGCCATTTAGTGCTGGGATTGCGTTAAGTTTTTGAAAAGCAATCTCTTTTAATTGTTTTGGGGATATTTGTTGTCACTCAGACTCCAGGAAATATCACTGGTTGTTGTCGGTGAGCAATCACTGATGATGATCTGTGTGAGAATAAATAAATAATTCTGGATCAAAAAAGAACTGAGGCATCTCGACCAGAAGACTAGGAAACTAATGACTATACACAATGCATTACACCCGACGGGTAGTACTGACCGACTCTACGTAAAAAGGAAAGACGCAGGAAGAGGACTGGTAAGTATAGAAGACTATGTGAATGACAGACAGGCTGATCATCGCAGCAAGAGACACCGAAGAAATGAATAATACAGAGAATAGAAAGACAAGAGATAAGACGAGAAAAAAGTGGGAAAAGAAACAGTTATACGGACGATTCATATGTATGACAAGAGAAGAAACTCACGAAAACACCTGAACATGGCTAGGAAAAGGGCACCTAAACAAAAGAACTGAATCAATAGTACAAAACAACGCGTTTAGAAATAACTGTATCAAAGCTAAGATAAATAAAACCCAAGAAAACATCAAATGTAGACTCTGTGGACAAAGAGACAAAACAGTAAACCACATAACAAGTGAATACGACAAATTTTCCCAAAAAGAATATAAGAATAGACACGACAAGGTGGGGAAGGTAGTGCAGTGGGAACTATGCAAACAACTGCATTTTGAACACCCAGACAACTGGTTGAAACACAAACCGGAGGCAGTACTAGAAAACGAAAATCAAAAATTCATCTGGTACATGGAGGTACAAACAGATAAACTCATCCTAGAAAATAGACCGGATGTCATAATAGTCAACATAAAGGAAAAATCCTTCTAAATCGTAAATTTCACCGTCTTAGCAGACCACAAGGTGAACATCTAGGAGACATAAAAGCGAAGCAAATACACGGAACTTTCCAGAACTCTGAAAGGAATATGAAACATGAAAAGAGTCAAGATAACACCAATAATCGTAGGAGAACTAGGAACAATCCTGAAAAATCTTAAAACAGGACTGGGAGAAATTTGGATCAAAAGGATAGCTGAGACTATACAATGGACTGCAATAATGAAAACAGCTGCAATGTTTAAAAAAATCCTCGAATGCGGAAACCAACCCACATAAACTGTGAATGCTAACCAGTCTCATGGAAGTTACAATAGAAATCAGTAACGGTCAACCCATGTCAATGAAACCATTGTCCGTCTCTGGAATATGTAATGTATAGTTTCTAAATAAATAATTTGCATTTTAGATCTCGTATTCTTACGCTCGAGCAGTTTATTGATTTCTTTTCAACATACACCGACACACACACACACACTATATATATATATATATATATATATATATATATATATATATATATATTGAGTTGAAGAAATAACACACAAGTACAAATATTTATACTTGTGTATTATTTCTTCAAATCAATCATCCCGAAGAAGTATTGAAATAAAGACGAAACGTTTATGATTACATAAATATTTCTTTTTGTTTCCTTTTTTTTATTTTTCATTACGTTGGAATATTATTTCTATTTCTTATCTCTCTCTCACACACACACACACACACACACATATATATATATATATATATATATATATATATATATATATATATATATATATATATATATATATATATATATCAGGTTGGAAAGAAAGTAATGTCGTATTTTTTACTTCATCACTTTGCAGCCTCCTAAGGTGTACATAGTTCTAGATTTTTGGTGAATTGGTGTCTTAATATCTTGCTTTGCCTTTCAGATATAATAATTAGTTGGAACATATTAAGTAAAAAGGTCTCAGCCGTCAAAAAATGGATATTAGTGAGGAGCATCTGATACATTGCATGCTCTATGAATCTAAAGAAGGAAACTCAGCTGCAGAAGCTACAAGGAATATTGGAACTGTCGACGAGATAAATGTTCTGAATGATCGAAAATATCAACGGTGGTTGGCAAAATGTTCCTCTGGAGACTTTAACCTGTCAGATCGGCGACGTTCGGGAAGGCCAAAATCAATTGATAAAAACGCCATTAAAAACGCTGTGGAGGTCAATCCAAAGTTTACCAGCAGAGAATTAACTCAACAATTCAATACAACTCCTACCACAATTATTTCCTGCCTTCACGAGTTATGAAAAAGTTTCAAAACTCGGACTCTGGTTTCCCAACGATTTGACCGACGCTCAACGAAATCAAAGATTGGCTGTTTGCACATATTTGCTTTCCAGGAATCATCGAGAACAATTTTTACAAAGAATTGTGACTGAAGATTAATAATGGATTCTTTACAAGAATACTCAACGCAAAAGACAATGGTTAGACCGAAAGCAAAGTCCACAGCCTGTTCCAAAACAAGGATTACACGCAAAAACGGTTATGCTCTCTTTATGGTAGGACATGAGAGGACTGATTCATTATGAGTTACTAGAGCCTAATCAAACAATCACAGCAGTAAAATATTATTCGCAGCTGGATGATCTAAGAATTGCTCTCTCAAAAAAATGACCAGCATTACTCAATAGGAATGGTGTCGTGCTTCAGCATGATAACGCGAAACCCTACACAGCAAAACTTACTCAGGAAAAGGTCATGAGTTTCAATTGGGAAGTTTTGCCTCATCCGCCTTATTCACCTGACATTGCTCCATCAGACTACCATCTTTTCCGGTCGTTGCAGCATCATTTAAACAGTAAAATCTATGAAAATGACGACCAACTCAAAAATGACCTAAATTTGTTTTTTTTTCTAAAAAAAATCAGAAACAGTTTTAAGAAGGTATCAAGAAGCTAGTTAATCGTTGGACAGAAGTCATAGACAATTATAGAAATTATTGTAAAGATTAAAAATGCCCTAATCTGAATGTGTCAGATGAAATAAATGTATTGGGCAAAAACGTATTTACTTTCTTTCTAACCTGATATATAATCTCAGAAGTTTTTCAACCATTAAAACTATATGGAAAAAAAACGCTTTAGTCCCAAGTCCTTCGGTTGAAAATTACTTTTCTTGTAAGTCAATTTACTTTTTACAGTCACTATATTAGTTTGCTTCTAACAATTTACAAGAATTTACGCTAGTCTTAAAATTATTTCAGGGAGCATCAGTTGTTTACCATGAAAAACTGTTTCGGGAATTTAAAAGCAAAACAGTATTTTATCTCATGGCTTCCCAGCAGAGTTGATCAGACCCCACTTCCCTTAAAAGATAAAAACAAAAAGTTCCGTATATTAGTTCTAAGTTTTGTTCCAGATTAATGTTTTGCTCACTTATTTTGTTATTAAAAAATGTCCTAATATATATATATATATATATATATATATATATATATATATATATATACATATATATATACTCGATTCATTATATATATATAGCTATTATTTAATAAACATGTTTAATATATATATATATATATATATATATATATATATATATATGTGTGTGTGTGTGGTGTGTGTGTGTGTGTGTGTGTGTGTGTGTGTGTGTGTGTGTGTGTGTGTGTGTGTGTGTGTGTGTGTGTGTGTGTGTGTGTGTGTGTGTGTGTGTGTGTGTTTCGTGTTCCTAGACTCGTCAGTATGAAATTATGTAACCGTCGGTCGGACAATTCAACCCCCGGATCCAAGTATTATGAACCCAGACTTCTGACTATCAAGCCGCCGTGACAATCACGCTTTGAAATGTGAGAGAAATGCGCCTTTTACTTTAAATGTAAACACAAGTTATGAAATTCTGACAGAGTTCCGATCTTCTGAAGGGAAAAAACTTCGCAAATGGCTAACTTTGAATCTTCAATTTAATTTCTCTCAAAGGTCTCAACTTATTGGAGTTTAATAATCATCATTTAATAAATAAATATTTTTTAAAATAATAATTAATTAATTAAATAAATTAAATAATAAATAATAAAATTAATGAATATTTTATATTTAATATATATATATATATATATATATATATATATATATATATATATATATATATATATATATATGAATAAAAATGTGTATAAAATTATCCGACGTAATGGAAAATGAGAAATGGAAAGCCAAAAACTATATTATATATGTATTCATCAACGTTTCGTCTTTATTGTAGACTTCCTCATGATACAGAAAAAAATGCAGAAAACAATAATACAGTCATTAATTTTGATTTGCCTGAAATTGTCCGGGGTTCAGCACGGCTGTGGATGAGAAAGCCATGTCGAAACTCGGACAATTTAAGGCAAATCAAAATTAATGACTGCATTTTTTTTTATTCTACATTTTTCTTCATCCTGAGGAAGTCTACAATAAAGACGAACGTTGATGAATACATAAATAATCAAGTTTTTATCCTTCTTTTTTCATATATATATATATATATATAGTTATATAGTTATCCACAGCTGCTTTTCCGTATTACGGTCCTTAAGTGTGGCTAGACATGATGAATGTTTCAAGCTGAAATTCAGAATCTGACTCTTAGTACAGTATATATATATATATATATATATATATATATATATATATATATATATATATATATATATATATATATATATATATATATATATATATATAGTGTTAAAGTGAATAATAATAATTTGGGTAAGACATCCGAGTAAGAGAGCTCAATGTAGAAAAAAGAGCAAGAATAGAATATAGAAAGAAAACATTCATATACACATTGTAACTGTCGGCATTATAATTTATTTCGACCTCCTGGCCTCTTCAGAATGCTAACGGGGCAGCTACACAAAAGAAATATTCCCCAGCCAAAAAGAAATATCATAGGCAGAGAGAGGGGGATAAACAAGGGGGAATAGCAATACACTTAAGTTAAAATTATCAAAAAAGAAGGGTTGGGAAATATAGAGGGCAAATAATATGTGTCTCCAGTTGAATAAAAAATAAAATTAAAATCTTTTTATTAAAATACGTCGAATTCATTTTAGAGGGGCGTTAAAGTTTAGCTTTGTCTCAACTTATCATAATACATATGAATTCGAGGGATTTATATATATATATATATATATATATATATATATATATATATATATATATATATATATATATATATATATATATTATAAAATGAAGTAATAAAATAAGGTGTCAATCAAATTTTATTAGAATTCAAAGTTCAAACAAAGTATCTTAAAGTTCTTAGCTCATGAGTTTGTAAAGATAATGCTTCTCTTCAGAGGACCATTACCGCAGTTATACTACTACAGGTAATACAATTAAACTTTGAAAAGTTATAAAAATATATACAAAAATACATAAAAATATATAACATCATCACCTGTCAACCCTCTGGGTGTCTTTCCTGATAATGTTTTTCAAATTGTATGACTTGGATGAATTATATAAATTTAGCAAAAAACTATGTTTTTGGGTTGATATATTTTATGTTATATATTTTTATGTATTTTTGTATATATTCTTTTATATATTTTAAAAGTTTAATTGTATTACCTGTAGTAGTATAACTGCGGTAATGGTCCTCTGAAGAGAAGAATTATCTTTGAAAACTCATTAGCTAAGGACTTTAAGATACTTTGCTTGAACTTTGAATTCTAATCAAATTTGATTGACACCTTATTTTATTACTTCATTTTATATTATAATATTAATGCTCTATCCAGTATATTGAGCTTCAGGTTTTATCCGGATGTCTAACTAATTATAAGATATTAGTTGACGCTTATATCTTTTGTTGGATTGCTTCATATATATATATATATATATATATATATATATATATATATATATATATATATATATATATATATATATATATATCAGAGAACAAAATTTTTAATCAATGAAACGGGCGAGTGGAAAAAGAAGAAAATTGCTAAAATCTTCCGTAAGGTCTTATCGTCTGACCCTCTAAGAGAAAACGTCAGAATGATAAATTAAAAACTAAGAAAATCGAATGAGATATGAGGGGGAAAATTGTTTAAGTTGGAGAAAACGATTGAGAGAGAAAAAAAGTAAATCTCTCAATGTTATGGTGGATTTGAATCATTAAAGATCTCCAACTGATGCTTCAAAATCTTTTGTCTACACAGGCTAGGTCGAGAATTGTTAATAAATCACACCTCAATAATATTGAGATGGTAGTTCGACCTGGCACTGTGTAAAACAAAAAAACACCCATCGGAATACTTGTCAGAACAACTATTTGTACTAACCAGGTGATTACCGTTGGCTGATTCATGTACCTGGAAGTTCCCGGGTGATCTCAAAACCTTGTGTAAACGAATATCACGTGGTATGTGTTGGGATATTCTAATTTATAATCTTTGGGATGTCTTGCCAACGTAGTCAGATCCACACTGACACAGGAATTTATAGACAACAGAATTCTTTTGAATGGCTGGCAAAACATCCTTACGAAAAGAAGAGAAAAAGGTTCGAGTCGTGTAAACTACTCTCAGCATGGTTGCTGAAAAATAACGTTGAGTAGAAGAAGAAATCCTTTTTACAATGTCAAGGCCGTCAGAACATAACCATGGAAGTTTTAAATAAATAGGGCAACGTGACGGGCCAATAAATTTACCACCATTAAATATAGCAACTTTGCGTGCAATGGTGCTATGAAGTTGGATTACAAGCTTCAGAGCATATATATATATATATATATATATATATATATAAAGTATAGCACTCTAATGGTAATACAAACACAGCATGACGTCACTTGCTTTATAATGCATCATTCCTTCAGTAGAATGCCTGGACATCAAGCCGCTTTAAAATGCGTTAAATTATCATTGTTTACTAGCTATTAAAATATTGGCCGCGCGGTTAGCGACGTTGGATTTAAGTTGAAAAAATACTTGTAATTCAGGTTTTCGAATCGTGCGACCGGTAGTGAATAGTCATAATCTCTATGCTGATGAGTCTCGATTGAAAAGGGACGAAACGTATACGTACATAGATAATAAACAATAACAAATATTATATATATATATATATATATATATATATATATATATATATATATATATATATATATATATATATATATATTAGTGCATTCTAATGACCAAAGGAACGATCAATCCATAATCACTCTTTTCATCTGTTCTTTCAATTGCATTGAATTTGGAAAAAATAAACATAAATAATTTTTTTAAATAAAATATAAACAAATTTAAAAAATTGTTTTATGTGTGATACAACGAGGTATTATAGGTATTTGTTGATATATGAAAGTAAAGAGATTGAAAGAACAGAAGAAAAGTTTGGTTTAGGTCATTCGACAATATATGAAAATTGAGAAATTGAAAGAATAGATGAAAGGTATTTTAGATTGATTGTTTCTTTGGTCATTGAAATGCACCTATAGTATATATATATATATATATATATATATATATATATATATATATATATATATATATATATATATATATATTTTAAGGTAAATATATCCTTAATAATACCATGTATATTGTTTCAAAAAACAAGCTCAAGTAAGTTTCCGGATTCAAAGCATATATACTGGTTGGTTGTATTCCAATGACAAATCATAATTTTTGTTGTTGTTAAATTATTGTCTATGAAGAGCAGCCTGGTAGACTAAAAACTAAATTTTTCTTACCAGGTTGTGAAACGTGCGTAAGACGGAAGGAAAAAATATAGACATTCGCCGAAATAAAAAAATAAAGAAATAAATAACAAATTATGATTGTGGACTGATTAATTTTGATTCATTGGAATACAACCAACCCGTATTTGATATATATATATATATATATATATATATATATATATATATATATATATATATATATATATATATATATGAGAGATAAGGGGAGAAAGAGGGAGAGAAAGAGAGACGGGTGAGAGAGGTGAAGACGAGAGAGATGGGGATGGAGATTAATAGATAGATAAGAGAGATATATAGATAGAGAAAGAGAGAGAGGGAGTAAGAATTATTGTTTGTTTGAAAAAATGTATATATCACAGAAATTATTATCAGGTTTAAAAACTTTCATTTTAAATAAAAATAACAAAGATGTTAATAGAAATTAAAATATTCAATATCCGATATTTCGAGATAAATCTCCTCTTCAATAGGAGTGTGATCGATTCTTTCTTTTTTGAGTGTGTATCTGTTGTTATAGAAACGTCATTTTAAATTGCCGGAAGTGTTATTATACATACGCCATTTTTAATTGTTAGATTGTCGTAGTATTGTTAGAATGACGTCATAGGTGTGATATTTGGATGAATGTGATGTTTTGAATTTGAGTATGAAATGTTTTATGGAGAGAAGGACTTTTTGTACGTGCGAATTGTATTTGGAAGATATTTAAGGAGTTATTGTCATGGGAAACAAAGGAGTGTCCATTGGTCCAGCGTTTCAGGCAAAAAGGATGGAAATTAAAGAAGGGAAAAATATATAAATACAAAGGGCAAAATAACAAAGACGGAAAGAAATTTAAAACGCGCGAGGAGGAAATACAAGAAGGTAGGAAGCAAAAAAAGAAAAGGAGAAAGGGACAGAAAGAAAAATGAAATGAAAAAGAGAAAAAGGAAATAGGAAGGAGGAAAATTGAAAATAAAGAAGTAAAAGAGAACGGAAATGAAAAAGAAAGAACAAAAGCAAGAATAATAAACGAAAAGTAAAACAGAAAGTTTACAAAAGAAATGAGAAAGAAAGGATAAAAACAGAAAAGAAAGCAAGAACAGAATGTAAGTAAATAAAAAATGGATGTTTTAAATATTGTGTAAAAAAGAGGCAAACAAAGAAAGAAAGGTGCAAATAAACAAGAAAAAAATTGTGAAGAAAGAAAGAAAGAAAGAAAGAAAGAAAAAGAAATAATTAATGTAAGAAATAACGAAAAAGGAAACAACCAAACAAATAAACTAGAAACAAATCAAGAAAGAAAGAAAAAAAAAGAAGCAAAGGTGGAAGAAAATAAAAAAGAAAGAAATAAAAAAGAAAGAAAGGAAGAACAGGGGGAAGCAAGAAAGAAAGAAAATAGAAGGAAATGAAGGAAGGAAGAAAAGAGGAAAAAAATACAGAAGGAAATGCAATAAGAAAGCAGAAAATATGAAAACAAAAAAAAAGGAAGAACGACGAAAAATGAAAAAAAGTAAAAAAGAAAGAAGAAAGAAAGAATGAAATTGAAAAAAGAAAGGAACACGGAAATAAAGAAAGAAAGAAATGAAGAAAGAAAGAAGGAAAGAAAGAAATGAAGAAAGAAATGAAGCAAGAAAGAATGAAGGAAAGAAAGAATGAATAAAGAAAGAAGGAAAGAAAGAAATGAAGAATGAAATTGAAAAAAGAAAGATAAAAATGAAAAAAAAAGAATGAATAAAATAATGGAAAAGAAGTAAATACAAAAAGGCAAAAATACAAAAAAAAAGAAGTAGAGAAATAAAAAAGAAGCGAAATAAAGAAAAAGGAGTGAGGGAAGAAAGAAAGAAAGTAAGAAAGAAAGAAAGAAAGAATTAAAGGAGGAAGGAAAATAAAGAAATGAGGGAAGGAAGAAAAGAAAAAGAGAAATACAAACTAAATATTTTGATCAAAGCGCGAAAGAAATAACGAGAAAGAAAGAGAAGAACGAAAGAAAGAAAGAAAAAAGAACAAAAGAAAAATGAAAAAAGAACAAAAGAAAGAAAGAACAAAAGAACAAAAGAAAGAATAAGAGAAGGATATTGTCAGAATATTTTTAAATAGAAAACAAAGAAAGCAGGAAAATATAATAAAAAAACAGAAATAGAATAGAAAATAAGAATAAACCGAATAGATTGCTTTTTTATAAAATCGACCGAAAATATTTTGAAAAATATATATATATATATGTGTGTGTGATAGATCGATATATATATATATATATATATATATATATATATATATATATATATATATATATATATATATATATATATATATATATATATATATAGGTGTATTCAATAAAGAAAATCTTCATTTTCAATAAAGGATTGTTTATATAATTACTCAATCCCGCATGTTAAGGTTTAATCACTTCACGATAGGTTAAAATTTCTAAAAGTGTACAGTCTACTTTTAGTGCCATACACTTATATATATATATATATATATATATATATATATATATATATATATATATATATATATATATATATTCCATATAAAGCTAAGACGATTTTCCCCTGTACTTTTGTCAAGAATAGGAAAATAACCACATACATCACAGGCTACTAAACTCACCACTATATTACGCTAATTCACTCGAGCGTGTTATAGTAAATTTGTAATTATTTTCTCCAGCTAACACAAAATATTACTTTTGGCCCACTATCTTAGACTTTCCCTAAAACATACTCCATAAAGGTGGCAGCAAAAAATGTTCCCTCTAACACGGAAACTAATAAGCAACGTCTACTTTTAAAAAACGTGACCCTTATTATTTACTATTCATCTGCTATTAATTTAATACATAACACAATACATTACGCACACATTTAATAAACGCTCCCTCTAATTCCGCTAATTTTCGAAAATATCGGATTACGTTATTTCCACCTATTACGTATACAGTTATACTCACTCCGGTTTTTTAGAGAATACAATTAACGGGCATAGTTCCTTACAGTGATCCATTGTTCAACATGGCGGTTATAATTTCTTCGGAAAATCGACTTTAAAATTACGTCAATATACGCCAAGATACTCGACAAGAAACCATAAAGTTTACATTTTCTGAATCTTACGCCTTTTATAAGCATAATATCTAAAAATTGGGGAAACATCGATATTTTGTATAGAAATGACCCAAAAACGTGTGTCGGGTGGACCCTAAATAAGCTGCAAACTTCGTTTTAATCACATACTCGCTTCCGTGGTCATAGGGCATCGACGCTCGTCTAAGATCGAGAAGTTTAGGTTTCGATCCCAGTCGACTCACACTATTATTATTTTTTTACATTGTTAAACTTTAGCTTACGGGGGGGGTTAAATTCAACGTTATTATGTAGTAATTTGAAAATAAATCAATGTAATAAATAGTAATTTTGCTGAATCATTCTTACGCACAATGACGTCACAGTGACGTTTTCTTTTTCTTCTTAACTATTGTGAATATCATCATTTATCTTCGAACACACATGGTTTATTAGTGCTCTGCAGGTCACCCTCATTATATTTGTGTGTTTCAGTAGTGCTCAGGAGGCATACTCATTGTTCGTTTGTCGTTCTTCACTAAAAAAGGGGTGTTTATACAAATATAACGGGGGTAATTGGTTTTAATAAGGCTCCGTTGTCCTCTTTAATTGTTAAAGTGCTCATGATCATAGATAGAGCGGGTGTTTAATCAAAAAGTAAAAATTCAGTGGAAATATCGGTAACGAGGTATTGGCAAGAAGACTCCTATAACCGCGTCTCCTTCCTTCCATTTCTTCCTCCTTTCCCCCAATACTCTCGCGTCTCCTTCCTTCCTTTCTTCCACCCTCCCCTACTCCCGCGTCTCCTTCCTTCTATAATTCCTTCCTTTCCTATACCCATCCCCTACTCATGCGTCTCCTTCCTTCCTTTTATCCTCCTTTTTATATTACACAATTTATATTCATCATATTTGCCTAAAATATAATTTACTTAAGCCCGAAACTTACTCATGCCCGAAACAAGTAACCATCTTCCATAATCGGTTGAAATTACTATTTATGTTACAACTCCGAACTTTTCGTGGGTAAATACATTTTCCACAATTCCACACCGACATTTATTTTTTAAATTAAAATTGTCCGATGTGGCCTATTTGCGTTCTGTCGGATGTTGAAACATTTTAAGCCATTCATTTATATTTCTCCAGGGCATTAAATGTGTGCGTAATGTATTATATTATGTATTAAATTAATAGCAGATGAATAGTAAATAATAAGGGTCACGTTTTTTAAGTAGACGTTTCTTATAAGTTCCCAGTGTAGATGGGAGGAGTGTTGGTACTAACGCGTTAGAGGAAAAACTTTTTCTACCACTTTTATGGAGTATGTTTTTGGGAGAGTCTAAGATAGTGGGCCAAAAATAATATTTAGTGTAAGCTGGAGAAAATAATCACAAATTTACTACAACACGCTCGAGTGAATAACCGTAATATAGTGGTGAGTTTAGTAGCCTGTGGTGCATGTGGTTATTTTTCTATTCTTGGCAAAGATATAGGGGAAAATCGTCTTAACTTTATATAGAAGATATATATAATGGTATGACACTATATATATATATATAATTACTTTTATTTATACAGACATGTACATAATTCGCGACACTCGCATGTCGATGTTATCGATCAATATCTGTTAGAAACTCAGATCTCATCAGGCGAAAAAGAATCTGATCCTTCCCTCTTTCCAAATAAGATATGAGAGAAGAATCAGATTTTCTATCACCTGATGAGATCTCAGTTTCTAGCAGATGTTGATCGATAACATCGACATGACAGTCTCGCGGATTTTGTACATGTCTATAAAAAAACATTATATATAACAGCTCTATTTGATATTAAGCACTTATTATAAGACCGGTGGAAATCTTTGGATTTTTATCCTGTGGATGTTTACTTAATCTGGATTACTAATATATATATATATATATATATATATATATATATATATATATATATATATATAAGACAAGATTTCCTGAATTTCAATTTCTTCTTGAGATCCCTTAAGTTTAAGCCTTAAATTTTTAGATATTTTCTCGGGTCAGTAAATTAATAAATCTTATGCCGAGATCTTAAATTTTGATTTTGATCAAAATCCATTACATGATTTTGATCTTAGAAAATATCTAAAATTTAAGACTTAAGCTTAAGGGGTCTTAAGAAAAAATTAGACTTCAGATAATCTAGTCTAATTGGTATCTAATTATTATGGATTACATTCAATGCAAATCTGAAACATCTGAATTTTCGAGTGAGGGATTGTGCTCCCTAAAAACCATTAAACATACTCAATAAACCCTGAAATTTGGGAATATTTATTAATTGATGCCTAATACTTATTGTTAAAATTTCACAAAAATCGGAGGTATTTGAATTTTCACGCGAGGCTTTACACCCTTTTTATCCTCCTTTTATAAACCTCAATTAAAGTAAATAAGGCCCACATTACGCCTAGAAGATATGTTGTAAAATTCATAATGATCAGTTAATTTGTTTAGGAATGAATCCTGTGCATACAAATATATAAATATATAAACATATCTTACTTTATATAAATAGAGATATATAACAGAAGAAGAAAATATTAAATAATAAAATACAAAAACAAAATAATAAATTAATAAAAACTGGTGAAATGAAACTGCATCAAAATATAAACTAAACGAAATAATTAAGCCAAAAAAATTAACAAAAAAAACGAAAATTAGAAAACGACAAAATAAAAAGTGATAAAAATAAAAAAATTTAAAAGTGATAAAAAAAAAAAATAACTGATGATACAGGAAACAAAATGGCGCAACAATTAAATTTCGAACCTTGTGCGCAGCTGTTTGCGCAGACTACGAATACAAAAGAAACAGACGTAATAAAACCGAACGGTTATCATGGCGAATAATTACTGATAGCATTATTATTGAATTCAATATTGTTCGTTTTGTTTTCTTGTTTTTAGTTTTTATTTTTATTTATTTATTTTTTTTTTTTGGTTGCCGGTGGAAAAGATATTTGAATTAAACAACGAGCTGGCGGCAGCTGATATGAGATAAAGTCGTTTTCAAGAATAATATATAAGTACTCTTTTTGTTTATCGAGTTTGGCTTACAAAACGACATCAAGTTATTCTAACTTATTCTTTTGGAATATTTTTTTAATAAAAGACACCTAAGCGGTATTGTTAGATATACATATATATATATATATATATATATATATATATATATATATATATATTCTCTCTTTTGTTTAAGATGACTCAAAGCTTCTTTAGACTATATATTGGGTATTTAGATCTGTATGGCTAGGTTTCCTTCCTCTTCTCTACTTGCCTATCCTATACCTAAGGTACTTAAGCTTTTTCTCTCTCTCTTTTGTTTAAAATGACTCAAAGCTTCTTTAGACTATATATATATATATATATATATATATATATATATATATATATATATATATATATATATATAAAAAGTTAGTTCGATAGACAGAGAGCATGAGGAGACTAAGTTTGGTTTATTTTTTTGTTTTACGGCATGTCAACCGAATATTTAATGCCGAATTCGGTCATTTTAGTAAAACATTTTATGCTTCAAGTTCTTTATATCTCCAAATATTTACTGATGGTGTTTGTAGAGGAAAAATGTTGTTTTTGTTTTTAGATTTGCAGAACACGATTGAGTTTTGCAAAGGGAACGAAAAAAAGACGAGCATCAAATGTTTGTTGCAGTTTAAGTCAGGAGATTAAGATACATACATGCATACATAGTTGGTTAGAGAGAGAGAGGGGAAAAGAAAGAGACTGAGATGAACAGACTAAGATAGATAGATAGATAGATAGATAGATAGATAGATAGATAGATAGATAGATAGATAGATAGATATCAAAAAAATTAGATACATGCATACGTACATACATACATAGGTAGATAGGTTTGTTTGTTTGGTTTGTTTTACCCCGAACAAAGCACATTGCCACTGAGACGTAAAGGGCTACTGAGAATTAGGGGCCAGATTTTCTAGGGTGCACTCTAAGTGAGGAGTTATGCAGCGAGTTGTTTGTTCACATTTCATTAAAATTTCTGCATGTTGGTATAGTCAGGGAAACAGGGAGGAGGGATGGAATTCCAAAAGCCAGCAGTTCGATCGGAAGACGCTATTAGAGTCGAAAGCATTGCGGAATCTGGGGACCTCTACAGTGAATGGAGGGATTTAGCTGATTATCGGGTTCGTCGGGTGGATTTACATCGAGGGGGCACCAGAGCAGCATGTTCGTCGGGACACATTCCATTGAAGTACTTGTAAAACAAGCACAGAGATTCAAAATTGCGGCAATGGGATATATGCTGGTAGACAGTATTTGATTAGAGAATCTTTCTGGGCCCTAAGAGAGAAACAAGTGGTTGGTGCACTAGCGCAGATGTAACAACAATACTCGATGCATGGGCGAATAGTGGCTTTGTAGAGATATAGGATACTGACAGGTGTGAGAGTTTTCTAGCACTGTAGAAAGAGCCCACTTTCCTGGCAATGTCTTCTATGTATTTATTTCAATTCATGTTACCTGTGAATGTTAGGCCGACGGGTTTCAATGTTTGCCTTTCAAGTAGAATGCTAATAGCAATGGCAATCAGTAGTTGAAATGGTTTCTTATAATTGTTAAAGGAAATGAGCTTAGTCTTAGAAGCATTAAATGTTACCATCAATTTATGAGTCTAATAAGATGAAGTTCTAAGTAATAATCAGTTCTAAGTTATTGTCTTCTGGAGGTTGATGGTTCAAGCCTTATAAGAATATAATTTAGAATTACTTAAGACTTCTACCCGGTCATGGCTGACGAAAGAAAGTAGTCTACCCCCATGGATTAAATAGAGTAGAAAGTGGACGTTAGGTTTACTTTCAGCAGCCTCGTAACTCTCGCTTCACTTATTTTGTCCTTTAGTCCTCACATTTCATGAGCGATGTTTCTGACAAAGGGGGGGGGATTGCTGTTTTCTGTGTCAGAATCTATCCATCTAGTATTTATCGTTGGTTAGTTTTTTTACCTTGAAGCAGTATTTTTTTAGCTCCTAACATCAAGTGGCTTAATGCCTTGTTTGGAGCGACTCCTCTAAAAAATTAAATGAAAATAATAACTATAGACTGGAAGTCATTTTCTAAGGATTCAACCATCGCCTTGAATATGCGCACGTTCTTTTTACCCACATGCCGAGAATAAAGCGTGGTGTTATCAGTAAATATACCCATCGCCAACAGAATTTCATCAGGGAGGTCGTTTTTGAAAATCAGGAACAATAAAAGTTCTAAGGGTCCAAGGGTCAAAGGGTCCAAGGGTCGATCCCTGGGGTTCATCCACATTAACGTAAAGTGTCTGCATGTATGGCTAAGAAGGATCTATTTATATTAAATATTCGTCCAGTAATACCATACGAAATAATTATCATGTGAAGACCTTCATGCCAGACCTGTCAAACGTTTTCGATATATCAAGCACTGCAATCTTCATCTGCTCTGTCTAGTGTATGATATATGCGTTCAGTATATCCGCTGTAGAACGTGCTTGCCTAAATCTATACTGATGCTCAGAAAGAAGTTTAGCATGTTAATGGCGGACTAACGCTTGATTGATTAATGATTCAAAGATTTTAGTGAAGATTGGGAGTATACTGAGAGGGCGATAATATTTAGGGTAAGTCATTTCGCCAGAATTCTTGAACACGAGTACGATAGAGGGAATTATCCAGCTACCAGGGAATTAAGACTATGCAAAGCATTCGTTGAAGAGTTTGGAGAGGATAGGGGCCAGCTCAGCAAAGCATTTATTTATTACTATAACAAAGATAAGATCAGGCCCACCTAGACATGGGAAGGAGGTGATAATCAGGTCATCAAGTATGGATTCAGTCTGTAATGGGAAATTTGAGAGAGAGAGAGTGATTTGCGGAGTCCATTTGGTTAGATATGTATATATATATATATATATATATATATATATATATATATATATATATAGATATATATATATATATATATAGATAGATAGATAGATAGATAGATAGATAGATAGATAGATAGATAGAGAGGGGGAGGGATGGAGGTAGGGAGATTCATTTATAGATTAAATTGATTCATTCCAATGACCGTGTAGAAATCAATCCAAAGTCATCATTTTAATGAGATCTTTCAATTTATATTTTCTTTTAATTGTATCTCAACACCTCGGTGGATATTTATCGTTTACATTTTACATATTAAAAACAATGTGTTCATCTTTAATCATTTGCAATCTTACACGTGTTTCTTGGCAAATAAATGCAAAAATTACAGTTCAAAAGCCCTTTCTGTTAATCTTCAGAGAATATTAAAATGTGTATTGAAATTGTAGCAACATCTCTTATAACGTCAAAAAAAAACAGGAAAAAAACGAAGGAAAAAAGGAGCATATTTAAAATGAGTGTTCCAATTTGGAGTACATGGAAGAAAACTCACGTGATGGAAAAGGCATCAAATACAAATGGACACCCACCGGGAAACAATTAACAGGATTTGAAAGACGTCTAACTTATAGTGATTGTCACCATCTTTCGAATGAATCAATATAATATATATACTCTGAATCTTGTAATAAAAATTCATTAAGCTTGTAATTAGAAATTTTCGAATATTATAAGAAGTATAAAATTGAAAACATACATTCCTTATAAAAAACTACATATATATATATATATATATATATATATATATATATATATATATATATATATATATATATATATATATATATATATATATATATATATATAGGGTGGGCAAAAATAAGGGTCCTATTTTAAAAAATTCATAACTTTTTTATTTATTGATTAAAAAAAATTTTTTTTTTTAGAATAAGTAAAGGACCCCTTCCGAAGCAAGCATGAGTCGTATTAGCCCTAAGGAACGTACCCTCATATAGAAAACATTATTTTTGCTTAAAAAACTCAAAACAGTGTAAAAAACAATACTTTAGTTTTTGTAAGTTTTAAGAAGTGTTTTTCGGCTAAAATTTGTTTTGTTTATTTCAAAAAATCTCGGAAGGGTCAGTCTACACACACATAAAGTTTGGTGAGTTTAACTTTTATTTTGTGGAAGTTATTCAAATTCAAGGTATTCAAATTTAAAGATAGGACCCTTATTTTGGCCCACCCTGTATATATATATATATATATATATATATATATATATATATATATATATATATATAT
>OY744551.1:27846906-27966906 GCA_963556195.1 Sepiola atlantica
GGCAGTAGTTTTGCGATGTCAATACCCGAGTTCGAATATCACGTTAATCTAAAGGATTTTTTAACTGAATATATGAATAGACATGAAGGGTAGTCTGCATTTGTTCAATGCGAATTATTTTTTCTTAAAAACATAAATTCTAATGTTTTTTGCCAATAGAAAACAATACGTAAATACATTAAATACTAAGTAGCGTATATTTTTCCACGAAATTTCACAACTATTTTCCTGCGTACTAGATATAAAGCGATGAAACCCAGGTAAGAATGGAAATTGATACACCCAGGTATTGTACCAACACTTCTCAAAAAACGGTGATAAAAATTATTCGACTGTTTAGTAACAAAAAAATGATTAAAATGAACCAGAAATATGCGTCTCTCTCTCTCTCTCTTTCTCTCTCTCTCTCTCTCTCTCTCTCTCTCTCTCTCTCTCACACACACACACACACACTTACTCACTCGCTCGCTCACTCACTCACTGTTTGAAGGGCTACGTCGATTAGGAAGAAGCTATAAATTGAAAAACAAGAAATGAACGGGAAGTGTCCGTATTCACCTTTAATACTGTGTAGAATTTCGATTTTTAGATTGTGTAGCCAATGAAAAAGCTTGAAATATGCTTGATAACCGATGTTTCGGGAAAATGGTTCTCATTAAAATTTGTTAACAGTGTCGAATATGAGTAAATAATAGTTATTGGGTAAGTTCTCCTACAATTTCCTCTAAATCTGATTGATCAGAATAAAATATAAACATCGAAGAAATTGATCGGATTTGTTTTTGTTTCTAACAACACGAACCAAGATTGCCTTATCCGACTAACAAAATATATATTTTTATAAAACTTTTTTTCAGAAAGCTATGAAACACTAATCTGGGAGGATGGCTTTACGATATATAACTTGTATTACAAAATCGCTTAACAAAATTAATATTAAAAATGTTACACAGACGTATGAGTTTGTTTGATGTTGTGGTCCGAAGTCATAGTTAAATATTTACAGCTTGTGGGGGTTATTTTTCCAATATTATCTGGACAGGCACGTCATACATCAACCGGATCAGATGTGACACACTGGATAATTAAGTCAGAGAAAATAACGAGAATAATTCAATTATCCCCTAAATATAACCTAAACCGATTATAGATAACGCTTAGTTAAGGCATCAATCAAAGAGAAACGTCAGCCTCGTTTTGAAATAACCGATGCTGCGGAGTGCAGTGGGGTTCAATGTTGACCTGCTGAGCTCAACGAGTTGACAACTCTCTGACGACGGCTTGCTACAAAAACTTTTAAAAGTTAATAAGTCGTGATGGCGTTTGCTTACAAGCTGCGATGTGATCGATGAAATGTAGTGCGGTTGATGCTTTTTAAAAGACAGTTTTCTCTTTTTGTGAATAAATCGGTTTTGCGGATTGACTCCACACAGACAGGCGCTTGTGTAAACGCGTTTTGGTTGATTAAATGAAATAATGAACATAAATTATATTTTTTCTAAAATAAAAATGTCTAGTCTATTCTGTATCTTATCATTTTCTTTCAACCAACAGACTCATTCCTTTCCCACAAAACTAAGACGCTTTCTCTGACAAAAGCAGAGAAGTAATGCTGATAAGACGCATATCACAGTTTTGCAGATCTGAATTCACAAGTGGACGCAGAACTATGTAAAAAGCAACTGGTTAAGACCTATGCGACATTTAGGCCCGAGATCGAACCTGAGTCACACAAAATACGACACTGAGTGACTCCCTAAGCTATCACGGTCCAGCACGTCTTGTTATACAAGCAGAAAACGTTTGCATGGGTTTAAAATTAGTAGGTGTCACAATACCTCTTTAATATTACAATTTAGTAGGTGTCACAATACCTCTTTAATATTGCAATTTAGTCACTCCCGAAGCTTATAATTAGAGTTCTATATGTGTTATAGAACACCCTGTAAAGCCTAACAAGACACGTTACACGCCAACCAGATTAGACAGCAAAAGTTTGCATGGATCCTAAGACTCTAGATTGGTATTATCGCAATGAATCTTTCATATTGTTATTTAGTCATTCCTGGAGCTAATAATGTGAATTACATAAGGCATAGAAAACCCTGCCGTGCATATCAGCCCGAGGTTAATTTGTGATCAAAGTTGTTTTCCCCTAGAACAACTTCTTTCTATAGATAATGAGCTTGTTCTACTCGGGCGAGTGACTTTTTAGGCAGTCTCTCTACGTGTGACAGTTGCAAAGTACTATTTCAGTGTTTTCCTTTTCCTAAATGAGTTTCTCTAGCAAAACTTGAGCGTCTGGTCTACCCTACTTTTATACACACATCTTAGTTGAAAAGTGATGGATTTATAAGGAGGTAGTTTTTTGTTTTGTTTTTATCTCCCTTCCACGGTGGGAAGATGTTACACATGGTCGGAAAGTGGGGATTGAGCACTATGACCAAAAAGTGACTGAGCAGCTCCGTCGGCATTTCGCGGTAGGAGGTGGATCAGGTGATTAGCAATAAACTAATCCCTTTCTCAAAGCACGAGAAGGTAAAGCCTGGGAGGATGGACTTCCTAGAACTGCACAGAACCATACCTCAGCCAGGGCCAGAAGATCTCACATCGATCCACCCTCTGTCGGACTTGTTGTTAGTTTAATTTAGTTATATTGGAGTTTTAATGTGTCTAAGTTTTTTACAGACTAGGAAGGATGTCGTTTTGAAACTTTTTTTGATGAAGGAATTATTTGTTCTAACGGTAATTCAGCAGACTTATGAGACGCCGGTGTCGGTCAGCATGAAACTGTTCAGATTTCTAAACGGTTACAAAAACATTTCCAACGGTTCCTTCCTACCCTCATGACATTAATTCCTTCCACAATTGATTTAAATTTCTTCTCAAATTTCAAATCTCATTTATAAACATATTCCGTTTGTTCTAAGTTATCCCCATTTGACTGCCCATATAATAATAATGGCCCACACGTAAATTTAAATTTAGAATTGAATAAATAAATAAAAGTTAATAAATCATATAAAATTTAAAAAATTATAAAATTATAATAATTAGTATATAAATTAACAAATGTTAATAAGATGTTAACTTTAGCTGAATAATTATTTTATTTAATTTTTACATTTTCTGCGTTCCTACTCCCAATGGTCTGCTGCAGTGTTTCAACAATTTGATTGCGGTTTTTGCCACTTTTTTCGACCCTTTCGGTCTTTAGTTGTTGTCTTTTGATAATAAAAGTTTTTCTTTCGAAAATTTAAGATTACCTTTTGCCGAACTTTTTATTTACCTGACAGTATTTACTATTCTTGTACTTAATCAGTTTTTACGTGAAATATTAATAAATCGTTTTGAGATTCGTTTACACTCTCGTTTGTTTCTGTTCACCCTCTCCACCTTCCGGCAACTACATCGCATTGCTACAGCCTCGGATTACAAACCTACACTTATTTTTATTTTTATTTAATTTGAATGAATTCGTTTTGAAATGAAACTGTGATATATGAAGGAATTATTTATTCTTAACGGCAATTCACGACGAGATAGAACGACAAGATAAAACGACAACTGTTTGCATGGACATTGCACGAAGTTGAAAATGTCCAGTTTTCATAACGGTTCCCTATTCATTCAATTTAATCACATTTTTATGCAAATCGGTGGATCGCATGAAATATCAAAATTTAAATTTTAATAACACATAATTTACATGTTTTTATGTTTTCTATTAAGCTATTTTCTATTTGTTAAATTTGAAGAAATTCATATTTTTAGCTGGGACACGCTTTAAATTACACAAAAAAGCATACGTGAATTTATCATAATATATATATATATATATATATATATATATATATATATATATATATATATATATATATATATAGAGAGAGAGAGAGAGAGAGAGAGAGAGAGAGAGAGAGAGAGAGAGAATTAAAGGATGAGAATAAAAGTTGTAAAAATACAAAATCTATTACATCTTCAGTTTTTCAAAACCAGGGATTTATTGTTTCCTAAAACCATGGCTTTTCAAAGAATTGCATTCTTATCATCAAGGGAATACGGATAGATAAGTTGGTAAGAGAATTATCAAAGTCAAAAGATAAAATGTTATTTGAGAAAAATGTTAGGGATATAAAAATGTTGAGAGTGTTCACTGCAAAGAAGATAAATTGAATGAAAAAATGAAAAAAGAGTTCCCCATAAAGGGCGTCATGGAAAATGCAGCAGCCGGTTCAAAGGTGGTAAGTCCAAAAGCAATTGTAAAATCCATGGAATTGAAGAAATCAGATCAACAAAGTCAAAAATCCGGTTGTTAGGAAGTTGCGTGTCAGAAAGTTTATAAAGTTATTTGTGAATCCGAAGCATTTTAAAACTTCCATTGGCTTTCAATATACAGTTTTATGGATTCGAATGTAAAACAGGATAAAATGAAATGGTTCTCAGAAGCAAAACTACGAACTTCCAGGATAGAAGTCAAAATCCGTTATATATATATATAATTGCTCTATCTCGTATATCGAGCATCAATTTTATTCATGATAGGTTCTATTTTAAAGATATACATTATATCTTTATTTTCTTGTTCCCTATAAATATATATATATATATATATATATATATATATATATATATATATATATATATATATATATATATATATATATATAATATGTAGTGTTATTCCAGCCTTCACCTCAAAATAATAACAGTAAAACCCTCCTAATATCCAACTAGGCGGCGAAATCGTTTCACGTACCTGGGTAGAAACCTCGCCTCCAATGCCAGCATTGACCACGAAATCCAATAGCGCATTAGGTGCGCAAGTGCTGCTTTTGGTAAACTTCGTTCCAAAGTCTTTGATGATAAAGATTTAAGGCTTTATACCAAAATCTTAGATAATCTATCGATTCCCCTTCCAACACTCTGGTATGCATCAGAGACCTTGACGACATGTCGTCGACATCTTATAGTACTCGAAAAACTACATCAAAAAAACATTTAATTAACTGGCAAATTCGTCGAACCAACATCAGTGTCCTGGAAGAGTCTAATTGCTCTAGTCTAGAGGCTTTAATTGTTAAAAGTCGTTTCAGATAGGCTGGTCACGTTGTAAGGATGAGCGACCAGTAATATCCTAAGAAAATATGTTATTCTGAACTGAATGTGGGAGCTAGGAAGGTGGGAAGACAGAAGAAGCGGAAACAATGATTGTTTGAAGAGATATGAAGAAGTGTGGAATTGATCATACAACATGGGAAGCGAGTGCACTCGAGAGAATGGAGTGGAGGAATGAAATAAGGGGTGATGTTGAAAAATTTGAAAGTGAACGACGTCATCACGTTGAAGACTGAGAGCAGCAAGAATAGTGCGGCGCGAAAATCAATTGCGAAACGATAATGCATGCCAGATTTGTGATAGGAATGTAATCTCGAATTGGACTGTTTTCTCATATGAGAACCCACAAATGAAGCCCCTGGAAACCTGTATACTCGATTCGAGTGACGGCCATGATAATGATGATATGTATACTACTACTACTACTACTACTACAACTACTACTACTATTATTATTATTATTATTACTACTACTATTATTATTAATATTACTACTACTACTACTATTATTATTATTATTATTATTATTACTACTACTACTAAAATCTTTGGCTCTTGTTTGATTATTTGTGTGTCCCTGTTAACACTGGATGACGTCACAAAATGGTGACTTCATGAATAATGATCACCAATTAAAACAGATATCGGGACTAACTGTGCACACTGAATACCGTCACAAAATGATGACGTCTTAAATTATGATGTCACTAAAGGATAACGTCATCCTTTAAAACAGATGATGATAACCATGCACAGTGGATGACATCATAAAATTATGAGTTAACAAAACGACGACGTCATCCTTTAAAACAGATGATGATAACCATGCACAGTGGATGACATCATAAAATTATGAGTTAACTAAACGACGACGTAATCCTTTAAAACAGATGATGATAACCATGCACAGTGGATGACATCATAAAATTATGAGTTAACTAAACGACGATGTCATCCGTTAAAACAGATGATGATAACCATGCACAGTGGATGACATCATAAAATTATGAGTTAACTAAACGACGACGTCATCCGTTAAAACAGATGATGATAACCATGCACAGTGGATGACATCATAAAATTATGAGTTAACTAAACGACGACGTCATCCGTTAAAACAGATGATGATAAGCATGCACAGTGCATGACATCATCAAATTATGAGTTAACTAAACGACGACGTCATCCTTTAAAACAGATGATGATAACCATGCACAGTGGATGACATCATCAAATTATGAGTTAACTAAACGACAATGTCATCCGTTAAAACAGATGATGATAACCATGCACAGTGGATGACATCATCAAATTATGAGTTAACTAAACGACGACGTCATCCGTTAAAACAGATGATGATAACCATGCACAGTGCATGACATCATCAAATTATGAGTTAACTAAACGACGACGCCATCCTTTAAAACAGATGTTAATAACCATGCACAGTGGATGACACCATAAAATTATGAGTTAACTAAACGACGACGTCATCCGTTAAAACAGATGTTAATAACCATGCACAGTGGATGACATCATAAAATTATGAGTTAACAAAACGACGACGTCATCCTTTAAAACAGATGATGATAACCATGCACAGTGGATGACATCATAAAATTATGAGTTAACTAAACGACGATGTCATCCGTTAAAACAGATGTTAATAACCATGCACAGTGGATGACATCATAAAATTATGAGTTAACTAAACGACGACGTAATCCTTTAAAACAGATGATGATAACCATGCACAGTGGATGACATCATAAAATTATGAGTTAACTAAACGACGATGTCATCCGTTAAAACAGATGATGATAACCATGCACAGTGGATGACATCATAAAATTATGAGTTAACTAAACGACGACGTCATCCGTTAAAACAGATGATGATAACCATGCACAGTGGATGACATCATCAAATTATGAGTTAACTAAACGACAATGTCATCCGTTAAAACAGATGATGATAACCATGCACAGTGGATGACATCATCAAATTATGAGTTAACTAAACGACAATGTCATCCGTTAAAACAGATGATGATAACCATGCACAGTGGATGACATCATCAAATTATGAGTTAACTAAACGACGACGTCATCCGTTAAAACAGATGATGATAACCATGCACAGTGCATGACATCATAAAATTATGAGTTAACTAAACGACGACGTCATCCGTTAAAACATATGTTAATAACCATGCACAGTGGATGACACCATAAAATTATCATAAAGTCCTAAATGATTACGTATCTAAAAGACGACGTCATCCATTAAAACAGATGAGGATAATCGTGCTCAGTGAATGATGTTACAAAGAAAATCAGAGAGAGAGGGGGGATATATCCTTTATTATTAGCTTTGTTAGACCATGATCGATATTTGACCAAGTTTGATGGCGATTGGTCAAGCGATGCGAACGTTATGCTAACACAAAGAAACAGTGACTAACAAACGCGATCAGAAGCATGACCTCCGACTTGGCGGGGAGTATGATAGATGCATAAACTGTTAAATAGATTGATAAATATTGACCGACTAAGATATATAGGTATGGACCGAGTGTAATAGTTATATAGATAATGGAAATTTGAGAAAACTCACGTAATAGAAAAGGCACCCAAACAAATAAAGCCCCCCCCCCCCTGAAAACAATGAACAAGATTCGAAAGCCGTTTACCTTACGGTGGGTATCACCACTGTAAGGTAAACGTCTTTCGAATAAATCAATATAACATATATGCTCTGAATCTTGTAACACACATTCATTTAAAGTGTCGTATATTATAAGCGGTATAAAATTGAAAATATACATTCCTTATAAAAACCTACACACACACACACACACACACATATATATATATATATATATATATATATATATATATATATATATATATATGAAGAAGAATGGATATTGAGCTGTATACTCTTCACAATAGGTTTTACCTTTCCTAAAAGTTCGCTTTTAGTACACCACTTTATATATATATATATATATATATATATATATATATATAATATTACTATTTCATGTATCCACATAAAATTTTATGAGGAGATATAATTTTTTATGTATCAATTTTCAGTATTTACTTCAACAGTGATCGATACGTAAGCAGAGCTAGGTAGTAAGCTATGAAAATATATTTATGGCAAGTGAGCTACACAGAGGCTCCCGCGTTTCATCCCCGGGGAAATCTTCAGGCTAAAATGCGGGAGCCTCTGTGTAGCTTAATTGCCATAAATATATTTTCATAGCTTACTATATATATATATATATATATATATATATATATATATATATATATATATATATATATATATATATATGTAGAGAGAGAGAGTGGGAGAGGGAGAGAGAGAGGTTAACAGACTAAGATGAACAGACTTATATAGATAGATAGATAGATAGATAGATAGATAGATAGATAGATAGATAGATAGACTGAGTGAACCTCGTATTCGTTTATATTTGTATTTCCCTCGTTTTATTTGCCAATCAGAGCAAAGGATTTATTTCGCCCTAGTGGTACGGTGTCCGCCAGTGTGTTTTTTAAGCTCGTAACATAATTGGAATATATAGACAGATTGTGTGTGTGTGTGTGTGTGTGTGTGTGTGTGCGTGTGTGTGTGTGTGTGTGTGTGTGTGTGATCGTTTTTTTTTTCATTACTCATACTTCAGATTCTATTTTGAGATCATTTTTATTTCTGTCCTATAAAAAAAAATACTCACAAATCTTATTTCAATAATTCCGCCCTTCGATTATAAACATCGTCGCGTTTAATGTGATTTTCTTTCACCTTTCACCTTTTCGACCGGCAGACAGTCGCCATATTAATGAACATCCAGAGACTGTGCGCAGAAGCAATCGTTCTCGACATCTACTGCGCATCATAAAGGTGATCTTGGTTAAACTTGTCCATTTCCGGTTACACTCATCTGTACGAAGAAAACGCTCGTAAACGTTTATTTCCAGAAAAAAATACAATTTTTTATTTTTATAAAAAAGCAATAGATAGAAAAGATGATATATATATATATATATATATATATATATATATATATATATATATATATATATATATATATGAAGAGGTGAAAACATATATATATATATATATATATATATATAGCAATTAAGCTACACAGAGGCGTCTATATTTAAGGAGAGTAGAAAGTTGACCTTGGGTTTACTTTCGGCAACCTCGTAACTCTCACTTCCTTTATTTTGTCCTCTAGTCCTCACATTCTATGAGCAATATTTCTGCCAAAGGGGAAAGAATTGCTGTTTCTGGGTCGGAATCTATCCACCTAACAGTTATCATTGGTTAGTTGTTGACCTTGTGGTAATAATTTTAGCTCCTTACATCAAGTGGCGTCATGCCTTGTTGTGAGCGATTTCTATAAAAAAAATGTAACTCCATTTTGATTCTAGAAAATGTCTAAAATTTCAGACTTACGCTTAAGGGGCTTTAAGAAGAAATTGAAATTCAAGAAATCTTGCTTAATTGGTGTTTAGTGACTATGGACCAAATTTAATGTAAATCTGAAATATTTGAATTTTCAAATGGGGGGTTGTGCCCATATTATCCCCCTCTAAAACACTTTAAAATACTGTTAGGAAACTGACATTTGGGGAATATTTATACATGGATGTTTAATATCCATTGTTAAAATTTAACAATATTCGGAGGTATTTCAATTCATTAGTTTAAAAGTGAATCCTGTACGTACAACATATAAACATATCTATATATATAAAAATGTAAAGTTGGTTTGTTCGTTTCCCATGGAAATATACTTCCACTATACCATTACCACTGAAATTTTTTTATAGCAAATCCTTACATCCGAGCTATGTTTTTATGTTATTAACATAATTTTTACTTTACACATAAAAAAACACTTTTTATTACAATTCGTTCCTACTAAGTTGCACTTCCGGTTTACAATCCGTTTCTGCGAACCTGCATGTCCAACTTCACTTCCGGATTGACCTTCCTCCTCCCGCTGTCACGTATCTACTTCATACGTAAAAAGTGTTTTCCTTATTCGTTGTTTGTTTCCCTAAACAAACGTTTACACTAATACTTACCTAACAAACGTGCGTTAATTTCATTTCCTCTCTACTTCGATGTTTTTAAAACCTGCTTCATTCCTCATTTTCTTCCCTTTAATCATGCTTCATCTCTAAAAAACAAAACAACACTACTTGCATTTCTTACACAACCCTTACTCGCGCGTTATAATTGATTGTTTATTTTAAAACCAGTTACCTTTATAAAATTATTCATTCCTACTGTTTCATTTTTACAGGTAGGATTTAATACATAACCCACGTGCTTTAATTTTATTTCGCATTTACTCATTTTTTAGACTTTAACCATCCTTCAGGTACGATTTAATACTTAACAGACGTGCTTTAATTTCATTTCGTATCTACTTCATGTTTTTTAAACCTCCCTCTTTCCTCATTTTCTTACTTTTAACATGCTTCATCTATAAAAAAAAACCATACTTGCATTTCTTCGACAACCCTGAAGCGGGTTATAATTGATTGTTTTTTTTAATCCATTTACCTTTATACAATTATTCTTTCCTACTGTTACATTTATACAGGTAAAATTTAATACGTAACTAACAAACATGCCCCCCCCCCCGAAGATCAAACTTAGGTCGTCATACTCGCCGTGCAGAAACAAGGCGTCGATTACTTGCAAACCAAACTTATGAACAACTGGCATCTGCAAACCAACAAGCTAGACAAAGGATGATTCAAGTACGTGCGAATGAATCAGCACAGCGACGTGCAGCCAGACTTGAAGAGGAACGGTTGCGGGTACAACAATCCCGTCAGGCATCTTCAGATCTGCTTCGTTCACAACGTAACGAACGCGAGAGGCTGAGACTAGCAGATCGGCGTCAAACAAGGCTCCATGCTCAACAATCCCTGGATTGGGATCGCCTAGCATTTCATTACAACCCTCATGAGGATTATAGTTTAAGCCACCATGTTCACATAGGCACTATGACTGAAGTGTGTCCCTATTGCAAAGCTCTGAAATTTAAGGGAGAAACTAAAGGATTGTGTTGTGCCGCAGGGAAAATTAAACTACCTCAACTGGCAGATCCACCAGAACCATTAAAAACTTGGCTTGCTGGTAATACAGCTGAATCAAAGCATGCTTCCAAATGACGTCGTTCGCTGCAGAAACTATTACAGCTCAATTCATGCCAACTTTTAAAGTAAAAGGACAAATTTACCATAAAGTTGGATCTCTGCTTCCATATCCAGATGCTCAACATAAATTTCTACAAATGTATTTTATCGGTGATAACAATGATGAACTGAATGCATGCTGTGGAATTTCAACCAGTATAAAAAGGTCCATTGTTTCCCAACTGCAAGATATGCTCCATAATAAAAACAATTTAGTTCTTTTATTCAAAACTGCCATTGAAATGATGCCATCTGATACACACAAAATTATTATTCATGCTGACAAAACGCCTGCTGGAGAACATGTGCGAAGATTCAATGCTCCAAGTATAGATGAAGTGGCAATTGTTATAGTTGGAGATCAATTTCAACCTAGGGATATTGTTCTTCATAGGAGGAATGACCAATTAACAAACATTGCTGCAACTCATCGATGCTACGATGCCCTGCAATATCCACTCCTTTTTTGGGATGGTGCTGATGGATATCATTTCAATGTTACCATGATAAATCCAGTTAGTGGCGAAGAAACGGATAAGAAATGCAGCGCAATGAATTATTACTCATACCGAATTATGATTCAGGAGAACGAAAACAATCACATTCTGAAATGCCGCCAATTGTTCCACCAATACATTGTAGACATGTATGCAAAAATTGAAACTGAACGTCTGCTATTCATCCGTTTGAATCAGTCCAAACTTCGTTCTGAAGAATATGTTCATTTGCGAGATGCAGTTGTAAATGATGGTAATACAACTAATGTTGGAAGACTAACAATTTTACCATCTTCATATTTAGGCAGCCCACGTCATATGCATGAGTACACTCAAGATGCATTTGCATATGTTCGTCTCTATGGGCGTCCTGACCTCTTCATTACTTTTACATGCAACCCAGCTTGGAATGATATAAAACAACTTTTACTTCCTGGCCAATCATCAGTAGATAGACATGATATTACAGCGCGTGTATTCAGACAAAAGCTTAAATCGCTAATAAATTTCATTGTAAAACATAAAGTATTTGGTTCTGTGTGCTGCTGGATGTATTCAGTGGAATGGCAAAAGAGAGGATTGCCACACTCCCATATCCTAATCTGGCTCTACAACAAAATCAGTCCAAACGAAATCGACAATGTAATATCTGCTGAATTACCTGATGCTGACATTGACAAGGATTTGCATGAAATTGTAATTAAACATATGATACACGGACCTTGCGGTATAATTAATCCAAATTCACCATGCATGCTTGATGGAAAATGCTCAAAGCGATATCCCCGAGCATTACTACCCAACACAGTTACCGGAAATGATGGATACCCTTTATACAAAAGAAGGTCGGTAGAAGATTGCGGTAAATTAGCAACTTTACAAATGCGAAATGGCAATATAGAAGTTGATAACCGATGGGTTGTCCCATATTCACCTTTGCTATCAAAAACCTACAAATCACACATCAATGTGGAATACTGTAACTCTGTTAAGTCCATCAAATACATTTGTAAGTATGTGAATAAAGGCAGCGATATGGCAGTTTTTGCCGTGCAAACACGTAGAAATGATCTGAATGAAAGACTACATATTGATGAAATCACACAGTATCAAGCTGGAAGATACATAAGCAGCAATGAAGCGATATGGCGAATTCTTTCTTTTCCCATACATGAACGAAGTCCGGCTATTGTGCACTTAGCGGTACATCTAGAAAATGGACAACGTGTTTACTTTACAGCTTCGAATGTGGAACAAATAGCTTTGAATCCACCGGCTACAACATTAACGGCTTTCTTCATGTTATGTCAAACTGACACATTTGCAAAAACACTCCTCTATTCGGAAGTGCCTCAGTATTACACATGGAATAGGAGTAGACATTCATTTGAACGACGCAAACGAGGACAGCAAGTTGAAGGACAACCTGGAATATTCAAAGAAAACACAATAGGCAGACTGTATACTATCCATCCCAAACAAGATGAATGTTTCTTTCTTCGCATGTTGTTGGTAAATGTGCCTGGTCCAACATCATTCCAGCAATTAAAAATTGTCAATAGCATTACACATGCCACTTTTCGCAGTGCATGTCAAGCTCTGAATTTATTGGAAAATGACAGACACTGGGATGAATGCATTAATGATGCGTGCAACACATCCCATCCTAATAATATTCGTGCATTGTTTGCAATCATCTTGACCAATTGCTCCCCTTCATCTCCAATAGAGTTATGGGAGAAATATAAATCACACATGGCCGAAGACATTTTCCATCAAATACGCGATGAAAATCCAAATACCTACCTGGATTTTACATCAGAAATCTATAATGAGGCATTGATAAGAATTGAAAATTTGTGCTTAGAAATTGCAAACAAAGTTCTCAATCAATTAGGAATTACCTCGCCGACACGACCTGCTGCTGCTTTGTTTGATGTAGAATTACATAGGGAACAAAATTACAACACAGATGATCTTTTGTTGTATGTGCAAGAAAATATTCACAAACTAACACCTGAGCAAAAAGCCATTTACAACAAAATAATGCAGACTGTAAATAATGAAGTGGGAAATATATTTTTCTTAGATGCGCCAGGAGGAACTGGTAAAACCTTAATTAAATTTATTTTGGCAGCCATTCGATCACAAAACGGCATAGCCTTAGCTCTTGCATCTTCAGGAATAGCTGCTACATTGCTACCAGGTGGACGAGCTGCTCATTCAGCTTTGAAACTACCTTTAAACATGCAATTTATTGAAACTCCCATGTGCAATATTTCCAAAACATCAAGTATGGGAAAGGTATTACAAAAATGTAAACTTATTGTTTGGGATGAATGCACAATGGCACACAAAAAAATCACTGGAGGCTCTTGATCGGTCATTGCAAGATTTGCGTGGAAATGGTAGATTATTTGGGAATGCAGTGATATTGCTAGCTGGAGATTTCAGGCAAACATTACCTATAATTCCTCGATCAACACCAGCAGATGAAATAAATGCTTGCCTCAAATACTCCACTTTTTGGCGACATGTTAAGACATTAAATTTGACTATAAATATGCGTGTCCAGCAGCAAAATAATCTATCACCAGAATTCTTTTCAAAACAATTGTTGGAAATTGGGAATGGAAAAGTGCCGGCTAATCTCACTTCAGAGCGAATTTCATTGCCACACAACTTCTGTAATTTAGTTACATCAAAAGACGAATTAATTACAAAAGTATTCCCGGACATCCACATTCATTTTAAGAATCACAGTTGGCTGAGTGAACGAGCCATTCTTGCACCGAAGAACAAAGATGTCCACGAACTCAACAATAATATTCAGTTGAACATTCATGGTGAGTTAGTCACATACAAGTCAGTCGACACTGTTGTTGAAGCAGATGACGCAGTCAATTATCCCTCAGAGTTTTTGAATTCGCTAGATTTGCCAGGGATTCCACCACATGTACTGCAATTAAAAATTGGTGTACCAATTATTATGCTGCGAAATATTAACCAGCCTAAGCTTTGTAATGGCACACGTCTTTCAGTAAAAAAATTAATGACCAACATCATTGAAGCAACAATTTTTACAGGGCCTTTCAAAGGTGAAGATGTCCTAATTCCGCGCATTCCCATGATTCCAACAGATCTGCCCTTTCAATTTAAGAGATTACAATTCCCAATTCGATTGGCATTTGCTATCACAATCAACAAAGCACAGGGACAATCTTTACAATTTTGTGGCTTATATTTACATACTGATTGCTTCTCACATGGGCAATTATACGTTGCATGTTCTAGAGTCGGCAAACCGGACAATCTCTTCATCTACACTGGAACGGGAAACACTAAGAATATTGTGTATCCACAAGTATTGGAAAATTAAACCATTCATATTAAATGGCAACTTATGGAACTGGATCAAAATGAACTCTAAAAGGCCACCTCTTCATTTCAACTAACAGCCACAGCAACGCGTGGCCGGGTACAGCTAGTAAACATATAAACATACCTAACTTTATATTTTTCTTGTTGACTATAAATGAAAGCTTATTATTTATATATATATTCCTGTTAACTACGCCCTGTTGGTTGGAGCTGTAGAATTCGCCAACTGCACCTCTGCAGAGGGGTAAGACCCCTCCCCAATGGGGCCACCTGTTTGCCGTGTGTGGCAACCCGTGATGTCTGAGGATGGGATCCTGGTAGTTGAGCAACCTAATGACTATAAAACAAAACTGCATTGGCTGCAACATTCAACTTTGGCCCTTACCGGACTAGACGGGCGGTCAGAGAGGCTCCATCCGACCAATCGGCTGGTCACGACAAGCCCTAACACAAAAAGAACCTTGTGTCTAAATAAAACTGCCTACATAAACCTTATATATAAATGGCCTTACCAAAAAGTAAAATTTAAAAAATAATAAACTAAATATATGAGTGTTAGAAGGCGGCAGCTCAGGGTCAATCAATTCTGGGGAAGAAAGTCACAACATGACTGCATACACCCGAGAGGCATCCCTGGACTTGGCCAATGAGGCCTATGGGATGCAGGTGCTTGTGGTTAGGGGCTTCCCCAGATGAAAGTAGTATACTCTTCCTGTAGCCCTGAGGTGCCAGGACGAATGGGGTTCCCCCCCCCCTGGTACCTCCCACACAGTTGGGATCCGGGGTGGATGGGGAGCAGGAAGGATGAAATGGTAAATAAAATACAAATGTACACACCAAAATCCACCAAGCGACCTCACTGCGAAAGCTCAGATAGCGAGGTTAAAATAACGTATCATGATACACCAATATTCTTTGTAATACAATCAATTGACGATAGACCGATAACTGAAATATCACTCTTTAAAATTGAAGAAATATTAAAGTGGGAAAGTTTCGTTGATATAAAAATCAAGGCTTATCTCTGCCAATCTCTAAACTACTCAAAAGGTGTCGTTAAAAGCTCCGAACTCTCATTATGCACAATGGATGAAATAAAGACTAATTTAAAAAAACAAAATGTAACAGACATTAAAAGAATAAGTTGTTTTTTTTAATGGAGAAACCATAAATACAAATACGTACATATTAAATTTTAATATACCAAAACCACCAAATGAAATTGAAGTAGGATACATGAAAATAAAAGTTGGAGCCTACATACCAAACCCACTCAGATGTTTTAACTGACAAAGGTTTGGTCACCATCAAGACAGATGCAATTGACCTCCAGTATGCGGAAGATGCGGTGAAAACAACATAAAATATACAGACTGCCAAAAGGAGGCAAACTGCTCTAACTGCAAAAAAATCACCCTGCAAACTCCAGAGAATGTAAAGTCTGGATAAAGGAAAAAAGATATATCTAGATTGAAAGAATATCCCTTAACCGGGAGCCAGGAAAATAATTGAAACAGCAAAATATGCGGAAATAACCAAATACAAACCAACAAAGACACCAAATATACAACCAAACTGAAATAAAACCTGATGTAATTACACAACTTATAAACGAGATGAGAACACTAATACAAGAAATGAAAACTATCATTAAAACAGTCACAAAAAACAACAAGTTTCCAAAAAAAACTCAAATACCAAACAAACAACCATCAAAAACACAAACAAAACCAAACAAGGAGAACTCGAAGCCCTCCCCTCATGAAACTCCTTGTAAAGAAACCGAAAAAGAAACCTCAAATAAAGGACAGGGTTACAGAAAATCAAGATCAACCTCAAGATCAAAAAATACTCCAACGAAAAACAGATTTGAGACCCTGGAAAATATGGAAACAAGGAAAAAATTTTACATATAAATAAAATTCAAACAAAAAAGAAATCTGACTCTAACACAAAACCAACAAAAAAATTCAAAACATGGCTGCCCATAAGAACGATACAAATATTGTGCAATGCAATTGCCGAGGAATTAAGGCAAACTATGAAGAAATCAAACATCTTATGATGAACAACAACTTTAATATAGTTTGCTTACAAGAAACGTACCTAAAGGAATCTGATAATATATCCTTTAAGGGATACGATATATATATAACAAAATCAATAGGTCAATGGCAGATAATAGACATATAGGATGCTCTTCAATATTGATAAAAAATAAATACCTCATGAGATATCAACTAAACAACCACTTACAGGCAATAGCAGTAAAAGCTACACTCCACTGCACATTAACAATATGTTCAATATACATTCTACCAAAATATAAACTTTAAAAAGACGATTTAAATAATTTGATAAACCAATTTCAGACACCCTTCCTTTTAGTGGGAGACTTCAATGCTCATAGTGAAATCTGGGGATGTAACGATTCTAACCCAAATGGCAAAATCATAGAAACAATACTTGAAACAACAGATATATGTTTGCTAAATAACAAAAGCTACACTTACATACACCAGGAACAGGTTCAATGTGAGCCATAGACCTATCAATCTGCTCTCCCACCATCTTCATGGACTTATTTAGAGAACCCACGATGACCAATGCGGAAGTGACCACACACCTATATTCATAGATACAAATAAACCAATAACAGAGAACAGAATACCCGAGTGGCAAATACACAAAGCCAACTGACCCCAATTTAAAGAACTCTGAACATCCCTAATTAAAAAAGAAATTCTCAAAGAACCAAACTCAATCACAAGACTGACAAATATTCTAATACAGATAGCAACAGAAACAATCCCGAAATCCTCAACAATTTCACATACCAAACAAACTCCTTGGATCAATACAGAATGTAAATAAGCCATCAGAAAACGGAAAAAAGCAAAAAGAATGTTTGAAACAAACCCTACCACAAGCAATTTACAAAAATATCGACAAATCCGCGCAAATTCACGGCGCATTATAAAAATAAGCAAAAGAGAAGAAAAACGCCAACACACCAATAAAGAAGGTATGGGACATGACTATGAAAATGAATGGGAAAATGACTACATCCAAATTTCACTTAAAAAAAAACAAATGGACAAAAATGTACAGAAAGGGAAGATATTACCAACCTGTTGGCGGAAGAATTTGAAAACCATTCCTCGAGCAAACAGTGCGATCCTATATTTCAAAAACTTAGGAACAATGCTTAAAGGCAAAAACTAAACTTCACATCAGACAATACAGAAATTTACAACCTCCTATTTACTCTCACTGAACTGAAAGACTCTCTCAAAAAATCCAATGATACATTAACAGACGATATACACTATCAATTTCTGAAACAATTACCAGCAACATCTCTAAAAATACTACTAGAGATTTTCAATCAGATTTGGTACGCATGCATCTATCCGGAAACATGGTGGGAAGCCATAATCATACCAATACCGAAATCATACCAATACCGACATCATACCAATACCGAAAGCATACCAATACCGACATCATACCAATACCGACATCATACCAATACCGAAAGCATACCAATACCGACATCATACCAATACCGAAAGCATACCAATACCGACATCATACCAATACCGACATCATACCAATACCGACATCATACCAATACCGAAATCATACCAATACCGACATCATACCAATACCGAAATCAGGAAAATGCCTATCAAACCCAACAAACTTCTGAATTATTTTTCTAACTAGCTGTTCGTGTAAGACAATGGAGATAATGGTGAATGAGAGATTGGAGTGGTATATCGAGAAATATCAGTGCATATCCAAATGCCAAAGTGGTTTTCGACAAAACCGAAGTACCATCGACTAACTAGTACGACTTGAAACCTTTATCAGAGATGGCTTCGTACGGAGTCATCATGTTAGCGCAGTCTTTTTCGATCTCGAGAAGGCATATGACACTAATGGAAGTATGGAATTATGAAAGACATAGGTCTAAAGGGTAGACTAACCACATTTATACAAAACTTTTTCTCAAATCGTATTTTCAAGGTTAGAAATGGATCAACGATGTCAAAACTACACAAACAAAAGATGGAAGCATTTTAATCAAGGACACTTTTTATAATCAAAATAAATACTTTTATCCAGGAGGTTAATCCTGAATTTGAGAAATCTCTATTTGTGGATGACTTCTCTGTTGCCTTGTCATCCCCACACGTGTCAATAGCAGAAAGAAAGATACAAAACTGCATTAATAAAATTGAAAAATTGGCAAACGGAAATGGATTTAGATTTTCTAAAAGAACAAAACAGTAAGCATACATTTCTGTAACAAAAGAAAGCTACATCCTGACCCGCAACTTAAAATAAATAATACCAACATACCATTAGTTCAACAACCCAAATATTATGGGCTTATTCTTGATAGCAAACTGAATTTCAAGGACCAAAAATGTATTAAAAGTTTAAATCTCTTGAAAATCATATAAAAAATGACTGGGGAGCTGATCGTAAAATGAAGCTACTCATTTATAGAGCATTGATCGGATCAAAATTAGATTATGGCAGTATAATCTGTAGTGCAGCCTGTGAGTCATACCTCAATGACTACAACAAAATCAAAGACTACAACAAAATCAAAGACTACAACAAAATCAAAGACTACAACAAAATCAAAGACTACAACAAAATCAAAGACTACAACAAAATCAAAGACTACAACAAAATCAAAGACTACAACAAAATCAATGCTACTACAAAATCAAAGACTACAACAAAATCAAAGACTACAACAAAATCAAAGACTACAACAAAATCAAAGACTACAACAAAATCAAAGACTACAACAAAATCAATGCTACTACAAAATCAAAGACTACAACAAAATCAAAGACTACAACAAAATCAAAGACTACAACAAAATCAAAGACTACAACAAAATCAAAGACTACAACAAAATCAAAGACTACAACAAAATCAAAGACTACAACAAAATCAAAGACTACAACAAAATCAATGCTACTACAAAATCAAAGACTACAACAAAATCAAAGACTACAACAAAATCAATGCTACTACAAAATCAACGACTAATGACTGAATGCCTTTCGTACATCTCCTATGCAAAGTCTCCAGGTAGAAGCCAATGAACTCCCATTACATCAAAGATGGGAAAAGCTTTCACTCTAATATATGTTAAAAATCCAAAATGACCCTGATAACCCAACATATAAAAAAATATTCACATCACAGTACACACACTTTTACACCAGTAAACCCCCAATCATACGTCCTCTAGGAATACGCATTAAAGAAGCCAGCTCCTAAATTAACAATAACCCTGACAACATATCGCAATAGACAACCTCAAATATACCACCATGAATGCTAACCAAACTGAAAATAGAGCTCACACAGAGACAGGAAAACAAAAAAGAACTGAAAACGAATATTAATACAGATTTGGAGTACTTAGAGAACAATACACAACACATATAGCAATCTATACAGATGGTCTAATAGCAATCTATACAGATGGGTCTAAAGATGAGGAAAAAGTAGGAGCAGCAGCCACTAGCGTCTATAAACAAAAAACTTTAAGGCTACCCAACGACGTTTCTATCTTTATAAAAATGGCAATTGATCTTGTAAGGGAATTACCCGAAAAACAGTTCATAATATTTACAGAGTCCTTATCTTTCTTTCGTTGCCCTAGAAGAAAGAAGATCGTACCACCCTTACATCTCCAACATACTGGAAAAATATCATAACTTAGTGAAAACACAAAAGGAAGTAATTTTGGCATGGATACCAAGCCATGTTGGTATTAAAGGCAATGAAAAAGCAGACAAACTAGAAAAAAAGCCCTTAACAAAGATATAAATAATATCAAAATATCATCTACAGATTTGAAAAGAAAAGTCAAAGGGGAAATAAAATCAAAATGGCAAACAATATGGAACACCTTTCCTCAAAACAAGTTGTATGAACTGACATAGTTGGAACAGAAAACAAAAATATGGCAACCAATCAAAGGGAAGACAAAGTATTAACCCGTATACGTATTGGACACACAAGACTGACCCACATACACCTACTTAGAGGAGAAGATGAGCCTCTGTGTAACCATTGTAATGAAGGACAAACAATAAAACACATATTAATCAAATGCAAAAATATGCACATATATGCAGCAAATATTACAAAGCAACAAATATAAAAACATTACATGAAAATATAGCTCCGTTGATGAATGGGCAAAGAATACATTACTAAAGCAGTATTTTTTTACGATTTCAATACCCGAGTTTGAATCTCACGTAAGTCTGAAGGAGTTTTTTTTTTAACTGGATACATGTTTTATAAAATTAAAGAAATAACAATAATATAATAATATAAAAATACATAAATATTTTTTTAATTAAATGACCTGATTATTTTGTTTGTTTGGTTGGGTTTTTGGTGGGTTTTTTTTTTTTTGCTTTTGAATTTTGTGTTAATCCACAAATAAAGGAATTCCGTATTAGTTTAAAACGAATTATTTTTGCTTAAATACATTATTTCATAATGTGTTTTGGCCAATAAAAAAAATACATAAATACATTCATCGTAGTCACTTACTCTCTCTCTCTCTCTCTCTCTCTCTCTCTCTCTCTCTCTCTCTCTCTCTCTCTCATACTAATAATAAGTAGCGTATTTATCCACGAAATTGCACAAATATTATTCTTCGTACTAGCTATAAAGCGCTAGATTATAGGTAAAGATGGAAATTGGTATAACCAAGTACTGTACTAACATAGATCAGGGTATGAACTAGTTTCATTTTATAATTATAACTGACAGGGTTACCCGGCGTTAGGGTTAGGGTTAGAGTTAGGGTTAGAGTGTGGTATAGAATCATATTAAGGAGAGTGTACTTTAACTGAAACCTTGATGTTGTCAGCTAGAAATCTGAGTCACCGAGCTATTCAGATATATGTTAATACTCTTAAACTAACGCTCATAAATGGATCAATTTCATTTCATAACATCTTAGAAAAACGACATTAGCTCCTTTAAGGGGTAGCTAGAGACGCAGAACTACTTCCATTATGTTCACATACAAATTGTACATGTGAATACACTTATATTTAAGGTACACTCCCTAGTGTGTCTTCGTTTTTAGGAACAGACATGCACACAGACAGAGTGGCGTTCTCTTTTATTTTATATATATATATTGTTTTTAAATTCCCGAAACAGTTTTTCATGGTAAACAACTGATGATCCTTTAAAATAGTGTTAGAAATAAACTAATATAATAACTGTAAAAAATAAATTGACTTACATGAGTGATTTTCCACTGGAAAACTTGGGACTATAAGTTTTTTTTTTGTTGTTTTTTTTTAATATAGTTTTAATGGTTGAGACTATATATATATATATATATAATATATATATATATATATATATATATATAGAGAGAGAGAGAGAGAGAGAGAGAGAGAGAGAGGGGGGAGATCTAAGTATATAGATAGCGATAAAGAGAGAGAAAGAAAGAGAGAAAGAGAAAGAGAAAGAGAAGGAAAGACAGACAGAGGGGCAAAATTCTTCACTTACGTTTTAGTATATTAAATAAGGAAAAATATATTCTTTGAATTCATATAATTCTATAATAGAATAGTGGAATCGAAACCGCGCACTCAATAATTTCAATCAGATACTCTCCCAACTAAATAATTGATAAATTTGTTAAGTCGACTTTTAAAATAACACTCATAAGAAAAGTCGGATATACGTATTTGAAGATTTAGGGGGGTTCTGTCTCTATGGGTCACTTAGAGATGGGGCACGTAGATATTCGGCACATAGATGGTAACGTAGAGATTTGGGACCACTTCCATTGTCTTCCCTAGAAAATGTTGTACATATTATTTAAATTTCATCAAAATATGACATATTTTAAGTTTTAAAGGAGGTTCGGCTCCCATAGCTCCCTTAGGTTAGGAGAGCACCTATAGATTTGGGATCACTTCCATTGTCTTCCCTAAAAAAATTTATACATATGATTTAAATTTCATAAAAATAGGAAATATTTGTAGTTTTAAGGAGGCTATGTCTTCATAGGCCTCTTACGAGTGCATTTATAGATTCGGGAACTCTTCCATTGTCCTCTCCGATAAATTTTACATAAGAATACACTTTTAGGTTTTATATAGATTCTCTAACCTTTCATTCTATAGGAAACACACAAACATCATAGATAGATAGATAGATAGATAGATAGACAGATAGATAGATAGATAGATAGATAGATAGATAGATAGATAGATAGATAGATAGATAGATAGATAGATTAAAAAAAGAGAAATAAAAAATGTAAGAATGACAAATCTATTTCATCTTCAGTTGTTCAATGAAAGGTGTATTCAATAAAAGCATGACTATTTTTCTTTCCTTACGTCAGGCTTTTCAAAGATTTGAATCTTATCATCAGAGGAGTTACATAGATATATAAGTTGACAGGGAAGTGGCCAAAATTCATAATTTGAAAAATATGAGAAGATAATAGAAAGTAGATGTAAGTGTGTGAGAATGTTGTCAAAATGCAGAATATGTCCAGATATAAAAGATATATATATATATATATATTTCGACACTTGATTATTGGGGAAATGGTCGTATAATCAGTACCATTGGAGAGCCATGAATATTAAAACTGTCCTGTTTTTAAATCTCCGAAACAGTTACATGGTAAACAGCTGATTATTATATTAGACGCTTAAGGTTTCCTGTTTTTGTTTCACTCTTAGATAATTAAGCCCCCTTTTTTATTTATTTTTTTATTTTTTTATTTTACTTATATTTTTTCATTTATTAATTTTCCAACGAATGTTAAGTCTGCAATATCTTGGATTTAGTTAGTTTGTCTGGGAATTTAAACTGCATTTTACTTTTTTTAATTTTATTTTTTTATTTATTTTTATTTTTTTTAAATGACTCAACGCTACTTTAGACTATATATATATATATATATATGTATATATATATATATATATATATATATATATATATATATATATATATATATATATATATATATATATGTATATATATAGACGTAAGGGCTACTGAGAATTGAAGTGAAAGTTTAGGGGGTCATCCTAAATTAGGAGCTGTGCAGCGAGATGCTTGTTCACATTAGTTTTAAATCTCTACATGTCGGTACAGTCGGAGAAACATGGAGCAGATAGGGGTTTCCAAAGGCCGACAGCTCGAGGAAAGAAGCTGTTGAAGTAGAAGGCTTTCCAGCATCTGGGGACCTCCACAGTGAATGGATGGGATCTAGCTGATTGCCAGGTTAGTCGAGTGTATTTACGTCGAGAGGGCACCAGAGCAGCAAGTTCGTTGGAACACATTCCATTTAAGTACTTGTAAAACAAGCACAAGGATGAAACATTGCGGCGATGGGACAAGGACTGGAGCTTGGTGGATAGTCAGGGACCTATTAGATTAGATACTCTTTTTTTGACCTTGTCTAAAAGGGAGAGACTACTAGATGGGGCACCAGCCCAGATGGTACAATAATGCTCCATGCATGGGCGGATGGTGGCTTTGTAGAGATATAGGATACTGTCAAGTGTGAGACGTTTTCTAGCGCAGTAGAGGGAGCCTACTTTCTTTGCAGCAGCCTTGGCAATGTCTTATATGTATTTGTTCCAATTCATGTTACCTGTGAATGTTAGGCCGAGGAGTTTGAACGTTAGACTCTCGGGTAGGATGTTATTAGCCATGGCAATTGGTAGTTGAAGAGGTTTCTTGTAGTTGTTTAAGGAAGAGAACTTTGTCTTAGCAGCATTAAATGTTACCATCCATTTTTTACCCCATTCCACTACAGAGTGGAGGTCACTTTCTAAGAATTCATCTATTACCTCGGATATGTACGCGTCCGTTTTGCCCACATGACGAGAGTAGAGCATAGTGACGTCAGTAAATATACACATCTCAGACACAATGTCATCAGGGAGGTCGTTTATGAAAATCAGGAACAATAAAGGTCCAAGTAATTATGCCATAAATTTTGTAATTTACTAAATTATCATATGTAAACTCTGCTTGACATAACTTATTAACCATTCATCTTAATTTTACTTGCAGTATTTAACATATCCTGGGAATTCATGAAATTATATTTATTAATAAATAAATTTTGTATTATGTAATCCCATGTAAATATCGCAATTGTTTTGGCTCTTTAACTTTTTCTTATATATATATAGTCTCGGAAGTTTTTCAACCATTAAAACTATATGGGAAAAACACTTTTGTCCCAAGTCGTTTCGGTGGAAAATTACTTTTTACAGTCACTATATTAGTTTGCTTCCAAGAATTTACGCTAGTCTTAACATTATTTAAGGGATCATCAGTTGTTTACCATGAAAAACTGTTTTTTTTATATATATATATATATATATATATATATATATATATATATATATATATATATATATATATATATATATATATATCAGTAATTTGAGATTAATAAAATTAGTACATTATGTATATCAGTTCCAAGAATTCAAACACTATTCAAACAATATTTGGCGTACGATCGTTTCTAAAATGACTTGAGATATTTTACTTTATATTATATTTTAGATGATTCCAAAAAGTCATTTCTTCAGCGCCCCTCATAACATCACAAATAGAGGTTAATGAAATTTTACCATTACATATAATAATAATAATAATAATAATAATAATAATAATAATAATAATAATAATAATAATAATAATAATAATAATAATAATAATAATAATAATAATAATGATGATGATGATGATGATGATGATAACAACAACAACAATAATAATAATAATAATAATAATAATAATAATAATAATAATAATAATAATAATAATAATAATAATAATAATAATAATAATAATAATAATAATAATAATAATAATAATAATAATAATAATAATAATAATAATAATAATAATAATAATAATCTAATTATAATAAAAAATTATGTATCTGTCTGTCTGTCTGTCTGAAGCCGAAACTATATTATTAGTTTTGATCACTCTCTTTATATATCTACTTGAAGCCGAAACTATATTATTAGTTTTGATCGCTCTCTTTTTATATCTACTTGAAGCCGAAACTATATTATTAGTTTTGATCGCTCTCTTTATATATCTACTTGAAGCCGAAACTATATTATTAGTTGTGATCGCTCTCTTTATATATCTACTTGAAGCCGAAACTATATTATTAGTTTTGATCACTCTCTTTATATATCTACTTGAAGCCGAAACTATATTATTAGTTTTGATCACTCTCTTTATATATCTACTTGAAGCCGAAACTATATTATTAGTTTTGATCGCTCTCTTTTGATATCTACTTGAAGCCGAAACTATATTATTAGTTTTGATCGCTCTCTTTATATATCTACTTGAAGCCGAAACTATATTATTAGTTTTGATCACTCTCTTTATATATCTACTTGAAGCCGAAACTATATTATTAGTTTTGATCACTCTCTTTATATATCTACTTGAAGCCGAAACTATATTATTAGTTTTGATCGCTCTCTTTTGATATCTACTTGAAGCCGAAACTATATTATTAGTTGTGATCACTCTCTTTATATATCTACTTGAAGCCGAAACTATATTATTAGTTTTGATCGCTCTCTTTATATATCTACTTGAAGCCGAAACTATATTATTAGTTTTGATCGCTCTCTTTATATATCTACTTGAAGCCGAAACTATATTATTAGTTTTGATCACTCTCTTTATATATCTACTTGAAGCCGAAACTATATTATTAGTTTTGATCACTCTCTTTATATATCTACTTGAAGCCGAAACTATATTATTAGTTTTGATCACTCTCTTTTTATATCTACTTGAAGCCGAAACTATATTATTAGTTTTGATCGCTCTCTTTTTATATCTACTTGAAGCCGAAACTATATTATTAGTTTTGATCACTCTCTTTTGATATCTACTTGAAGCCGAAACTATATTATTAGTTTTGATCGCTCTCTTTTGATATCTACTTGAAGCCGAAACTATATTATTAGTTTTGATCGCTCTCTTTATATATCTACTTGAAGCCGAAACTATATCATTAGTTTTGATCACTCTCTTTATATATCTACTTGAAACCGAAACTATATTATTAGTTTTGATCGCTCTCTTTTGATATCTACTTGAAGCCGAAACTATATTATTAGTTTTGATCGCTCTCTTTATATATCTACTTGAAGCCGAAACTATATTATTAGTTTTGATCACTCTCTTTATATATCTACTTGAAACCGAAACTATATTATTAGTTTTGATCGCTCTCTTTTGATATCTACTTGAAGCCGAAACTATATTATTAGTTTTGATCGCTCTCTTTATATATCTACTTGAAGCCGAAACTATATTATTAGTTTTGATCACTCTCTTTATATATCTACTTGAAGCCGAAACTATATTATTAGTTTTGATCACTCTCTTTATATATCTACTTGAAACCGAAACTATATTATTAGTTTTAATCACTCTCTTTATATATCTACTTGAAGCCGAAACTATATTATTAGTTTTGATCACTCTCTTTATATATCTACTTGAAGCCGAAACTATATTATTAGTTTTGATCACTCTCTTTATATATCTACTTGAAGCCGAAACTATATTATTAGTTTTGATCACTCTCTTTATATATCTACTTGAAACCGAAACTATATCATTAGTTTTGATCACTCTCTTTATATATCTACTTGAAACCGAAACTATATTATTAGTTTTGATCACTCTCTTTATATATCTACTTGAAGCCGAAACTATATTATTAGTTTTGATCACTCTCTTTATATATCTACTTGAAACCGAAACTATATTATTAGTTTTAATCACTCTCTTTATATATCTACTTGAAGCCGAAACTATATTATTAGTTTTGATCACTCTCTTTATATATCTACTTGAAGCCGAAACTATATTATTAGTTTTGATCACTCTCTTTATATATCTACTTGAAACCGAAACTATATCATTAGTTTTGATCACTCTCTTTATATATCTACTTGAAACCGAAACTATATTATTAGTTTTGATCGCTCTCTTTTGATATCTACTTGAAGCCGAAACTATATTATTAGTTTTGATCGCTCTCTTTATATATCTACTTGAAGCCGAAACTATATTATTAGTTTTGATCGCTCTCTTTATATATCTACTTGAAGCCGAAACTATATTATTAGTTTTGATCACTCTCTTTATATATCTACTTGAAGCCGAAACTATATTATTAGTTTTGATCACTCTCTTTATATATCTACTTGAAACCGAAACTATATTATTAGTTTTAATCACTCTCTTTATATATCTACTTGAAGCCGAAACTATATTATTAGTTTTGATCGCTCTCTTTTTATATCCACTTGAAGCCGAAACTATATTATTAGTTTTGATCGCTCTCTTTATATATCTACTTGAAGCCGAAACTATATTATTAGTTTTAGTCGGTCTCTTTTTATATCTACTTATCAGCTCCTATATATACCCATTCCAAAACTTCCCTAAACATCACGCATCTTTCAAATTTACATAATTAATTAGTTTTAAAGCTTCTAATAGATTGATATTCGCAAATATACACTCATGATTGTATTTTTTTTTTTCAGATTTCCACATATATTTAAAATATTTTCCTCGCTCATAATCTTAATAAAAATTATAAATAGAATTAATTAAAGACATTGTTTTTCTAATCTATATAATTTAGTTACGTAATTAAATTAGATTGTAATGGAATATGGTGGAACAGCCGGCGACCATTCCAACATTTGGTTACCCGCTCTTTGATTATTCGAACGCACAGAAAGTTCTATTTCAAGAAAGAGAGAAGAAAAAAGAGAGAGATAAAGTGCGAGAGAGGGGGAGAGAAAGAGAGAGCAATTAAATAAAACAACTAGCAAAAATATGCGACCGGCGGGAGCATAGTTTTTTAAACCTACATTTTTCAAAGAAACAAATCTTCTCATCAGAAGGAGAAACTAATTATTTACCAATAAAAGTTTTGGTTTCAATTATTAATTTTGTAAAAGTTCATAAATCTATAGTCCGTCTAAATTCCAAGTGAAAAAAGAGTATCCTTAAACAGGGGTTGAAATCATATATGATTTATAAACTTGTTTCAAATGAATAATTGAGACCAAAGATTTTATTGTTAAATAATAGGTTTTTCCTTCTGATGAGAAGATATTGTTTCTTTGAAAAAACTTTATATTTTGGTGTGCTATCTGAAATTATTAAACTTGTAAAGTATGTAACTTTACATTTGTTTATATTCACTTTCACTTAACTATAATAATGCTCTATCCTCAATATTGAACATAGCTTTATCATACTAGGAATTACTTCATAATAACATTGAAAACACATTTATAAAATAATTATTTTATAATATTAATATATATATATATATATATATATATATATATATATATATATATATATATATATATATTAATAATAAATATTTGTTATTGTTTATTATCTATGTACGTATACGTTTCGTCCTTAATAATCGGGACTCATCAGCATAGAGATATGACTATTCACTACCGATCATGCGATTCGAAAACCCGGATTACGAGTATGTTGCTACTCAAATCCGACGCCTTAACTACTCGGCCAATTTTAATGAAAAGAACGATGCATTTAAAGCTAGTGACGTCATGCTGTGTTAATACTACACTTACAGTGGTCTACTAGACGGATTTTTCTAGAAGATATATATATATATATATAATTATTTTTATTTACACAGACATGTACAAAATCTGCGACACTGGCATGTCGATGTTATCGATCAACAGCTATTACAAACTGAGATCTCATCAGGCAGAGTTAGAATCCTATCTAACTCTGCCTGATGAGATCTCAGTTTTAAATAACTGTTGATCGATAAAATCGACATGCCAGTGTCGCAGATTTTGTACATGTCTGTGTAAATAAAAAATAATTATATATAAAAGCTCTATTGGATATTTAGCACTTTTTATAAACCCGGTTAAAATTCTTTGGATTACTACCCTGTGGATGTTTTTCCTGGATTATTATTATTATTATTAATTATTATTTTTATTACATGTATATATATATATATATATATATATATATATATATATATATATATATATATATATATATATATATATATATATGTGTGTGTGTGTGTGTGTGTGTGTGTGTGTGTGTGTGTATATATATATAACAACCCAGCAAATACACATCAGTGTGTGGCAAGGTCTAGTTGTCCTTTGGCTTACGCAACTGGCATATAAAAATAATGATTTGTTTTCTCCTCACTTTCCAATGGTTCGTAAGTTAATAGCGATCTCTTGAGCAGACTTCGCGTGAATAGCTGTTGCAAAACACAAAGACGTGGACAGGGTAAATGGCCTGGTCAGTTGATTCGATAAAAGCCTTGACGTCAATTCGAAAAGGATCGCTTGTTTACAGTCGACACTTCTTATCGTCACTTTGTCAACTTGAAACCGAAATAACAAGTCCATCACAGCTGCGACTTGTGCGAAAATCATGGCCGACGGCTACCCGCGAACCATTTGTGCAACCGCGCCATCTTGAAGATAAGTGGCACGCATGAAAACACGACTGTCGTGTTCTCCGTTCAACCTCGATTGACTGATTTATTTCTATCCTTTTCTTGTTTTTTTTTGTATTTATTTATTAGCAAGGCGAATCAGTGGTGCCTGTAATTTTATCCGTAATAATAATAATAAACCCGACTCAATCTTTCTAAACAAAAACAAGGGAACTTGCTTAATCATTGATATGGCCTGCACATTCGATACCAGAGTCCAGGAGAAAGAACACGAATAAATAAATAAATATCAACATCTAAAATAGAAATTAGTTAGACTATGGAAATGTAAAGAAGTAACGGTTATTCCCGTTGTAATTGGAATGCTTGGAACCGTAACGAAAAACCACCATAAATGGCTTGAACAAATTGACGAGACAATTTCTTTTCCAATTCTGAAAAAAAAAAAAATTAAATAATACATAAAAAATTAAAACAAATAAAAAATGCTATCAGCCTAGGCTGACACCACACAAAATATTTGCATAGGGTCCAGGAGGATGAGAAGACCGAGGAGGGACAGCACAACCAGACGTCCACTGAAAGTGCAGAGAATGCGGGGACCTTGGGGAGACTTATTGCCACCCAAATTCTAGAGAATACCAATGGTCTTTACCAGCGAGAAATCAATGGTAAACGGCTGTTGCGATACTGCATGGTTATTTGTGGTAGCTATCGAAAAGAGGTGGAGAATACTAGAAATCTGAGAAGACTTGTTGTGACTCAGACTCCAGGAAATACCACTGATTGTTGTCGGTGAGCAATCACTGACGAGTATGAGAGTATGAGAACTCATAGTGAGTACAAATAATAAACACTACTCTATGATGAATATCCAAAATAAAAGCTGTGGAACCCGGAAGAAAGATCTGGGTGTCATGATCGGCAGGTTGTCCCTCGTTGGCCAAAATGGGGGACTCGGTCGGCATCCCGTGAATGTCGGATCTTCTAATTGCAGGAACAAGAATGTCACAGACCCAAGACAGGTAAGTAACTCTACTAATCTCATGTACAACAATAATACGGACTAAACACAGGAAAGCAGAAATGACCAACATATCAAACCAAAAACCCAGAGGAAGAAATGGACCACAGAAAAGAACAGACTGATAACGGAATGCTATTACAGAAGCTGCCACCCCCAAAAAGGAGGCTATCAAAAGCGAATGAAACAATTATGGGACATGTCCACTAACTACCATACAACGGAACAAAGAATCGCAGACCAAGCAAGACATATCCTTAATAAAGGTTGACTCTCAAAGCTTGAACTAATGGAGATACAATGGAAGATAAATGATGGAACAGATCAAGAAACACCCCTCAGTAAAAACTAAAATAAAAAATGTTTAAATTTAAATTAGAAAACCGGCAAAACACTGAGAATGTGGAGACCGATAACTACGAAACAACAGAACTAATTGATGATGACGAAAACATCATACGACTTATGAACGAAAAAAAAAAAAAACAATCATCCCTAAGGAACTAAGAAATGAGGAAATTAAAAGTAGAAACAGAAAAGGTAAACAAACTCCTCCCATACATCTCAACAGACACTATTAACGGCTTAAACAATCTCATTTATGCAGGAGCCAAGACAGTAAGTATGAAATTTAAAGTAGAAACAAAACCGCAAAACAAAAATGATCAACAATGGGAAATCAGACTGGAAACCCAGATCAACAAACTTACAAAAGAAGCCAAAGCAGTAAATAGGATGAAAGAGAACAGAAAAGGATGGAAAAGCGAAAATATGAATCACAAGGAAAGACTAAATAAATAACATGAAGAACTAAAGCAAAAAATAACAGCAAAAGAAGGAAGATTGAGACGATACAGATACAAATCGGAACAGTACAAATAAAACAGGACCTTTGAAAACAATGAAAAAGCCAATTTTACCAAAACGTAAATGGAGAAGAACAAAAACAGAACAATCGGACCCAATAGAAACAAAACTCTACTGGAGCAAGATATGGGAAAAGCGACAAGACCACAACAGAAATGCCAAATGTCTGAAAAACATGAAAGAAGAGTTTCAGCAAATTAAAGAAGAGACAGAAAATCAAATTAACGAGGAAACGCTGAAGACAACCCTGAGAAAATGGCAAACTGGAGAGCACCCGGTGACAATGGAATACATGCATACTGGTTCAAAAAATTCACGACACTACATGAAAGTCCATTCAAAACCTGAGAAGTCATATCTACAAAACAGTCTGAATGGATAACTAAAGGGAGAACCACACCACTACAAAAAGACACCGAAAAGGGAACTAGCCCCCAGCAACTACAGACCAATAACCTGTTTACCAACCATGTGGAAAATCCTAACAGCACAAATGGGAGAACAAATTTATCACTCCTTTAATCACTGTGGACTACTCCCCAAGGAAAAGAAAAGATGCCGAAAAGGGAAAAGAGAGATGCATGACCTGCTATACATAGATCAAAAGACCGTGAAGGAGGTAAAAAGCAGAATAAAAAACATAACCATGCATGGATCAAGTACAAGAAAGCGTACGACAGTATCCTTCAAACATGAATAATGGAGTGCTTGCGGATGTACAAAACATCGAATAAGATCATCAATTTGATTTAAAAAGTAATGGGAACATGGAGACTGGAACTGACAGCTGGAGGACAACACCTAACTGGGATAAGAATAAGATAAGAGAGGCATATTCCAAGGAGATTCTCTATCACTTCTACTGTTCATCATAGACATGGTGCCTCTTAACAGCATACGAAGGAAATGTCAGGTCGGATACAAGTTTACTAATACAGAAGAAAGAATAAACCACCTAATGTATATGGACGACCTGAAACTATTTGCGAGAAACAAAAAAGAACTAGAAATTCTCATAAACACAACCAGAATCATCAGCCAGGACATCCAAATGGAATTCAGAAAGGAAAAATGCGCACTACTAGAGATTAGAAGAGGGACATTGGAGACAGTGGGGGGGCATTGAATTACCCAACCATGGGGAGATTAGGATACTTGGCGAACATGATACCAACAAATATTTTGGAGTTCTGGAAGCAGACACCATCAAATCAATAGAAATGAAAGAGAAGATTGGAAAAGAATACCTAAGAAGAACGAGAAAGCTTCTAGAAACTAAATTATATAGCAGGAACCTAATAAAAAGAATAAACACCTGGGCAGTATTACTAGTAAGATACTCTGGACCGTTCATTTGCCGGGCGAAAGAAGAACTGAGGCATTTTGACCAGAAGACTAGGAAACTAATGACCATGAACAATGCATTACACCCGAAGGATGATGCTGACCGACTTTACGTGAAAGGAAAAGACGGAGGCAGAGAACTGATAAGTATAGAAGGCTGCGTGAATGACACAAAAAAGAATTAGAAAAATAGATAACACAGAACACTGATCAGACACTGTAAGAATTAACAATACAGAGAACAGAGAGGAAAGAGATAAGACAAGAAAATAAAAGTGGGAAAAGAAACAGCTACACGGACAATTCATAAGAATGACAAAAGAAGAGACTCGCGAAAACACTTGGGTATGGTTACGAAAAGGACACTTAAACAGAGAAACTGAATCACTACTAGCAGCCGCACAAGGCAATGCGATTAGAACTAACTATATCAAAGCTAAGATCGACAAACCCCAAGAAAACAACAAATGTAGACTTTGTGGACAAAGAGACGAAACGATAAACCACATAATAAGTGAATGCAGCAAACTTGCCTAATTTTAATATAAGAACAGACACGACCAGGTTGGGAAGGCAGTACATGGGAACTATGCAAACAACTGCATTTTGAACAGACAGACAAATGGTTCAAACACAAACCGGTGGCAATATGGGAAAACGAAAATCACAAAATATTCTGGAACATGGAGGTACAAACAGATAAACTCATCCAAGCAAAGAGACCAGATATAATAATAGTTACCAATAAGGCAAAATTCTGCCAAATCGTAGATTTCGCCATCCCAGCAGACCACAGGGTGAATATCAAAGAGACAGAAAAGCAAAGCAAATACACGGAAGTAGCCAGAGAACTGAAAGGGATATGGAACATGAAGATAGTCAAGATAATACCAATAATCATAGGAACACTCGGAACAATCTTAAAAAACCTGGAAAAAAGACTGGGAGAAATTGGAATCAGAGGGAAGGCTGAGAAGATACAACGAGCAGCAATAAAGAAAACAGCAGAAAGTCGTGGAATGCGGAAACCAAGCCAGATAAACTGCAAACATTAACCAGTAACATGGAAGTTGCAACAGAAGTTAAACAAAAACAACAGCAATAACATAACCACATGAGACCAAGAAAACTGAAACTGCAAAATTTTAAGTTAACTGGCCCACACTAAATAGTCGTGAAGGGTCAAGGAAGATGGAAGGACCGAGGAGTGAGAGCACTAAACAGACCTCCACTGGAAGAGTGCGGAGACCACGGGGACCTTGAGGAGGCTTTCTGCCACCCAAATCCCAGGGAATACCAATGGCCATTACCAGCGAAAAATCAATGGTAAACGGCTGTTGCGATAAGTCGGGAAGACTTATTGTCACTCGGACTCCAGGGAACACGACTGGTTATTGTCAGTGAGAACGCCTAGTGAGTATATCATCATCATCATCATCATCATCATCATCGTCATCGTCATCGTCATCGTCATCGTCATCGTCATCATCAAGATAAATATCAAGATCTAAAATGTAAAGAAGTAACGGTTATTATTATTATAATTATTTTCTGTGGGTGATTAGAATTAATGAATGGTTATTGAGAGAGAAGACTTAGACGGCGATAAATAAACTTGATGTAGTTGAAGAAAAGTCTATGGTAGAAACAACAACAAACTCTGAGAGCGAAAATATTGTAATCAGGCGGTTTTCATAGATGCAATCGTAAAACGTAGTATAGAACATGGGATGACAGAAGAAGATATTGATATTTTCATATTGTTAGATACAGCTAGGTGCTTGCAATTTAGAACAGCTGCTGAACCTGAGATTTGTCAATAGGAAAAGTCTTAAAACTGTCATGACCAAAGTGAATGATGTCTTGCCATTTTTATTAATAAATAATCTTGATCAGTGTAATAAAGTTATTAAAACTGCTGCCAAATCTACTCGGAATAGAAAAACAGAAAAAAGAAGTACGGAAAGATCCCTGGTGGAGGAAGCGTTTAAATGGTCAGATAAAACAACTTAGAAATGATTTCAGTACAGTGCAAGCTGTCGAAAATGGCGAACTCAAAAGTCAGAGCGCTAGTGAAAGACTTATCCGTAAGTTTTACATACACCAAAAAGGTTTCAAGTGTGTATGTAATTGAAGAACTGAAACAGTCGGTCGTAGCTAAGACTGCCAAAGTTAAACGTTACAGCGACAGAATTGAGCAGTATCGACAAAACAGACTGTTTGAGAACAACCAGAAACTCCTTTTTGAACAGCTAGAAGGAATTGAAAGAGGGAATTACGTTATACCCGATGCTGACCAATCTAGTGCATTCTGGAAAGGCATTTGGGAAAAGGAAGTAAAGCATCAAAATAGTGCAGAATGGATCAAAGATATTGAAAGGGTGTATCCTCTAGAGTAGAAGGACAAACGATTATAACAGTCACTGTTGAGATACTGAAGGAGAGGGTTAAAAAGCTTTCAAATTGGAAAGCACCTGGACCTGACAGAGTACAGGGATACTGGTTTTAAAATCTTCCGGCTCTTCACCCATGTCTTGCAGAAATGATAGATGGCTGTTTGACGACAGGTAGCTTCTCTAAATGGCTAACAAAGGGCAGCACAGTCTTGATCATAAAAGATAAAACAAAAGGGGGTGAAGTGACAAACTTTAGACCAATTACTTGCCTCTCAGTTATGTGGAAACTTTTCACTAGCATATTGTCTGAAAGTATTTATGGTCATTTGGATCAAAACAATTTGTTGCCTGAGGAACATAAAGGCTGCCGAAAAATATTATATCGCACCAAAGATCAGCTTCTGATCGATAGAACGATCCTGAAAAACTGCAAACGAAGAACTACTAACCTTGCCATGGAGTGGGTGGATTATAAGAAAGCATTTGAAATCGTCCCTCATTCATGGATATACAAATGCCTGGAGATTTTCGGATAGTCCCCAATATTCAAACGGCTTTAAAGAATGGCATAAGAATTGGGAAACCAATTTAACTTCAGGAGGTTTTGCATTAGGTAAAGTGAAAATCAGGAGAGGGATTTTCCAGAGTGATAGTCTTTCCCCTTTGCTTTTTGTCATTAGTTTGACCCCAATGACACTTCTCTTACTTAATGTGAATGCACGATATGGACTTGGGAAAATACTTCCTATAGTCAACCACTTACTCTTCATGGATGACCTTAAGTTTTTTGGAAAATATTTAATGACGACATACGAATGGAATTTGGCATCACAAAATATGCTATTCTTGTTATAAAAAGGGGTTAAGTTGTCCATTCAGATGGCCTTGAACTCCCAACAACAGATCTGATAAAGAAAGTAGACAGGGAGAGGGGCTACAAATACTTGGGAATTCTGGAGGCTGATAAGATTAAAAACAAGGCAATAAAAAACCAGGTCACAGCTGAGACAACAGAAGAGTAAGGAGTATTCTTAAATCAAACCTCCACAGTCTAAATACAATCTATGCTATCAAAGCCAGAGCAGTAGCTATCATTCGATATACTGCCGGTATACTTGACTGGAATGTAGATTAACTAAAATGTTTTGATACCAAAACACGGAAAATGCTAACAATTTATGGAGATTTTGCAAATAAAGGAGATGCAGATCGATTGTATCTACCTAGAAAGAAAGGTGGTCGAGGTCTACTTAGTGTTGAAGATGCTGTGAATATAGAAGAAGGTTGTTTATATTAATACATTTCTAAAAGTAATGAGATTCTTCTTTGTGAAGTGAAAAGAGAGAAAGGACTAAGAACTGGGGTGAAAAAGAATCAAAGGTTACAAGAGAAAGGGTTTACATTATTTGGAAAGGAACTACACAGTGTATTCTTTAAGAATGCTGCATTTAGAGATAATGACAGCTGGAATTCGTTGGTCAGGGGTGATCTCAAACGATCTACCGAGAGCACCTTAATGGCAGCCCAGGAACAAGCCACCCGCACTAGATCCATCAAACATTACATTGACAAAACTGCAGAATCACTGATATGTCGATTGTGTAATGAAAGAGAAGAAATCTTAGCACATATTGTATCTGAATGCTCAATGCTAGCAAAACACCAGTATAAAAAATAGAGACACGACAAAGTTGCTCAGGTACTACACTGGAATATATGCAAACTTTATGAATCGGACCACAATGAGAAGTGGTATTAGCATGAGCCAGAAGTGGTATAGGAGAACGACAATGTCAAACTACAGACTGATAAGGTTTTTGAACATTCCAAACTCGACTTAATCTTTCTAAACAAAAACAAGAGAACGTGCTTAATCATTGATATAGCCTGCCCCTTCGATACTAGAGTGCAGGAGAAATAACATGAAAAAATATATATTAAGCTCTAAAATTGGGAATTAGTTAGACTATGGAAATGTAAAGAAGTCAATGTGATTCCCGTTGTAATTGGAACGCTTGAATCATAACGAAAAGCAACCTTATATGGCTTAAACAGATTGACGAGACAATTTCTTTTCCAATTCTGCAAAAAGGATTGCCTGTTAGGAACAGCGAAAGTGTTAAGGTACAGCTTGAATGTCTGAGGTCAAAGGAATTCACTTGATGTTCAGAAATAGAAAACTCCAACTAGAAACATCAAAAAATTTAAGCTACTATGAAATGATGATGATGATGATGATGATGATGATGATGATGATGATGATGATGATGATGATGATGATGATGATGATGATGATGATGATGATGATGAACGTGACAAGGATGATGATGATGATGATGATGATGATGATGATGATGATGATGATGATGATGATGATGATGATGATGATGATGATGATGATGATGATGATCGTAATAAGGATGATGATGATGCCTTTCGTAAGTACTTCAGTACAACCTGCTAATCAACACATGTATTGACACCACAGAACAATCGACCTCTAGGTGGAAGTTCTGTTCTCAATCATGTGGCGAAGCTATCTGAAGATTAGCAAAGAAGAAGAAAAGGTCAAATAAAGAAGTAAAACATAAAGCAGAAGAAGAAGAAGAAGAAGAAGAAGAAGAAGAAGAAGAAGAAGAAGAAGACGACTGGGTTTGACCTGTGAAAATTCAAATTAACTATAAACAGAAGATTGGTGTAGCCCATTATAAAACCATTAGGAATATCACCACAAGTATTGATACTATTTATCCAGGTGGGGTAGAGAAAAAGAATGAAAATGAGAGAAAGGGAAATACAGCTAAGAGAAAGACTAATTCGAGACTTTTTTCTTTTTGTTTATTTAAATTTACCTGACTTTGCAAACTCACTTTTTCCTGATTCAAACAATCTAACCTGAGCTCAATGTTAGTTATAAGGTAGGTAGGTTAGTAGGTTGTTAGATTGGTCGGTGGGTAGGTAGGTGGGTAGGTAGATAGGTGGTTGGTATGTAGATAGGTAGTTGGGTGGGTAGGTAGGTGGCTGGGTAGTGTTACGATTTTATATCACATTTTGTTGGTGCCCGCCATCCAAATATGCCTTATTTCTGTGGTTCCCAACAGCTTAAAAGTGGAATTAGGTACACTGAAATCTGTTCTCTAGTCGCCAGGGTCGCACCAGAGTTGGAGCACATACTCATGCACATCACCACAAAGTTGTGTGCCGATTACTCATGTGTCGTGCTTGCTATGGCGAAAATAAGATTTAAAAGAAACACAGTTTTCTAAAGTCAATGGCCATTTTTTGTCCCAGTCGTTTGGGAGTCGGATGTCCACGTACTTCTCTTAAATAGCGCGGGGGGGGGGCGCAAGCAGCCGTCACACAGAGAATCCGACACTGAACGGTCGTGTCGCTATCGACCATTCACTCAACTAACCCACCCCACTCGAACCACTAAGATCGCCTTCCTGACTACATCACACCTTGAACAACAACACACAACAGCAACGACTCTACCACGGCAGAACAACAACAACAATGGCAACGACTCTACCACGGCAGAACAATAACAATAACAGCAACGACTCTACTACGGAAGAACAACAAAAACAACAACTCTACATACGAGAGAACAACCACAACAACTTTGTTTTGTATCTAATATATTTTGAAACAATACAATTTGTTTAATTTTCATTCTGTTTCGTCTCCCTTTTCCTTGCTACCAAACACTTATTATAACAGTAGCTTGATACGTAGGTAGGTGAGTAGGTGGGTTGGTAGACATATGATATTTTAGTATTATCATTATTGCTTTCTCACTAGGATGTTTCCCACAAGTCATTAAGAGTAATTGTTTACTCGTAAAAACAGTCTGAGTGATAACAAGTCTCCAAGATTTTCAGTACTCTCCGTTTCTTTTGATCACCATTGCGAATCACAGTCGTTTGGCATTGATTTTTTTAACCTTCTCCCAGTCCTTCCACGGGTCCTCAGCGTGTGTGAACTCCACAGGTACCACCTATGACGAACACTCCTCTCCGTCGCAGTCTTTATGACAAGCCTTGATAACCGATGGACAAGCCCTGGTCAACCACACCGTTCAGTTACCTGATCTCACTCGTCATAGTGGTTGATGTGCTGTTTCCGAGTTTGGCCTGGTTCTTAGGTTGTCGAAGTCGACGAATGGTTTCCGTTGCCATGGTGAAGACTAAAGATGGTTAAAGCGTCTTAGTTGATCGGTCCCGACTTTGCTACGTTGTGTTTGTTCAACATCTGTTTCAGAAGATCGGCGTCGACGAGAAGGAGAATAAATGGAACACAGCAAGAGAAGAAACAAAAAACCGTAAGAATACACGTAATCTAAAAATAAGAATATATTATCGAGAAAAAAACAGAAGCAACAGAGTTATAAGCACAATAATGTTCATGCGTATGTGGGTTCGATTTGGACTGGCACATCTTTTATTTCTCTTCATGCTAATAGAATTTATCTTAGGCAATTTTCTCAAGGGACAGGCAAGTTCACACCCAATCTCCGAACTTTCTCAATCTCTGTTCTGCTTCTCTGTCTCTCGGCTTTCTGCTGCCAAAGAAAATTATTTCTTCATTTATATATTGAGTAGTGATGGGACGATTCCAAAATTGTTCACGATTCCGATACAATTACCGATTCTGTTCTAAATTACCGATTCCGATACAATTACTGATTCTGTTCTAAATTCCTGATTCCGATACAATTGCCGATTCTGTTCTAAATTCCCGATTCTGATACAATTACCGATTCTGTTCTAAATTCCCGATTCCGATACAATTACCGATTCTGTTCTAAATTCCCGATTCTGATACAATTACCGATTCTGTTCTAAATTCCTGATTCCGATAAAATTACCGATTCTGTTCTAAATTCCCGATTCTGATACAATTACCGATTCTGTTCTAAATTCCCGATTCCGATACAATTACCGATTCTGTTCTAAATTTCCAATTCCGATACAATTACTAATTCCGATTCTTTTTAAATTCATAAAAATGAATTTATTTTGTTTCATAATGTAATTATAAATGATGTTTGTCAGTATTTTTTCTTGACAAAAATGTTTCATTTAATTTTTAAACATTTTTCGGAATTAACTGCATTCTTTTAAAATGTCCATAGCGAATTTATTTTTTACACAAGTGAAATAAATTTACATCATATTTTGATGTTATTATGATCTATTGATTTAAGTTTTAATGTTAGTTTAAAAACAATAAATATCTATCATTTTACTATCAGTACCAACGATGGAAAATTCAGTTTTAAAAATATTAAAAGAATCGTTTGTAGAATCGGAAATTAGGCTCACATTTTACTGATTCCAATACCGATTCCAATATCCTAAAAAGTTCAGATTTTTCCGATTCCAATACCGATTCCAATATCCTAAAAAGTTCAGATTTTTCCGATTCCATTACCGATTCCAATATCCTAAAAAGTTCAGATTTTTCCGATTCCAATACCGATTCCAATATCCTAAAAAGTTCAGATTTTTCCGATTCCAATACCGATTCCAATATCCTAAAAAGTTCAGATTTTTCCGATTCCAATACCGATTCCAATATCCCAAAAGTTCAGATTTTTCCGATTCCATTACCGATTCCAATATCCTAAAAAGTTCAGATTTTTCCGATTCCAATACCGATTCCAATATCCCAAAAGTTCAGATTTTTCCGATTCCAATACCGATTCCAATATCCCAAAAGTTCAGATTTTTCCGATTCAAATACCGATTCCAATATCCCAAAAGTTCAGATTTTTCCGATTCCAATACCGATTCCAATATCCTAAAAAGTTCAGATTTTTCCGATTCAAATACCGATTCCAATATCCCAAAAGTTCAGATTTTTCCGATTCCAATACCGATTCCAATATCCTAAAAAGTTCAGATTTTTCCGATTCAAATACCGATTCCAATATCCCAAAAGTTCAGATTTTTCCGATTCCAATACCGTTTCCAATATCCTAAAAAGTTCAGATTTTTCCGATTCCAATACCGATTCCAATATCCCAAAAGTTCAGATTTTTCCGATTCCAATACCGATTCCAATCTCCCAAAAGTTCAGATTTTTCCGATTCCAATACCGATTCCAATATCCCAAAAGTTCAGATTTTTCCGATTCCAATACCGATTCCAATATCCTAAAAAGTTCAGATTTTTCCGATTCAAATACCGATTCCAATATCCTAAAAAGTTCAAATTTTTCCGATTCCAATACCGATTCCAATATCCCAAAAGTTCAGATTTTTCCGATTCCAATACCGATTCCAATATCCCAAAAGTTCAGATTTTTCCGATTCCAATACCGATTCCAATATTCTAAAAAGTTCAGATTTTTCCGATTCCAATACCGATTCCAATATCCCAAAAGTTCAGATTTTTCCGATTCCAATACCGATTCCAATATCCCAAAAAGTTCAGATTTTTCCGATTCCAATACCGATTCCAATATCCCAAAAAGTTCAGATTTTCAGATTCCCGATTCCGATTAATCGTCCAAACACTAATATTGAACAAAGGGGTCACTGACATTACCCGGTCGATATAACATCTTCAATACATGGTCTTTTCTCACTGGTCTACTCGTCTATTATTTACAGTCTCTCTCTTACTCTCTCTCTCTCTCTCTCTCTCTCTCTCTCTCTCTCTCTCTCTCTCTCTCTCTCTCTCTCTCTCTCTCAGAGTTGGGTGCATCTTTCTCTCATGTGATCATATACCTTAGTATATATCCCGACTTCTGTCGCAAGAATATGTCTTTGCAATTACAAACTGCAGGTGTCAGCTAGCTGTCAACCTCCAGCTATCAACACGCTCGTCTGTCAAAACAGTGAACTTGTCTTTGTTAACTTCATGACATCTGGCAACTCGTAGATCTAATATGGTCAAAATAAACAATTCGCCCTTTTCACAAAATTACGATTCAAATCTTCTGCTAATACATACCAGTGGCTCTAAATTCCGTAGGATCCTTTTTCTCCGGCAGTTCACTCATTTTGACGTCGCTAAACTAGCAAAGTATCTAGTTACATGTAAGCAACCATTAATCCTAACTTTTAAGCAAAAAAGTGAAGTAATGAACGCCATTTTAGGTATTTGCAAAAAAGAAATGCACTTCCAGGTCATTTAAGAGCACAGGCCATAATTTAACTGAAATATACGAGTTCGTTGTCCGCATTCACTTATCTATTATCATACTAAATCGAACATTTTAAGAGTCCACTCTTGGATTGCGTTGGAATTTACATAACATATTAGTTGAAAGAGGGGAAAAATGAATAAAACCTTAACCAATGTATGTAGGAAGTGGGAAGAAATAGATTTTCGCTTGAGCTACTATTTTGATCTATATCATTGGAAAAGAATCCGTTGAAATCTGTGATCCATTCGATATTCTCTCCTAACTTGGAATTGTTTTCTGCTATGTCAATATAACGTTACCAGTGTTTGAAAATTGATAAATTTTTAATATACTGATGAAGAAAATCATCTGCATTCTGTATCTTTACTTGCATGAAATTTTGCTAATAAAGATGTTTTATTTTAGAAAAGAGCGTATATGGAAAGTGACATGGTTGAAAATTTATTCACGAGCAAGGCTGAAATGTATGAAATCATAATGTTTATTATGTTTTGAACTTGTTAAATATACACTATGAATATATGAAAGCTCTGATTGATATAAACTATTGATCATTGCGCTTATTTCTAACTTGCAGCTTTGAAATAAGAATTACCTCAGTCTAGAAGGATTTCTCCTACACTGACCGAGAACAAAAAGATGAAGTGTAGTCTCATAACAGATACTACACTTTGATCCAAGTCAAAATTTTCATACCCGCCGAGGTTCGCCTGGGCATCATTCTGATAACCTAGGAGCTGTCCTGAACTGTGAGTATTTTCGTTGTCAAGGTGATATATGGTACAGCTCGATCCTTGAAAGTGTACACTTCCAAGCCTTACCTCCTCCTTCGGTAGAGAGGGAGTATTGCCGGTCGCTTTAGATGCCTCTACCGAGGAATGTCGACGAGTCTGTTCTCGACTATGCGGGTACTTTTCAAGAGTGCCCCTTCGAAAGAGCTGGAACCAACCCCCACACACACGCGCGTTAAACTGACTCTATGCTTAACCAAGCTGCAGTGGTAAACGGGTTAATAGTGGAACGAAACAATGTCCTTTCCATATATATATATATATATATATATATATATCGAGGCTCTGGCTCTAATGTCTAATGAAAGCGATGTCGAGAATTCATAAAGTGAGAATTGGCCGCAGTCAAAATGATCAAGGGCGATAATTACTTCGAATAAAATAGCGAGTTATTTCCCTTGAAAATAATACATGTTTTCTTTCCTTTAGTTTTAACAAAAGTAAATGAAATCTTAGTTTCTTATTTTTGTCCCAATCCAGAGTGACCCTTTAGAGGGAGCTGGATTTTTCACAAGCAATTGTGGAAGCTTGGTATCATTAATAGAGAAAAAACGCTTTGTTGGTATGGAACGCTCGAGTTGCGCTATCAAGATAGCTTGCGATTTTGACGCCCTAGGTAAGCGGAGAAGAGGCCGACCTAAGTTTCCTTAGAAAGAACTTCTGGTCCTCATGATAGAGTTTATTGGGGTGTAAAGTGAGATCTGCCATGCGTGTAGCTGGCTAGCTACTCGGATGGAGGGTCCACTCAAACTGCACGTTAATAAAAAAAAAAATAATAATAATAATTAAAATTAAAAAAGATGATGATGATGATGATGATGATGATGATGATGATGATGATGATGATGATGATGATGATGATGATGATGATGATGATGATGATGATGATGATTTTCAGTCAGGCTAACTATTGATTTTTTTTTTAGTTCAGTAATTAAAACTTTTCCTATATATATATATATATATATATATATATATATATATATATATATATATAGAGAGAGAGAGAGAGAGAGAGAGAGAGAGAGAGAGAGAGAGGGGGGGGTCGCGTGCGTTGAAAAGAAAGTGTTCGATCGTAAGAATACAAGAGCTAAAATACAAATCCTTTATTTAAAAACTATACATTACAATTTCCAGAGATTGACCATGGTTTAGAAAAATAGGACAGACGGCGATGCTAACCTTCGCCTTTTCCATCTTTTGCACCGTCTTTGTTCCGTGAGACGCTGATGATTTGAATTCATAATTTAAATGACTGAAATAGGAATTAACCAAATGTTTACAAAGCGGTGTGAATCCGGCTGATTTCCGCCAGTTGTCTCTATTTTCTTGCCTCCCCACGAGGGCAAAGTTAGATACAAGTTCGGTTTTTAATGTGTGGAAAATCCACTTGCCCAAAAGGTGGTACTCTGAATTGAGACACAAATAACATCAGTCTTGAAGTATTTCTCCTTCACTGACGAAGAACAAAAAAGATGAAGTGTGATGTCAAAATAAATACTACACTTTGATCCTAACCAATAACCTTTCAAGAGTGCTCCCTTCGGAATCCCCCCTCAACACACACACGTAAAACTGATTCCGTTCCTTACTATGCTGCACAGAATCAAGGGAGGCGCGAGAGCGCTCTATCCCTTAATAGACTGCAAAAACGGCCTATGCTGGAAATCTCATTTCTTTGATCAATCATAACTCAAAAAACAATAAACCAAATTAGTTAAAACTTTGCACAAAATTTTTATTTGATAGGTTCTATAAGTGTGTAGAATTTCAGCAAGGCAACCCAGAGATCCAGAAAGTTCAATCATGAAATCATGTTATCCGTATGTACGTACGTACGTACGTACGTACGTACGTATATGCCACCCTGTATCTCATCAACTATTTGATGGATTCCGCTGTTTTGGCAGAGATAGAGGTTCTAGGGTCTAGTTGATGGCATTTTAATTTCAGTTTACCATATACCTTAGTTTTCCAGAAAATTCTAAAAAACCTTTAAAATCACCATTATATTGAGGCATAGCCTTTACAAAAGTAGTGACATTCCATGAAAAATGCCAGTATACTGAAATCATATGCCCTTAATAGGGTTAAGATGAAAATTCATATACACTAAATGTACAAAAGCAAGGAAATTCCCAAATTTTTACACTTTTATTGTCATTAAGGGTATGCGAGCACAACAGAGGTATGTATTTTACTGGTAGGAATTTTTCTTCAGCGCACCTCACACACTTCATCCACTCATGCATAGATATTTATACTGTAGTGATGTGATAATGAAATGGTTTGGTTGATATGTAGTCATACCCTTAATGACAATAAAGTGTAAAAATTTGGGAATTTCCTTGCTTTTGTACATTTAGTGTATATGAATTTTCATCTTAACCCTATTAAGGGCTTATGATTTCAGTATACTGGCATTTGTCATGGAATTTAACTTTAACTCAATTCTAAGCGCTCTAATTAATGAGGCTGATTCAAACTGTTACGTTTGGATCAACTCAAAGAACGTCTTCAGAAATGTTCAAATCTTCATATATATATATATATATATATATATATATATATATATATATATATATATATATATATATATATATATATATAGTAAGCTATGAAAATATATGTATGACAATTAAGCTACACAGAGGTTCCCGCGTTTCATCCCTGGGGGGGGGGGGTCTTCAGGTTAAAATGCATTTTAGCCTGAAGATTCCCCTCCAGGGGATGAAACGCGGGACCTCTGTGTAGCTTAATTGCCATAAATATATTTTCATAGCTTACTATCTAGCTCTACTTACGTATCGAGCACTGTTGAAGTAAATACTGAAAATTGACACATAAAAAATTACATCTCCTTAGAAAATTTTATGTGGATACATGAAATATATATATATATATATATATATATATATATATATATATATATATATATATATATATATATATATATTATAAGATTACTTATTTTTTCGTTCTGCTACCAAGATGCGACCGGGATTCAGTTCTTGTTTTGCTCAATTCGGATTTAACGGGTTTTCTAATTAAACAACGAACTTTGATTTGACTTGGGTTGCACGTTTCGGGATTTTGGAACTTTGATTGGACTTTCTATATTATTTAATGTATTTATCATTAACATTGAATATGGACACATTTCGGGACTGGATAACCTTGTCGGCCCCTTCAATTACACGTATTTGGACTGCTGTTTATAACTTGGATTAATGTCTTTCCTGATTATGCTTCTCAATATGTATGACCTGGATGGACTGTATGGATTCAACAAAAAGTATGTTTTTGGGGTTGATATGTTTGATGTTATGTATTTTTATGTATTTGTGTATATAATTTTATATATTTTCAAAGCGTAATTTTATTACCTGTAGTAGTACAGTGTATAACTGCGGTAATGGTCCTCTGAAGAGAAGAATTATCTTTGAAAACTCATGAGCTAAGGACTTAAGGATACTTTGCTTGAACTTTAAATTCTAATAAAATTTGATTGACACCTTATTTTATTACTTCATTTTATATTATAATATTAATGCTCTATCCAGTATATTGAGCTTCAGTGTTTATCCGGATGTTTCACTAATTATAAGATATTAGTTGACGCTTATATCTTTTGTTGGATTGCTTCATATATATATATGTGTGGGGGGGTATGTGTGTGTCTGTGTGTGTGTCTGTGTGTCTGTGTGTGTGTGGGTGTGTGTGGGGGGGGGCTGTGTCTGTGTGTGTGGGGGGGGAGGCTCTGGCTCTTGTTCTAAGCTCTAATTAAAGCTATATCAATAATTCATAAAGTGAGAATTGGCCGCAGTTATCAAGGACGATAATTACTTCGGATAAAACATCGAATTATCTTTTTTTTTCTTGAGCGTAAAAGCGAAATTTACACAAAAGTAAATGGCATCTTAGATTTTTTTTTTTTTTTCTTTTTAATTGGATTATTATCGATTTAAATTTTTTTTTTTTTTCAGATATTAAGTCCGGATATGTTATTGCCGTTTAACATTAATTCAAGACCACTTATTTTGATTAATTTCTACTTCAGTCACCTAAATTAGTGAAATGAGTTTCGGTTTGTTTGGGGCGTTACTTCCGTAGAACTTTTGTCTCTTTTGAAGAAGAGTCCCGCCAAAAAAAAATACACCTTTCATCACAAAACAGACAAAATGCAGGTTGTAGTTTTGGAGTACCCTTTGATCAAGGGCAATAATTACTTCGGATAAAATATTGAGTTATCTCCCTTGAAAATAATACCTTTTTTTTCCTAAAAGGCACAATTTAAACAAACGTAAATTACATTTTAGTTTATTTATTAACCAGTTATGTTTTTTCGCTCACAGAGTAATATGTTTTTGTAATAAGTTGCCAGATCAGATTAAGAAATGCAATAGTGTGGATCAGTTTAAGATGAGGTTGGATGAATTCAGAGAAAGTGGTAGAAGGTAGAAATTAAGGGGGCACTTTTGGGAGTTGTCAAATGAAATATTTGACAGAATTTGATCTGGATATTGATACTGTACTAAGAGTTTAATTTTGTTTATAGTTAAAGGGGAGATGCCCAAGGAGGCATAACAAACAAACAAACAAACAAACATGATGATGATGATGATGATGATGATGATGATGATGATGATGATGATGATGATGATGATGATGATGATGATGATGATGATGATGATGATGGTGGTGGTGGTGGTGGTGGTGGTGGTGGTGGTGGTGATGATGATGATGATGATGATGATGATGATGATGATGATGATGATGATGATGATGATGATGATGATGATGATGATGATGATGATGATGATGATGATGATGATGATGATGATGATGATGATGATGATGATGATGGAACGTTTATCCTTGTCGCGGCATCCATGTGGCAGGATCTTTTATCCTAGGGACGATGTGTTACATGTGCACGTAATTACTCGCCGTTGTTACCAGTGAGCAATCATCGTCTCTGTCGTTTACTTCTGGGACTATTATGCTGCAAAAAGAACCTTATTTGAAATAAAGAAAGAAACTATTTACTTTTAAGATAAAAATATATATTTATTTTACTTGAAGACATTTTTAAACCTTTTTGAAAGCACAACCAAAACGCGTCTCCTAGGTTCGAATTCAAAACTCCGTCTGCCGTTTTCAAATCTCTTAACGAGAGAGAGAGAGAGAAAGTGAGAGAGAAGGAGAGAGACAGAGGAAGAGAGAAAGAGAGAGAAAGAGAGAGATAATACATGCACAATCAGTGTACTACTCGTCAAGTGTTTATATTTTTGAGTCTCATAGCCGATGTTGTCGAATGATCTCTGACCCCATCGCACTCAAAACCTGTCATCGAATTGTTTTGACCTTTATATTTCCTTCGTCAGGATCAAATATGATTCTCTTCCCATTCTGACTTTGATATATGAAATATAAACAATTCCATTTTTGTTGAACTTTCAAGCTTTCCCGAAACCTCAGCGCAAGCCTGGCACAAGGCTCACGAATATTACGCATTGTGCCACAATAGCATCATGAGCTGTCTTATTTGCAGACGACTTTCTTCAAAAGAAGATCATTTGCATATGTTATGTAATGACTGACATTGACGGTATCTCCTCTAGCATCCATCTGTAAGTTTGTTTTTTTCTTTTGGTCAAACCCCTAGGTATTTCGCATGCTCAATGGATAGAATTGCCTATCAAACCTAGTGACGTTGCGAAGTGGACCTCGTTTTCCATGACCTTTGGTAAAAAATGACCTTTGGTAAAAATGAAGTAAAAATCCAGTCGAAATCTTCAATTTCAACGGGAGTGAATATATAATCCTTAGTGATCCAAGGACGTCCTAAATTTTATATATCGTGTTAATTTAATGTTCAAACATGATTAATGAAATCGACAATATTTTGAATTCCAATAGCCAATGAAAAAGTTGTTTACCTAATTTAAATTTTTTTAAAAACACATTTTTTAAGTAGCCGATAAAGAAATTGTTGTCATTTCTGTAATTTAATTCAATAATAAAAATGGTTTTGCCTAATTTAATTTAAAAAACATGTTTGTTTTTTTATTTAAATTTCTTTTTGTCAAATTTCTTTTTTCACAAAGAACAAGTAAAATGGAGTTGTCGCCCCTACATTTTGATAACATTGTGCAGAATTGTCTAATTCAAGGGGAGTAACTTAAATATAGTCCAAGGGAAGTGACTCCTGAATATGATGATCCGACACTAGGATCCGGTTGTCTTTTTCTTTAAGTGTGTTTATTTGACAGCGCTTTTGATGGGTACATGTCTTTTTTTGTACTTTCAATTCAAGGGTGCAAAGTATATTTCAGAGATTAAATCTTGAATATCGTTTTCTTTAAGTGTTTGTATTTGACAGAGCTTTTTGCGGGGATACATTTTTTGTACATTAAATTGAAGAGTGCATTCTCTTGTTGCTTGGTATAATTCAGGGAAGATAACTTGAATATCGTTCAAGAGAAATACCTCCTAAGCATATTGAGTCAAGACTCGTGTCAGCTTCTCTTTTTTAAGTGTTAGTATTTGACAGAATTTTTTGTTGGTGCATGTCTTTTTTGTACTTGTAATTGAAGAGCGCAATCTCTGTTGCAGGGTATAATTCAGGGGAAATAACTTGAATATGAGCTAAGGGCAATAACTCCTGAATATACTGATCTGACACTATGATCAGACTGTCTTTTGTAAAGTGTTTGTATTTGATAGAACTTTTTGTTGGTACATTTCTTTTTTGTACTTTGAATTGAAGAATGCATTGTCTTGTTGCTAAGTATAATTACGGGGGTATAACTTGAATATGGTTCAAGGCAAATAACTCCTAACTATGCTGATACGACACTAGGATGAAGTTGTCTTTTTCTAAGTGTTTTTATTTGAAAGAGCTTTTTGGTAGATACATATATTTTTCGTAATCTGAATTAAAGAGTGCATTCTCTTGTTGCTGGGTATAATTCAGGGAAGATAACTTGAATATCGTTCAAAATAAATATCTACTGAGTATACTGAGTCAAAACTCGGATAAAGTTGTATTCTTTTAAGTTTTTGTTGGTAATTGTATGTTTGTATTCTCATGTTGCTATGTCTAATTCAGAAAGGATCAGTTGAATATTGTTCAACGGAAATAACTCCTGAATATACTGCGTCGAGACTAAGATCAAGTTTTATTTTTTAAGTGTTTGTGGGTACATGTCTTTTTTTCTACTTTGAATTGCAGAGTGTATTCTTTTGTTGATAAGTATAATTAAGGGAGGATAACTTGAATCTATTTTGATGGAAATAACTTCTGGATATACCACGTTACGACTAAGATCAGGTTGTTTTTTCTAAGGGTTTGTATTTGATAGAATCTTTTGTAGGTACATGTCTTTTTTGTACTTTGAATTGAAGAGAGTATTCTCTTGTTGTTCAGCATAATTCAAGGGGGCTAACTTGAATATGGTTCAAGAGAAATAGCATCGGGATATTCTGATCTGACACGAGGATCAGGTTTTCTTTTTAAGTATTTTAATTTGATGGAGTGTTTTGTGAGTACAAGTCTTTTTTTTAACTTTGAATTGATAAGTGCATTCTTATGTTACTAAGTATAATTTAAGGGGCTAATTTTAATATGGTTCTAGGAAAATAACTCCTGAATATACTGATTTAACGCTACTGTTTTTATTTAAGTGGTTGTATTTTAAAGAGCTTTCTGTGGTGCATGTCTCTTTTGTAATTTCTGGTGATACCAGATCAGGCTGCCCTGTGGCTCCCTGAGACGAAATTCACCTATATTGACGTTTTTTTTGTTTTTTTTGTTTTTGTTTTTTTTTTTGTTTTTTTTTTTGTTTGTAAAACTTAATTATGTTCTACAAAACCAAAAACAAAAACAACAGCCCCTCTCCCTTTCTCCCTCCCCTTTTTTATTTTTATTTTTCCTACCCTACTCCCGGTCCTGGATATGACCTTAAACTACATCCGATGGTGAGATCCGGCTTACGGACTTTGGGGAATGTGGAGCCTCCTCTTACCATTGCTCCCAGGTCCACCCTGACCCGGAGTGGTAGTACCTGTTAGGGTCCCAACTATGGGTTAAATAGAAACAGATATTAAAAGGGGAAAGAAACAAAAAAGAGATGAAAACAAGACCAAATTCGGCATTAAATAACCCAAAAAGGGTTGATATGCCGTAAAACAAAACTACCAAACTACCAAACTTTTGTAATTTGATTGAAGGGTACATTAACTTTTGCTAAATATTATTCAGGGGGGATTACTTGAATATGGTTCTAGGAAAATAACTCCTGAATATACTGATTTAACGCTACTGTTTTTATTTAAGTGGTTGTATTTTAAAGAGCTTTCTGTGGTGCATGTCTCTTTTGTAATTTCTGGTGATACCAGATCAGGCTGCCCTGTGGCTCCCTGAGACGAAATTCACCTATATTGACGTTTTTTTTTGTTTGTTTTTTTTGTTTGTAAAACTTAATTATGTTCTACAAAACCAAAAACAAAAACAACAGCCCCTCTCCCTTTCTCCCTCCCCTTTTTTATTTTTATTTTTCCTACCCTACTCCCGGTCCTGGATATGACCTTAAACTACATCCGATGGTGAGATCCGGCTTATGGACTTTGGGGAATGTGGAGCCTCCTCTTAATTACCATTGCTCCCAGGTCCACCCTGACCCGGAGTGGTAGTACCTGTTAGGGTCCCAACTATGGGTTAAATAGAAACAGATATTAAAAGGGGAAAGAAACAAAAAAGAGAAGAAAACAAGACCAGATTCGGCATTAAATAACCCAAAAAGGGTTGATATGCCGTAAAACAAAACTACCAAACTACCAAACTTTTGTAATTTGATTGAAGGGTACATTAACTTTTGCTAAATATTATTCAGGGGGATTACTTGAATATGGTTCTAGGAAAATAACTCCTGAATATACTGATTTAACGCTACTGTTTTTATTTAAGTGGTTGTATTTTAAAGAGCTTTCTGTGGTGCATGTCTCTTTTGTAATTTCTGGTGATACCAGATCAGGCTGCCCTGTGGCTCCCTGAGACGAAATTCACCTATATTGACGTTTTTTTTTGTTTGTTTTTTTTGTTTGTAAAACTTAATTATGTTCTACAAAACCAAAAACAAAAACAACAGCCCCTCTCCCTTTCTCCCTCCCCTTTTTTATTTTTATTTTTCCTACCCTACTCCCGGTCCTGGATATGACCTTAAACTACATCCGATGGTGAGATCCGGCTTACGGACTTTGGGGAATGTGGAGCCTCCTCTTAATTACCATTGCTCCCAGGTCCACCCTGACCCGGAGTGGTAGTACCTGTTAGGGTCCCAACTATGGGTTAAATAGAAACAGATATTAAAAGGGGAAAGAAACAAAAAAGAGAAGAAAACAAGACCAGATTCGGCATTAAATAACCCAAAAAGGGTTGATATGCCGTAAAACAAAACTACCAAACTACCAAACTTTTGTAATTTGATTGAAGGGTACATTAACTTTTGCTAAATATTATTCAGGGGGATTACTTGAATATGGTTCAAGGGAAATATCTCCTAAATATACTGATCCGACACTCAGGGCAGGTTGTCTTTTTTACAATGCTTTTATTTGACAGACCTTGTTATGGGTACAAGTCTTTTTTGTACTTTGAATTGCAGAGTGCATTCTCTGGTTGTTAAGTATAATTCAGGGGGGATAACTTGAATATAGTTCAAGGGAAATGACTTTTGAATGTACTCATTCGACACTCGGATCAGATTTTCTTTTTTATCAGTGTTTGTATTTGACAGAGCATTTTGTTGGTAGATATGTTTTTTGTACTTTTAATTGAAGGGCGCATTCTCTTGTTGCTAAATATTATTCAATGGTGTAACTTGAATATGGCTAAAGGAAAATAACTCCTGAATATACTGATCCAACCCTAGGATCAGGTTGTCTTCTTTCTTTTTAAGTGTGTTTTTATTTGATGGAGCTTTTTGTGGGTACAAGTCTTTTTTGTACTTTGAACTGCAGAGTGCATTCTTTTGTTGCTAAGTATAATTCCGGGGGGATAACTTGAATATGGTTCAAGGAAAATAACTCCTGCATATACTGATTCGATGCAAGGATCAAGTTGTTGTTTTTTCAGAGTTTCTTTTTCTTTTTTTTTGTATTTGGAATTGAAGGGTACATTTTTGTTGTTGCTAAATATAATTTAGGGGGATAACTTGAATATCGTTCAAGTGAAATAACTCCGAAATACACTGAGTCGAGACTAGGATCAGGTTGTCCTTAAAAAGTATTGGTATTTGACAGTGCGTTTGTAGGTACATGTTTTTTTTTTGTACTTTGAATTGAAAAGTGCATTTTCTTGCTGATAAATATAATTCAGGGGGATAACTTGAATATATTTCGAGAGAAATAACTTGTGAATATACTGCGTTGTGACTAAGATCAGGTTATGTTTTCTAAGCGTTTGTATTTGATATAACTTTTTTGTAGGTACATGTCATTTTTTTATTTTGAATTGAATAGGGCATTCTCTTGTTGTTCAGTATTATTCAAGGGGGCTAATTTGAATATGGTTCAAGGAAAATAACTTCTGAATATACTGATCTAACACTAGGATCAGATTTTCTTTTTTTTAAGTGTTTGAATTTGACAGAGCTTTGTGTGGGTACGAGTCTTTTTCTTACTAAGAATTGAAGAGTGCATTCTCTTGTTGTTCAGTATTATTCAAGGGGGCTAACTTGAAAATGGTTCAAGGAAAATAACTTCTGAATATACTGATCCAACACTAGGATCAGATTTTCTTTTTTTTAAGTGTTTGAATTTGACAGAGCTTTGTGTGGGTACGAGTCTTTTTCTTACTAAGAATTGAAGAGTGCATTCTCTTGTTGCTAAGTATAATTCGGGGGGGAGTACCTTTAATATAGTTCAAAGGAAACAACTTCTGTATTTTACAAAGCTGTTTTTTTTTGGGTATTTTTAGTAAAAGAAATAAGGCTTACTGATAAGTGTTCTTTCATCTTTCTACAGGGTGGGCAAAAATAAGGGTCCTATTTTTAAAAATTCATAACTTTTTTATTTATTGATTTAAAAAAAATTTTTTTTTAGAATAAGTAAAGGACCCCTTCCGAAGCAAGCATGAGCCGTATTAGCCCTAAGGAACGTACCCTCATTTAGAAAACATTATTTTTGCTTAAAAAACTCAAAACAGTATAAAAAACAATACTTTAGTTTTTGTAAGTTTTAAGAAGTGTTTTTCGGCTAAAATTTGTTTTGTTTATTTCAAAAAATCTCGGAAGGGTCAGTCTACGCACACATAAAGTTTGGTGAGTTTAACTTTTATTTTGTGGAAGTTATTCAAATTCAAGTTATTCAAATTTAAAGATAGGACCCTTATTTTGGCCCACCCTGTATATGGCAGACATCCGGGTGACACATTTAGTATTTTGAAACAATTCCTTTTTGTGTGTGAGATAATCATTCAGCTAAGCCTAAGTCTACCATAAAGACGCTCTCTTATGTACCTTACGTTTTTAAGCAATAAAAACTGTCCGTCTTTTGGGCTGGTTAATAAAAGAATGTAATTTCACTTCTACCGTCTTCCTTACTTAAACTTTAACGGCTTTAATAAATGTCTGTTTTATTAATGTTTGTCTTACTTTCAAAATAGCAAGTGGGAAACACGGCAGACAAAATAAGCAAACATAAGAAATTAAAGAGAAGATTCAAACATTCCAATCCACTTGTCATTGCTTCAGAAATGAGGGGAACAATTAACGTCAAAATGTTGGACAAAGGACGAAGTGTTCATGTTTGCATACAAAACGAAACAGGATTCAATTAACATTTTTATTAAAGAGGTTAAACAAAATGTAATAAGTGACAATAGCAATTAAAATTAGTTGGCAAGACTCGTATATATGGACAAAGCTTTATTGCCAGTAAGGGAGATATATTATGCGGTGATCTAATTTTGGCCTACAATCTCTTCAATGGTCATTACGATATACCTCAGGACCTGCGGTGGATCGAGATGCAATTCGAGCAAACACCAAAAAACGAATGGCTTGAGTAGTTACCCTCTTTCTTTCTTCGGTTCGTTGGGATACGCTCTCCTCTTCACTTCCAAAAAGCAAGTTAGTTTTCACAGAAACGTGTTAGCTCAATATTTTCCAACCAATGAATATCGTTGTAAATCCAAAATCTAACAACTCTATTTCAAATTACTAAGCCGATGCGAACTGAGAAACCCCTATAAGAGACGGTGAAATAAACAGGTTTCTACAGAGACTCTACCCGGTGCACCTCAAAAAGGGACCCACAAGAATACACGCTTACCCCCCCCCCCCCCGCCCTTCAAGCCTTTGTCCGGGAAGCCGTGATGAAAAGAACACTTCAAAACTCACTTCCAAGCTTTCCTCACCTCGTCGCGTACATCTACACACGCACTGACAAGAGGTCAGGCTAACAGAAGCAAATTGCCATCCACTCACACACACTAACAGGACAAGGTAAACCTACGCATACTTACACAGTGCTACATTGTGTATTACTCATACACACACATATTCACACTAACAAATATCTTCACTGGACTATTTGTAAAAAGTTGAATATCCAGTGTAGCAGCAAGTCCTGGGAGCATATACCAGAAAGAACAGTTGGAAATAATTTATACACCATCCACTATGACTATGCAATCCTTACAGCTACATATCTAGAAAACGGAGCTGTTAAACCTGACATCGTAATATGGGACAAAAGGGAGAAAGTAGCAACCCTAGTTGAAGTCAGTGTCCCTAATGATGCAGGATTAAACAGAGCTGAAAGGGAAAATATTACGAAATACGAAGGTCTTATGTACGACATGAAAAGAAACTGGAATCTTAAGAAAATCTCCATCATAACAGTAATTATAGGAGCAACAGGACTAATGAAAAAGAATTTCAAAAGTTATCTGGCGAGTATACCCGGTGAACCGAGTGCAAGAGAATACAAACAATTGCACTTAAAGGGACGGTTAGAATCTTAAAAAGATCTATAGGCTGGAGTGTCTGAAATAGCCGGTGAATGGCTGGCATCCAGTAGGATGCCCCATCTCCAGCAAAAACAGAAAGATAAGAAAAATAATTTTAAAAAACAAATATATAGACTTCACATCCTTTGCCTTCGTGTTTTCTTATTCACTGAACATTTTCCTACCAAAAACACGAGTTGTATAACACTTTATTAAATGAATATTTACTGACTTAGAATGTTTTTTATATTCACCTTAAATTAGAGTTATATAAATGATTTGTTAATCATGTTTTCCTTGATTTTTCATTCACAAAACTCTGTTCATATTAAGTCAGCACTTGCTAACTGGTGACCCTAATATTTCCTCAAATATTTATTTCTTCCATTGTAATATACATGCACGTCCGTATATATCAGAAATAATATAAAATATAGTCATGTTTACAATGTGTTGCTTTGAAAGAAAAGTTGAAAAATACCATTTGCAATATGAAGTCATGTAATAAAAAAAACTGTCAGCGTGATGTTGTTTTTGAAAAAAACTACTTGTTGATGCTGTTTTTTTACAGACAGCTGTAAAACGGTAAATGGGTTTGGGGGGGGGGGGGGGGTATCGCTCCGGACAAGGCATGTAGCCACTTGATGTAAAGAGCTAACCAGAATGAAAGATGATTATCACAAAGACAGGAGATACCTATTGACCTTAGTCTTGAAAAGACCAGGGCTATAGGTAGGAGGAAAACAGTCAGCAGGAAGAGAGTTCCACAAGCCTGCAGTTCTTGGAAAGAAGCTACTTGAATAGGAAGCTGCATCACAATAAGTTATCAAAACAGCGATTGATGGAGACTACTAGACCAACGAGTCAAAAAAGCTGGAACAAAGGAAGCAGGGATCAGACAATTCTGAAGAACACATGATATAATAGTATTTATAGAAAAGACTGAGATTAGCACATCACGTGTGTGAGAGAGAGGGTGCAGAGAAGAAGAAAGGGTGGAGGCCAATCAAATTACAGATACGTTTCTGAACCTTATCAAGAACACGAAAAGAACACGAAAATTTGTTCGCTCTGTTCCAGATGACTTCTTGTCAAAAAATACCAATAAAAATAATTATTTAAATGTTTAAACATTTTTAAACACATATAAAGACTGGAAATATTAGTTTTCTACGCAATTAGATAAAATTAGGATCGGATTTTGATTATTTAGCGAAGAGTGTCATGTCAAGCACCACTGCACTTTGGACACGTCGTTCTAATCATTCAGAGAAAGAATCAATTAGAAGCGCCACTTAGCGACTGTAAACTAGGTCACTGTTAGCGATTCAGATTCATTTACTCATTTACCTTCTAGCCGTTTGGACTCGCCGTTGCCCGGGACTCTTTTTGCTTTCATTTGTGTTTCGAGTTTTTGTCCCCTACCCCCTTTTTTTAAACTATAACGTTTTTTTATTTAACAAATTATTTACTTTTTATTTTTTAAATAGGATTTTGACATTTAAATTTTATAAGTGCGATATCGTTTGGTCATTAAATTATTAATTGAACCAAATTGTTATAAAACTATAACTAATTTTGCTATGAAAATAGGAATGCATTCTGGTTGATTTAATTTCCTAATTCAATTATTTTTTTGTAAATAGGATTTATTTTAAATATAGTTTTACTACTTTATGCTCTTGCATTTTTTTATTTCAATATATAATCAATTAGTCTAATATATAAAATTATCTTTTCGGATTTCAGAATTTATCATCGCATCTGATACATCGATATTTGATTCTGCCTAGCCATTTTGTCTTTTTCTTTCTTACAGCATGTTCTTTAGAATACTAAAATATCTTTCGGTTCAGTTTGTTGGGGGGAAAATATTCCGGTTAGAAAGATTGCTATGATGGCGCTAATTTTACATAATGACTCAAATAATCTAAGAGAGATAAATCTTTGCATTATTTGCGTTAGTATTGAGCATTTGCGTTAGTATTGAGCATTTTTGTACACCTCTTCTCTTCTCTGTCTCTTGTTTATATTAATAATATTCTGTGACCACTTCGCCTGTTTCTCGCATATACATAACTTACAAATTATTAGGTTTAAATTTGACTTTTAATCTAAATTTTATTGAGATAAATTTTTAAATTAAAAAACAATAAAAATAAATTAACATTTTATTTCTTTCCTCTCTTTTTTTCGTTTTCTTTTCATTTTCTTTCATTTGCTGGAGACGGGGCATTCTTCCAAATGCCATACGATCACCCGCTATTTACAGACTCCAACCGAGAGCTCTTTTCAGGATTCTGGCAGTTCCCTTGAGTGCAGTTGTTTGGATTTCTCTTGCACTTGGTTCACCAGGTATACTTGCCAAATACTTTTTCAAGTTCTTCTTCATAAGTCCAGTGGTTCCTATGATAACTGGAATGATGGAGATCTCTTTGATGTTACAATTTCTTTTCATATCATACATTAGACCTTGATATTTTGTTATTTTCTCCCTTTCAGCTCTGTTTAAGCCCCCATTATTAGGGACACTGACCTCAACCAAAGTTCCCACTCTCTCTCTCTCTCTCTCTCTCTCTCTCTCTCTCTCTCTCTCTTGTTCCGTATGACAATGTTAGGTTTGACAGCTGAGTTTTCCAGATAGGTAGCTGTGGGGTTTCATGGTCTCTCTTTATTGTTTATTTTTCTTATGTTTCTGTTTTTGCTGGAGATGGGGCATCCTACCGGATGCCAGACATTCGCCGGCTATTTCAGACACTCCAGCCTAGAGATCGTTTTAAGATTCTAACCGTCCCTTTAAGTACAGTTGTTTGTATTTCTCTTGCACTCGGTTCACCGGGTATACTCGCCAGATAACTTTTGAAATTCTTCTTCATTAGTCCTGTTGCTCCTATACTGGTATGATGGAGATTTTCTTAAGATTTCAGTTTCTTTTCATGTCGTACATAAGACCTTGGTATTTCGTAATCTTTTCCCTTTCTGCTCTGTTCAATCCTGTATCATTGAAGATATTTATCCATTGAAGATATTTACACACTCCATTGTGTTGCATTGTATAATAGCCATCTCCCAGGAGAACCTTACAACTGGATGTCAGGTGGCTCACACTCTCTACTTCTGTGTGGCAGGATCTGCACTTGTTATTGTTGCTCAGACCACTCATCTTTTTAAAGGCATTGGTCAGCAAGCCTTGATCTTGAGCAGCCATTATCATTCTCTCCTGATCATAGTGGAGAGATCCTCTTTTCAGCCAGTCTACAGAGCCTTCCTTATCTATATATTCCTGGGATAATTCACCTAGGAAATACGTTGTTGGTTGGCCCATTCTTCCAGTTTTTTTGAATGGAAGGTCTTGGTGTATTTCTGACGGGTTTTGCAAGCTATTTCTGTGGCAGGATTGTTGTCTGTTTCTGCCTCATTTGTAAGACAGTCCTGTCCAAAATGTTTGGCCAGTTTTGTGATAGAGGTTGTTCTGCTTGCTCTGGTTTCTTGATGTTGGCATACAATCATAAGGTTTGGGTTCTGGGAGCTCATCAGATATTGGCCGGTGCTCACAATAGTGGATGATCCAGTATGAGTCTTCATATGTAACTTTAAATTTGATTGTGTGGTAAAAGATGAGCCACATATTCTACAATAAGATGGCCTTTCTCGTATGTGAGTTCTCATATTTCTAACTAAATTTCCTTTCTGGGAACAAAAATATACACATAATTTAGAAGAATATGGCTTTTCTCCAGTGTGAGTTCTCTTTCCCTGTATGACTTTTAAAGTGAGCAACCAAATTTTAAAAACCTAAAATGACATTGATGAATCCCGGACAACGCTGAGTAGTAAATAACAAAAAATATTAATATTTTTGTTATTTACTACTTATTTACTACTTGTGTAAGTCATGTAGAGGTATGAAACGCATACACACTCACATTCATGCAAGAAATGGTAACAATTATTTTTAATATAGAGATTATTATGGTGTTATTAAAGGTGGCGTCCTCCCCTACATCTCGGTGTAGTAGCCAATAAAAAAAATGACCTTCAGATCACCCTTGACTATGGTCGCTCCATTTATTTATCATTATCTATCTTGTTTCTATATATAAAGTCAATGTTTTTCTGCGTGTTGTAGAAATCGATATATTAACAGGTAGAACAGTCAAATTAGTTTCAATAAAGGTTACATTTTTAACAGACTCTAAAGATACCACTGAAATTTTCCTTCGATTCCATCTGGGGTCACTAGGGGTAATTATCGGTTAGGTCAATAAAATAACTGAAATATATTAGAATGTAAAGAAACGAAATTCATTTTTTAAATAGTTTTTTTATTGTTTTATAAAACAAAAATAAAATTAATCAAAGAATATCTCAGTGAAGAATGTAATTAAAAAAGGTTTAAACATTTTAATTAATTATTTTTATTGGTATTTTTAAGATTTAGATGTAAGAAACGCATGGTCAACAATTTTTTTTTTAAGATGCTCAGCTTTTCACCTAAAGGTAGATTCGGAATATAACTTCAAAACGTTGACAAAATAGCATCGTCTCTTAAACAGATAAAAAAGCATTAAAAATCTGGCAAAAACAAACCCGGGTGTTTTACATATTTGATTTTTGATTTTTCTTCTCCTTTCTCAAGATGAGGTTTACATTGAAAATTCAAAGAACATAACACCACTGATACAATCCTGATTCGACGGATTATGTTGGTAAATAAATTCGAAAATTATTGAAATTATTTAATATTGTCATTTATTCGTTTACCTTGTCTTGTATCCAACGGTGTTCTTCTACCAAACTGCATTGTCATAGCCTTCAAACACAACTTTTTATACACTACACACAATGCTTCAAGCAAACTACAACATCCTTCCCATTAAAAATCTATTATATAAAGGGCAGTTGTGTGTGTGTGCGAGTGTGTGTGTGCGCATGTGTATGTGGGTGTGTGTGGGTGTGTGTGTGGGGGGAGGGTATGTGTGTGCGCGCGTGTGTGTGTATATCCATCTAAAAGTAAAAACTACAAAACAAACACGCACAAAGTTGGTACATTCTTGATCGGCATTGCCCTGGTAAATAATATCTAAAATTTAAAAATAATTATTCATTCTTTGACCCTAAACTGGCTCATATTTCGTCACAGATTTGTTTTTAAGTAAAGGGAAGTAACTCTGATTTTTTCTCATAGAGTTAATCTCCTTACTCCAACTCATTCCTCGAATTATCGTTGTGTATGTGTATGTGTGTATGTCCAGAGAGAGGAATGAGCTGGGCGGAGAAAGAAAGAGGTAAAGGGTGAAGGAAGGGGAGCGAGGGAGGGAGGGGAAAAGAGAAAAAGATAGAAGTTATGTTACACTTTTGCCCCGGTCAATGCCGGGTAGCCCTGCTTGTGTTAAATAAAAAAGAACTACTTATTATTTATAAAATGACTTTTTCTTACAAAAAAAAAACATCATGCTAACAGTTTTTTTTTACTTGACCTCATATTTAAACTTTTCTTTGAAAGCAAAAAACCTTCCAACCAGTAATATATTTCCACACGGCAACTAGTTGTTAATAAAATTCACAATCCTTTCTGCTGTTGCATACTGCTTACCGTCGCGGGTGCATAAGCATTATACATCTTCTGTTGTTACCCAGGTTTCATCATCAATGCTCGCGCTGTTAAACTCAGCTGTTGATAGAAAACTATGTGGACACTGGTTTAGTTTTAAGTTTTATTTAACAGAATAAAGACAGAAACTGAATTGCGTGTGTACGAGAGAGAGAGAGAGGAGGGAAAGAGAGAGAGAGAGAGAGGAAAAGAGAGAGAGAGGGAAAGAGAGAGAGAGAGGGAAAGAGAGAGAGAGAATGAATGAATTGGAGGGAGAGATACCAATAACATACAGAAGGCGGGCCGACTTTACACTACCTGCATGCCACCACCCCTCCCTTCTCCCTGGACTGGCCGGGACTGCCACGTCTCATGTCTGTTCGTGTCAGTTGTCAGCAGCTAAGAGATAGAACCACCAAGTTTTAGTCGTGAACGTTTAACAGTCTTTGTTGTGACAGAATCCATATCCATGGCTTTCCTATCACATTTGACCAAGACAACTTGGGTCTGCTAGTGGTGGTCTTCTCTGCTGGCACATTTAACTGTCGGACTTTAGCAATCCATTCATTGCTGCGCTCAACGTGCCTAAACCAACACAGTCTGCTCTTCTGCATGATGCCCACGAGGCTTTTCAAGTTGACTTGTGCAAGTAGAGACCCAAAACGTATGTTTTGTTCAGGTTTCACCAAACAGATCCATCTGACCATTGCCTTGGCATTACGGTGCAGTTTCTTTAGTGTGCCAGCAGAGACAGCCCAAGTTTCGGGGCCATACATTGGCACACTTCTGACACATGAGGAGTATACACGACTAGTGAAGTTGGAAATCTGAAGGATTGATAATTTGGATTATTTGAATTATTCGATTGGATTGTCCGCAAGGACCCGTGGCGTAACGGATAAAGTACAAAGTAAAATTCAGTTCTAATTGACACTTTTCTGGAGGTTGAAGGTTCAATACTCAGTGCGGGCGATACTAAGAATACAATTGCGAATTGTTTATGACTTCTACCCGGTCATGGCTGACAGAACAATAGCAGGCTACCCTCGTAGATTAAATAAAGGGTTCCGTTCGACATTCCCATCCATTCACTGTGCCGGAGAGCTTTCTACTCAAATAGCTTCTTTCCTCGTGCTGCTGGCCTCTGGAACTCCCTCCCTGCCCCCTGTTTCCCCGACAGTACTGACATGCAGAAATTTAAAATTAATGTAAACAGACATCTCGCTGCGCAGATCCCAGTTTAAGCTGACCCCCCCCCCAACCTTCTTCCCTTTTCTTTCTTCTCAGTAGCCCCTTACATCTACAGTGGTGGCCTGCCTTGTTTGGGGTGAACTATGTTAAAAAAAAAATTTTAATTCCGTGAGTTTGACAGAAAGATTCCTGCGTTTGACAAGATAGACCTGAAGAAGGTCGGAGGTTACATCGGCCGAAACGTAATTAGAATAACATTCAAGATGAGAACAGTAATTTCTTTGTAGTGTTTGCAGATTTGGTGTTGGCAGCAACTCTGTATTCTGCACGTGTTGTTTTCATTGGGTTCGCTGCGCAGATCCCAGTTTAAGCTGACCCCGCCCCCCCCCCCACAACCTTCTCCCCTTTTCTTTCTTCTCAGTAGCCCCTTACATCTACAGTGGTGGCCTGCCTTGTTTGGGGTGAACTACGTTAAAAAAAAATTTTTAATTCCTTGAGTTTGACAGAAAGATTCCTGCGTTTGACAAGATAGACCTGAAGAAAGTCGGAGGTTACATCGGCCGAAACGTAATTAGAATAACATTCAAGATGAGAACAGTAATTTCTTTGTAGTGTTTGCAGATTTGGTGTTGGCAGCAACTCTGTATTCTGCACGTGTTGTTTTCATTGGGTTCGCTGCGAAAGAGATTGATCTCTTTCAAGATCTCTCTGTTTCCCTCTCTTCCAACCTGGAGCGCGTAGTGCAATGGGAAAAGAGGTGGATGGTTACTTTTAATACATCTAAAAATCAAGCTTTTCTCCTTTCACTACCAATGCTCGGATCCTCACTTTGCCACAATTGAAATGAATAGCTCTCTCTTTGAAGAAGCCCCCTCCTTTGATAAGTTTCTAGGACCGACCTTCACTCCAAACCTCAAATGGAAGACTTACATTAAATCTGTTGCTAAGGTCACTGGAAAGATAGTTGGATCATTCTACCGCTCCAGAAGGTATCACACTCCTGACGCAATTCTCTACCTGTATAAGAGTCAAATACGTCCTAAGATTGAATACTGTTGCCATATCTGGGGAAGTGCCACTGACTTGTCAGAATACATAACCGACTTCGAAATCTAGTGGGGAGAAGAGTCCTCTTCTCTTCCCTACGGCCTCTTTTTCACAGAAGAGAGGTTGCTAGTCTTTCTCTACTCTATCGTTATTTTCATGGAAGATGCTCGACTGAGCTCCAATCTATGGAAAACATTTACAACAAAAACTCGTCTAGCTACAACCATTGTAAATAATTTTTCTTTCTTCCTCTGTGTACCTAAAACTAAGCAGAACTTCCATGAACAAAGTTTCTTTCCAAGAACTACCCGCCTGTGGATAACAATACCATGGGGCTGCTTCCCAGCTGACTATAGAATGGTCGTTTTCAAGTCCAGTGTTAAGAAATTTTTGTTGAGCTGTCATCTTAAATAATCTAATTCGAACCAGTCTACAATTATTGTTTCCAATCCTCACATTGTTGTTTCACTGTCCTTCTAACAAACTCCCTTATCCTCGAGTGGCCTATGGGTCTTAATAAGCAGTGACTCGTTAGTACATAAAAAAGAACTATCTCTGTGGAAGATGTGCTGGTACTTCTCGTCCCTTTGTACTGAGTACTTTGTGTTCGGTCTGCAGAAGTGGGATATTCTGGGCTTTTTTAAGGCTCCATAAAGTCTGGCCCAACAAAAGAACTTAGAATGGAATTTCTGGTTAGTTTAGTGAAAACGGTTACTAATAAGGTTGGAGCAGGGCAAGATTCCTCCCCTTCCTTACAACTCTCCAAGAATTTCGCCCTCCTTCTAAATTAGTAAGGGAATAGTATGATTTGGTCATGTGATATTTCCTCCCTTCCCTGCTGGGTTAGAGGAAAGAATTAGTTTTTGGTCCAGTCTTTGAAGCATCAAGACGTCAGTTCTTAGACTCCCAAAATGAAAAAGACTTTCAGGAATTTTTCCTAACATCCCAAATAACTGGTAAACTCTATGAAGATATTCTTTTTTTATCTTTCATTAAAGATATTTTTCAAGCACGAAAATTAATCCTGCTTAATCAAGATACTATCTTTTACTTCTAAGAACAATATATTATATATACCATTTTTGCATACATAATTTTGTACCCCCACTTAAAATAATGTTCTGACCAATACACATATATATTTGCACATACTGTCTTTCGCCCCCTAAAAATTACATATATATTTCATGTACCCCATTTAAGAATGTTATTTTATTAACATTTTATACACTTTTAAACTATACTATTATATATATATATATATATATAGTCTCGGAAGTTTCTCAACCATTAAAACTATATTAAAAAAAACAAGAAAAAAAACAAACTTATAGTCCCAAGTCTTCCAGTGGAAAATCACTCATGTAAGTCAATTTATTTTTTACAGTTATTATATTAGTTTATTTCTAACACTGTTTTAAGGGATCATCAGTTGTTTACCATGAAAAACTGTTTATGATATTAATTTTAAGTAAATAATATTAAATTATTTTTACCTACATTCGCCAGTGTTTCAGGCTTTCGCTCTTATCAGTGTAGGGAATGATCGAACACGGTTACAGAATCAACCTAGACTCCGCTAGCGTCATAACCAAATGGCCACGAGACATTACCATGTCAATAAAAGGGAATTTAGTTTTATTTATGCGAAGGGAGGCACACATAGAAAGACTATCTGGAAAGTGTTCAATGAACGTTGTCGAAATATGCAATATAACTACATGACAGTCTATTTTTAACTTCCCCAAACAAGGCTCAACTTAAATCATTTTAAAGGGGCTTATAACAATATCAATTTTAAGTAAATAATATTAAATTATTTTTACCTACATATGCCAGCATTTCAAGCTTTCGCTCTCATCAGTGTAGGGAATGATAATCTGAGACGGTCGTAAGGTTCGAATATATATATATATATATATATATATATATATATATATATATATATATATATATTCTTAAAAAATCTCGTCCTTATTCACCAGTGAAAATTCACCATGCACATTTATGTGCACTCAGTTTAGTTGCATATGTATTCCATATTCGTTTCATGCCTTGTTATAATATATGTCTCATATGTTCTCATTAAATAAACCTGAATGACTAAGACTTTCAGTAATTCTTCCTGATATATATATATATATATATATATATATATATATTAGATTTTTAAAGTGAGATGATATATAATTATTTCTACAATCAGGCAACGTTGCAGTCCAATTAGATAATGCCGCATGCAAGACACTCGGGTTTTGAATCCTGAGTTCGGAGTTGTCTTACTGATGAGCCCAAAGGAGGATGAAAGTCTAGCCTAGGGCTTCCGGTTTGTGAGTTTCATGTTTTGTGGGCTGTGGTGTTGTCTGAATGTGGAAATAATATATAATTCCCATAACTTTTGTGAATCAGCTGTATTCTTGTATTCTTCAACACCTTCGTCCCCATTCAACAGTGGAAATTCACCACAAACATTTATGTGCACTCGCTTTAGTTGAATGTGTATTCAATAATCGTGTTATGCCTTGTTTTAATGTTTCATATGTTCTTCTCTTTAATTGAACATGAATGAGTTCAAATCTTATGCAGTTTAAAATCTTCTCCTATCGTTCTTTGTGTTTGCGGATCACCCCAGTCCGTAACAACTCATTTTGCTATTTTAGTGATATTATCTGTGCTTTGTACTGATATTACCTTTGCTATCTTGGTGATATTACCTGTGCTATCTTAGTTATATTACCTGTGCTATCTTGGTGATATTACCTGTGCTATCTTGGTGATATTACCTGTACTATCTTAGTTATATTACCTGTGCTATCTTGGTGATATTATCTGTGCTATCTTGGTGAAATTACCTGTGCTATCTTGGTGATATTACCTGTGCTATCTTGGTGATATATCCTGTACTATCTTGGTGATATTACCTGTGCTATCTTGGTTATATTACCTGTGCTATCTTGGTGATATTATCTATGCTATCTTAGTTATATTATCTGTGCTATCTTGGTGATATTACCTTTGCTATCTCGGTGATATTACCTGTGCTATCTTTGTGATATTACCTGTGCTATCTTGGTTATATTACCTGTGCTATCTTGGTGATATTATCTGTGCTATCTTAGTGATATTACCTGCGCTATATTGGTGCTATTACCTGTGCTATCTTGGTGATATTACCTGTGCTATCTTGGTGATATTACCTGTGCTATCTTGGTCATATTATCTTTGCTATCTTGGTCATATTACCTGTGCTATCTTGGTCATATTACCTGTACTATCTTAGTTATATTACCTGTGCCTCTTGGTAATATTACCTGTGCTATTTTGGTTATATTACCTGTGCTATCTTAGTGAAATCACCTGTGCTATCTTGGTGATTCTACCTGTACTATCATAGTTATATTACCTGTGCTATCGTGGTGATATTATCTGTGCTATCTTGGTGAAATTACCTGTGCCATCTTGGTGATATTACCTGTGCTATCTTGGTGATATTACCTGTGCTATCTTGGTGATATTATCTGTGCTATCTTAGTTATATTACCTGTGCTATCTTGGTGATATTACCTGTGCTATCTTGGTGATATTACCTGTGCTATCTTGGTGATATTACCTGTACTATCTTAGTTATATTACCTGTGCTATCTTGGTGATATTATCTGTGCTATCTTGGTGATATTACCTGTGCTATCTTGGTGATATTACCTGTGCTATCTTGGTGATATATCCTGTACTATCTTGGTGATATTACCTGTGCTATCTTGGTGATATATCCTGTACTATCTTGGTGATATTACCTGTGCTATCTTAGTTATATTACCTGTGCTATCTTGGTGATATTACCTTTGCTATCTCGGTGATATTACCTGTGCTATCTTGGTGATATTATCTGTGCTATCTTAGTGATATTACCTGCGCTATATTGGTGCTATTACCTGTGCTATCTTGGTGATATTACCTGTGCTATCTTGGTCATATTATCTTTGCTATCTTGGTGATATTACCTGTGCTATCTTGGTCATATTACCTGTACTATCTTAGTTATATTACCTGTGCCTCTTGGTAATATTACCTGTGCTATTTTGGTTATATTACCTGTGCTATCTTAGTGAAATCACCTGTGCTATCTTGGTGATATTACCTGTGCTATCTTGGTGATTCTACCTGTACTATCATAGTTATATTACCTGTGCTATCGTGGTGATATTATCTGTGCTATCTTGGTGATATTACCTGTGCTATCTTGGTGATATTACCTGTGCTATCTTGGTGATATTACCTGTGCTATTTTGGTGATATTATATGTGCTATCTTGGTGATATTATCTGTACTATCGTGGTCATATTACCTGTGCTGGTGAAGTATGTGAATTAAGTTTGATCTCATGTAGATGAGGTGCATAGAGGGTGGAGTTTTGTGAGCTTCTTCGTGTTTTAACTTGTCATTCACTTTCATTCAGGGTCGAGGTTACAACAGCTATGTCCATAGTAGTGTTGGGATGATTAATCGGAATTTGGAATCAGAAATGTCCATATGTGAGTGAATGCTGAGCTGAGACTAATTTAATTTTTTTGAGGATGCACGAGAATGTCAAGGCTATGATTTAGGGGATTTGTAGTGTGTGTCTCTCAACAATAGAGTTAGTTCTGACTCCCTGCTATTGAAACTGAAGGTGCCCAGACTGGAGTCATATATACGTTGCAACCACTTGGGTAGGTATGGACATTTTGAACAAAGCTTTAATTGGATGCACGTCTCGGTTGAGGGTAAATGAGAACAAGTTTAAGAAGACTTGGAGTGACCGAGTAGAAAATGACCTCAAGCAATGGTGAATTGAAACATAAATAATCTATTATTTGATGGAAAAAGTCACTTCATGTCACCATGGCCAATGTGTAACCCACGACTAATGTGGATGGGAATGGCATATGAAGTGATTTCTCCATGAAATCCTATCAGGAAAAAGGAAGAGAAAGAACTACTCTAAACTTGCATTACCCCAATATAACGCAGATACACTGAAAAAAGGCAAAGATATATACATACACTTTCCTATTATCTATTCTATATGTAGAGAAAGACAATTTAATTGTCTTAACCATGGATTCTCAACAGGGGTCCACATGGGATATTTTGAGGGGTCCACAGGCAAAACATAACAAATAAGGTGTCCACAATGATATTTTAGTGGTTCATGAAGAAAACCAACTCAAAATTGTTTTTATTGGGGTGACCCTAATGATAAGAATAAATGAATTGTATTTTTTTTCTTTGAATGCATATGCTTATCTCACTTTTTTTTTTCTTATCACACACTTAGGAATTTGACTGACACAAATTTGTTATGCTTCGCAACTGACAGTTCCGCTATCAGATCCAGCACTACACTATTATCAGAAGAAACCACTTTGCAGTTTCAGCCCCTATTTCTCAACTGCTTTTCTGAAGTGACGGGCCTCTCTGTCAGGAGGTTGTTACGTAGTACTGGCGTCATCTGTCCATAAATGCCATCAAGCCAGATACACCTTTGAGCCATCATCATCAAGAATTGATTTTGATTGCAATGTGACGTCATAAACCAGCCTTCATATGGCGTCATCACCTATTTATCTACTTCCCACAAAGTAGAATGTGACACAAGGTCGGAAGGTGGGAATTTTCACTCTAGAGGAAGAGTGAGGTGAATCTCAAAAAATTGCCTGGGCAGGGCGCCTCAGACAGTAAGCAATAAACTTACTCCTCCCCCAAAGAGGGAAGGCAAAGCATGGGAGGGGGTTAACCTCCCATAACTGCACAGGACAGTCAGAACAGATACTACACTTTGATCTTAGCCAAAAGACCAAGTAAGCTATCTCCTACATCTCCCTTCTTTCACCGTCCAAAATTCACCTCTCTTTCCAGTTCGTATCATCCCTCTTCAGTCATATCCAATAAGATGTTTTCTCTGCTGTTTCCTGAAGATCTTTAATCGATTTTCTCAATTTTTAGTTGTTACAGTAAAAGCAATGTCGAAATAATTTTACAAACATTCGCTCTACATTTCCTTTTGCCCCAATGGCCAAATGATGGAATTCAACCTTCCATCCTTTATCTTGACACTCATGTACCAACTTTTTCTTATTTTCTGTAGCAGCAAAGTTTTCTTCCCATGATACTGTTAATTCCAGTATTATTCCTTCTTCCTTTTCTTCACACCACAGGACAATATCTGGTCGTTTTCCAGATTATACCAACGGCAACACCAAAAAGTTTTCCAGATATACACTTAACTTCTAGTTTTCAGTCATCTATTTTTATAGTCGTTTGATGACTACTCAGATTAATTTTTGTGCCTGTTTTGTGGAATTCCATCTTTACTTTTTAATCCTGTGTAATTCTCCATCATGAAATTGCTTTATTTTTACTTGATTTGTTCTTCAATTATTGCAAGCACCTGATTGTGGTGCCACGTATACCTTTCTGTTGTCAGCTCACAGTTTGAGAGAATATGCCTTATTGTTCCTTTATTCCTGCATCGACATCTATCATTATCACATATCCTCCAACGACCAAGATTGGCATTGCATCATATGTTGATCTGATTAAGAATAATGTCCTTGCCCGTTCCCAGGCCATATTTCTTTCCATCCATTTTTTTTGCTCAACGCACTCCTCCCATCGTAAGCACGGTCCTTGTTGATCACATTTAACAAGATGTAACTATCAGTTCTCTTCAACTTCTTCCCTAATTTCTTTCACTACAGCATCCCTTTTTTATCTTGAATTACAGTGTAGTATCTGTTCCAATAGTTACTACACCCTATAGACCGGTATCGTCTTGGCCTTCCGGTCTTGATTCCGCCGGTCTGTGGGTTTGTCCTGTGCAGTTCTAGGATGTCCATCCTCCCAGGCTTTGCCTTCTCACCCTTTGAGAAGGGGTTAGTTTATTGCTAATCGCCTGAGGCGCCCCTACCGGGGAATGCCGACGGGTTGCCCAGGCATTTTATGTAGGCCAGAGTGCTCATCTTCTTGGACGCTGGCTTTTCAAATCCCACTTTCCCGACCTTGTGTCGCATCTTACCGCTGTGGGAGGAAGATAAATCAAAAAAAAAAAAGTAACGATCACGGAATATATATATATATATATATATATATATATATATATATATATATATATATATATATATATGGGAAAGTACATGTATTGTATTAGTTTCTGTATATGTAAATCCGTTGAAACTCCAGTGTTTATAAAAAGTGCTCAATAATAAGTAGAGCTGTTCTTTAGTATACATTTTTATTTATACAAACATTATTGGTTACATATGTGCATACATGTTTCGGTTGTACTCTTCACAGAGAGTTAACCTCTTCAGACCAAAGAAGAAGAAGAAGAAGAAGAAGAAGAAGAAGAAGAAGAAGAAGAAGAAGAAGAAGAAGAAGAAGAACTCACAAAAATAAAAATTAAAAATTAAAAAATGTCTTTAACCTGTCTTAGTTTTGACGCCATCACTTTGTGACGTCATCCAATGTGTAAGGAAAGAAGAAGAAGAAGAAGAAGAAGAAGAAGAAGAAGAAGAAGAAGAAGAAGAAGAAGAAGAAGAAGAAGAAGAAAAGCGGGGAGGAGGAGAGGAAGGAGAAGACGAAGAAGATAGAGTAAAAAGATAAAAAGAACTCAAAAGAATAAAAAGAAAAAATGTATAAAAATTTTTTTAAAGAAAACGGTATTAAAAATATGTGAAGACTTGATATCCTATTATTTTAATGGATGATGTCATCAAAAAATGTATAAAAACAAAAGAAGAAGAAGAAGAAGAAGAAGAAGAAGAAGAAGAAGAAGAAGAAGAAGAAGAAGAAGAAGTGGGTTAAGATGACAGAGGAGGGGGGAGAAGGAGGGGGAGGAGAACTCACAAAAATAAAAATAAAAAAAGTTATTAAAAAATATTTTAAAACTTACTTCAGCCTGACATCCTATTATTAAAACCACTTTATTTCCTAATAAACAAGTCCGCCCAAGAGAGTCACCCTTTTCACTGCATCTTTGCTTGTTTTCGCCCATTTAACAAAGCATCTTCAGTTTGTCATAAAACATAAATTTACATTCCAACCTTTATGACAACGTCGTGCCTGTTGCATTATATATGAGCAGGCATACCCGCCCCATGACAGGTTCATAAAAATTAGATACTCCTCCACCTCCACCCAAAAAAAAACATAGCTAAAAAAAATCAAAGACCTGTTGTAAAACTAACAGATATTTTATATTCGTTAATTTTACCTTTTTGGTCTGTCCTGTGCAGTTCTGGGAGGTCCACCTTCCCAGGCTTTGCCTCCCCTCTTTGGGGAGGAGTAAGTTTATTGCTTACTGCCTGAGGCGCCTCTACCGGGGAATGCCGACGGGGCTGCCGAGGCCATTTTTAAACCCCACTTTCTCGACCCGACCTTAGGTCACATCTTACTTGTGGGAGTAAGATAAAAACTGGCCTTGTGCCTAACTCCTGGAGAGGAGTAAATCAATACTCCTTTCACTCCTCACTTTTGCAATCACACCAGCACCTGCCCCTCCTTGTGCTCCAATCTAACAAAACTTCTGAACAACCTCAATAGCCTTACCAGCCAAATATACTTTCTCCACATCTGAGTTCTCATCCATCTCCATTGTCTGACATTTCTTGCACACAAATTGCTTATCCTCTCTCAACCTACCAATAATTCCACTGCACTTCTTGTGTACCCAACGCGTACAGCTACAACAAAAAATTAATTGCACCCGACTCCCTTTCCACAAACTGAGCAGAGGAACTTTTCTCTTTCTGGGAGATTTCCAACACAACAACCACTGATCATCACTTTGGTCTTGGTAACACTCACTCTCAGACCTTTACTTTCCATAGCATTCCTTCAAGTTTTTAACTTAACAAGTAGACCTTTCATTTTTTCACAAACAAGTACTAAATCATCCGCATACGGCAACTCTTCCAGACAACAGAGTTTTATTGATAGACTAGAAAAAATGTGACCCGTTAGATCACCCACTGACCTCGGGTTAGATTGTTCGAAAAAGTGAATTTGCAAAGCCAGATAAATTTAAGAAACAAAAAAGACAAAATACCAAATTCATTTCATTCTGCTCGTCTCTCTCTCTCTTTCTCTCTTTATCTCTCTCTCTCTCTCTCTCTTTCTCTCTTTCTCTCTCTCTTTCTCTCTTTCTCTTTCTTTCTCTCTCTCTTTCTCTCTTTCTCTTTCTCTCTCTTTCTCTCTCTCTTTCTCTCTTTCTCTTTCTCTCTCTCTCTTCCTCTCTCTCTTTCTCTCTTTCCCTCTCTCTCTCTCTTTCTCTCTCTCTATCTCTCTTTCTCTCTCTTTCTCTTTCTCTCTCTTTCTTTCTCTCTCTCCCTTTCTCTCTCTTTCTCTCTCTTCCTCTCTCTCTTTCTCTCTCTCTCTTTCTTTCTCTCTTCCGCCTCTCTCTCTTTCTCTCTCTCTTCCCCTCTCTCTCTCTCTCTTTTTCTCCCTCTCTCTTTCTTTCTCTCTCTCTCTCTCTCTCTCTCTCTCTCTCTCCATTTACGGCCTGAATAGTATTACTACTTGTGGTGATACCTCCTTTTGTTTATAATGCACTGTTCCAATCGAGTTTAATATTTAGTTGTATTACCTTTGATTGTTAATAAACAGAGAGAGACAGAAAGAGACAGAAAGAGAGATAGCGCGAGTTAGAATGATAGACACGTAGTAAGGAATCAGTCACTTGGTGAGTTAAGTGTAATTTACTATTAATTAGGACTATTAAAATAATCAATCAATCCCTAACCTGAGGAATATTTTAGCATGTATTTTGTGTGATTAAAGTATATAGGAAAAAAGGCCTTATGGAAACCAACGTTGATTAACTCAGCTTTATTATAATCTCTATCGATATAAAGTTAGGTAGGTTTACTTACATAGCCTTATGTATTTTTATGTACAGGATTCACTCCTAAACTAATTAACCGATCATTATGAATTTCGAAACAAAGCTACTGGGTATAAGGAGTTCAAGTGTGGCCTATACTTAGTTTTATGCAAAGGGAGTAGAAAACGGTTGGAAGAACTTCATGAACATTCAGATACCTATGGCATAATCACGTGGACACACCGGTTCCCATGAGATCACCGAACGTAACCAACGTTTAGTCTAGTCAGTATTAGATGGGTGACCATTTCAGAATACCAGGCGCTGCATGTAAGAGGACGTCGACAACTCCCTACAAGAACTGCAAAAACCTAACGTCGTCATTTCCCCTAACCGGGGTGTACATGCGACTGGGAACCACTTGTGAATTTGACACTCCCATGAAACCGGTTCAACTGCCCAGGGTTAATACCACACCGGGTACAGGTAGGTACAGATACCTTCGATTTAGGGGAAAATTTAACAATAGGTATTAGACATCAATTAATAAATATTCACCAAATTTCAATTTCTTTGGAGTATTTTAAAGGGATTTGAAAATCCAAATATGTATTATAGATTTTCATTGAAGGGGTTTTTACCCCGCCTAATAAACCGGTATTGTCCGAGCCTTTGGGTCTGAATTTACGCCGGTGTATTGGGGGTTGCCGGTCCTGTGCAGTTCTAGGAGGTGCACCCTCCCAGGCTTTGCCTCCCCTCTTTGGGGAGGAGTAAGTTTATTGCTTACTGCCTGAGGCGCCTCTACCGGGGAATGCCGACGGGGCTGCCCAGGCAATTTTTAAATGGCCAGAGTGGCCACCTCTCGAGCGCTGGCTTATCTAATCCCACTTTCCCGACCTTGTGTCACATCTTACCTTGTGGGAGGTAGATAAATAAATTGATCCATATTCATTGGACACCAATTGAGCAAGATTCACTGAATTTCAATTTCTTTGGAGTATTTTAAAGGGATTTGAAAATTCAAATATTTAAGATTTGCATTGAATTTGATCCATATTCATTAGACACCAATTGAGCGAGATTCACTGAATTTCAATTTCTTATTGATACCCCTTAAGCTTAAGCTTAAAATTTTAAACATTTTCTGGAATCACAATCATGTAATGGACTTTGATCAAAACTAGAATAGGGACTCTAAACATAAGGTTTAGTATCATTATATATGTAGCGGAGAGCAGGAGAGGCAGTCAACTGCTTTGAACCGAGACACTTATCTGCGGCGATTGAAGAAAAGACGTTTGGTTCGCTGTTTGTGCGGAGGAGAGCTGCAGGCACGAACCCAGAAACGCTCACTTAAAAAAGTGTAATTTAATTTTTTTCAAAGTGAGGAAACGGCAGCTGGCGGTTTTGGCGTGCTCATTAGCATATGTGAGATGTTGCTACTATTAGGAGCACGACGAAACGTGATTCTTGGTGATGCGTTGGGAGGTGGACGCGAATGGAAAAAGAAGAAAGTGCCGCATTTATTTTGGTGAAACGTTGTGTTGACTCGTTCAAAGAAGCGAACGGAAGAAGAAGAAAGTGACGCATTTATTTTTGTGAAACGTTGTGTTGACTCGTTCAAGGAAGCGAACGGAAGAAGAAGAAAGTGACGCATTTATTTTGGTGAAACGTTGTGTTGACTCGTTCAAAGAAGCGAACGAAAGAAGAAGAAAGTGACACATTTATTTTTGTGAAACGTTGTGTTGACTCGTTCAAAGAAGCGAACGGAAGAAGAAGAAAGTGACGCATTTATTTTTGTGAAGCGTTGTGTTGACTCGTTCAAGGAAGCAAACGGAAGAAGAAGAAAGTGACGCATTTATTTTTGTGAAACGTTGTGTTGACTCGTTCAAGGAAGCGAACAGAAGAAGAAAGTGCCGCATTATTTTTGGCGAACCGTTGCATTGACTCGTTCAATATCTTAATTTTTATCTTTGTAAGGGAAAATAAAGTAGAGCAAAACTGTGCTGTTGGGGGAATTAATGTTAGCCGTCTTGGGACGAGTAATCTTCTAGTATATATAGATAGATAAATGTATAAGTACATAAAAAGGAATATAAAACTAAATTTTCAGAAGAATAGATTACATTTAACAAATATCAAAATAAGAATGTTACACCCAAGATCATCTTGTGGTGGTCACATTCAACCTCTTGGCCAACCAAAACTTGAGAATTGGATTTCAGCAATTTGTTTTTGTATGCATTACCTACACTAAACAAATAAACTCGACTCCACAGAGCACGAATTAATAAAAGACTACATTGAAGTGTTTACCAAGAAGATAATTGATAAAAAAAACCTAAACTAAAAAAATAGTCCAGAACATTCTAGTCTCATTGTTATTTGTCGTGCCTATTATTTGAAATGGGAGTTGATGCGATAGACGAATGCGTCGTCTATTGTACACCATGATTCATGTTAGCAAATTAAAAAAAGGAATCTGACAACAACAAAACGGGGACAAGACGTGTTTAAGGTAGAAAAAGAGTATTTCTATTTTCTGGAACAAATGCAACTCATAGTTCGTGGCTCAAAGCTTAATATTCAGAACGGATAATGTAGTCAAGTAAACGGCTGCAATCCTACATAATCGTATTCGAGCAGTAGTTAGAATGGTGTTAACTGTTAAAAAGACTGTAATCGCATACAAGCAGTAGTTAGAATAGTGTTAACTGTGAAAACGGCTGTAATCGCATACAAGCAGTAGTTAGAATGGTGTCAACTGTTAAAACAGCTGTAATCGCATACAAGTAGTAGTTAGAATGGTGTTAACTGTTAAAAAGACTGTAATCGTATACAAGAAGTAGTTAGAATGGTGTTAACTGTGAAAACAGTTGTAATCGCATATAATCAGTAGTTAGAATGGTGTTAACTGTTAAAAAGACTGTAATCGTATACAAGAAGTAGTTAGAATGGTGTTAACTGTGAAAACAGTTGTAATCGCATATAATCAGTAGTTAGAATGGTGTTAGCTGGGAAAACGGCTGTAATCGCATGCAAGAAGTAGTTAGAATGGTGTTAGTTGGGAAAACGGCTGTAATCGCATACAAGAAGTAGTTAGAATGGTGTTAGCTGGGAAAACGGCTGTAATCGCATACAAGAAGTAGTTAGAATGGTGTTAGCTGGGAAAACGGCTGTAATCGCATACAAGAAGTAATTAGAATGGTGTTAGTTGGGAAAACGGCTGTAATTGCATTCGAGCAGTAGTTAAAATGGTGTTAGCTGTGAAAACGGCTGTAATCGCAGTGGAGTAGTAGTAGAAGGGTGTTAGCTGTGAAAACAGCTGTAATCGCATACTAGTAGTAGTTAGAATGATGATAGCAATGAAAACACTATAACTTCTATCGACTGCTATCAGCTGATGATGATGATGATGATGATGATGATGATGATGATGATGATGATGATGATGATGATGATGATGAAGAAGAAGAAGAAGAAGAAGAAGAAGAAGAAGAAGAAGAAGAAGAAGAAGAAGAAGAGACCCTCACTGGGAAAGCAGTGTTTCAAGAAGTCAGGCATAGCTTCAAGAAGTCTTCCTGCCTCTTTCTGCCTTTGCTGTTATTGTTTTTGAGTGAATCGGACCTCTGTACAGAGTTCACAAAAATTGTGTTCCAGGACTTCCTGGTCTGCACGAAGCCATCCTCATTGACTGTGCCTATTCATTACACCGGCAAGGTTTTCATCCATGACACCCAGAGCATACAAAGTCGGGGAAGGTTTGTCCCAGAACACACAAAGGAATGGTGGTTACATATGCACATAAACTATGTCGTTATCTTCTCTTCATCGATTTGCAATTCTTCATCTGACATATCCTTGTTTTCCACAGATGCAGAGATGATCAAAGCCCTTTTAGCCAGGCTGTAGCTGTAATGGTGCTGGGGGCCAGAGCTGTCTGCCATGGGTGACCTTGCCAGGACTCGAGTTCTAGATGGTATAGCTCTGACGCTACCGCATTGCCACTGCCCCTACCAAGGTGAGGATAGTTGAACTTTATGGGGAGCAGCTGCTGCTGCTGCTGCTGCTGCTGCTGATGATGATGATGATGATGATGATGATGATGATGATGATGATGATGATGATGATGATGATGATGATGATGATGATGATGATGATTCGTGGCACTATTTTTTATAGTTTGTGTTCGTAATTGCCGGCAAGTAATAGATAGAATAGAGGAAGCCATGAAAATGTGACTACTCCTACTATGAGTAACGGTTACGACGGCTTTTTGCTGATGATGATTGTTGTTGTTGTTGTTTTTGAAGAGGAGGAGGAGGAGAAGGAGAAGGAGGAGGAGGAGGAGGAGGAGGAGGAGGAGGAGGAAGAGGAGCAAGTGAATACAGAGTCAAACATGGAAATGCCGATATCACCTGCCTTTGATCAAATTCCATCTTGTAAATTTTGAGCACTTATATTCCTGAAGGAGTTCAGGTTACCCCCGACACTAAGGTCAACAAAGACCAATGACTGCTGCAAGTTATTGCAGAAAGTCGACATTGAATGACGGTTTCACATGCATCAACGCAATGTTGTTATCCTCACAATGGATTGATGTCATTGCTTACCGTAGATTGCCCACAGGCGCATTGGCAAGAATGACCAGAGGCTGCTAGATCCTGGTACAGACACCTTTGGATTTTACCAGAGCCCCTTTAGCTGAGGTGTGACCCTATTATCGTTGGATGTAGACCAATCAACCTTGAGTGCTCTTGCCAGGAACCAAAGTTTCCAATGGCATTGTTCTGACACTACGCGTTACCACAGCCCTGCCACATTGAAGAGGGGTTGGACTTTAGAGTGATGCTGTTAATGATGGAGAGATTGTCGCAGGACAAACAGCATGTTGAAAAGTTGGGTGTATGTATGTTCCTGCTGTAAAAACCGTATCACCAGTATCCTATATACCTAGAAAGCTACCATTCGCCTGTGCATGCAGTAGATTTTCCACATTTGGACTGGTGCACTAACCACTAGTCTCTCCCTCTTGGACAGGGTGCAAAAAAAAATTTCTAACCTAATAGGTTCCACATTGTCTGCCAAGCTCCAGCCTGTCGCATCACCACAGTGTCACCCTGTCGCATCACCACAGTGTTGCATTCCTGTGCTTTTGTTTACAAGTACTTCCATGGAATGTGCTCTGACGAACTTACTGCACTCAACATAAATAACCTAGACCCACATGGCAAGCAACAAAATCCCACCCCGTTCACTGTAGAGGTCCCTAGATGCGCAAAGATTTTCTACTCTAATAGCTTCTTTCCTCGGACCGTTTTCCTTTCGAATTCCCTCCTTGCTCCCTGTTTCCTCGACCATACCAACATACAGAAATTTAAATGTAATGTGAACATTATAAACAAACATCTTGCTGCTCAACTCCTCATCCAAATTATAAATCTGGCCCCTGTCACAGTAGCCCCTTATGCTTCAATGACAATATGCCTTGTTTGGGATGAACTAAAGTAAAAATAAAAGTAAAAAAGAGAGACAGAGCCTCAAGAAAACTTATTAATGATGATGATGATGATGATGATGATGATGATGATGATGATGATGATGATGATGATTCCTGGTGCTGCTGCCCGTCTGATAGGTTGTCAGAAGATCCACGGTGTATTATGTATGTGTATTATATACTGTAAAAGAAAAAGAAAAACCACCAACAGAATTCTTAAGCCCCAAATGATTGTGTGCTCTTGACATTATTAATAACTTTTACAACCGATGTTATTAAAAAGTAAAAGAAAAAAAGAGAGCAACATTCCTGTGACGCCTACTACTGCTATGTGTCAACTGCACAACAAGAGTCCAGCAGAAATCGGCTGCAGACCCTGTACCCATCGCTTATTGTAAAGTTCTGGTTCCATCAAAATGAAAGTTCTTTAGGAAAATTTTAGCCGACACTTAGCAGCACCAGTGCAACACTTGGGCAGTGCCGGGTATCCTATAAATATTTATGTGTTCAATATACAAGCATGCCGATGGAAACAAAGTAACAATTGTAGCGTTGAGTCTGATTTTTATTCTTAAGATACAAAGTCATGATTTAGTATGTCGTCAATGAGTGCATTAATGTCTACACTTGTCTTTTATATCCATCTGAAATTGTTAGATATAGTAAATGTGTCTGATATCTGACAACAGGTAGCTGGAGTAGTGGTGACGTCATGTTGTTAAGTATCGTTTTGGTAGTGTGCTTGCTCAAAGCCATGGTGGGTCTAGTCGGTGTTTCGTTTGTTTCTCTTGTATTATTCATTTTACTTCAGTGTAAGTTCTCAGAAATCAATGGGCCCCTTCCTGTGGCTAACACTTGATCTCTATATGAGATACATAGATATTCGAATATTCCATTACAGTTCTACCCTAGGGCTAATACTTGATATCTATATGAGTTCTCCTTTACCTCTCAAATGTTGAGTTAGTAAAGAAGTGAAGAACATTAATGTTCCTCTCCCCAATTGACCAGTTTACTATGTTATAGTATGCCTTTCTTGTGGTCTCTTGGTCTTACCGAATTCTAGAAAAAGAATTCATTTGGTCTGGTGGAATATCGAGCTTAATGATGTTACTAGAGGCAACATAACTTTGAGAAGGTGCACCATTCCTCGTATAAGCCAGTGTGTAGCCATACTGAGGGGATTTTATTTGGGCTTCAAATACTGTGTTATTTTGAATATTTGGTCAGGGTAGGGTGAAGTATCCTCATGCCAGGTTGTCCTGACAAACCCCTGCACAGAGAGACTTTAGACAGTTGAGGACAGTATCTAGTTGACATTCGATGAATGTGATGTGTAAAAACAAAATCGCATGTCAGAACTTCTACATAAAATCTAAAAGTGTATTCTTATGTAAAATTTACCGCCTAAGACAATGGAAGTGTTTCCTATGAACGCAGAATCCCCTTAAAACTTCAAATATATCATATTCTTATGAAATTAAAATCATATGTATAACATTTTCTGAGGAAGACAATGGAATTAGTTCCGAATCTCTAACCTAAGGGAGTTATTAGGGGCCCTACTTCCTTCAAAACTTCTAATATATCTTATTTTGGTGAAATGTATATCATGTGTATAAAATTCTCTGGGGAAGACAATGGAAGTGGTACCGAATCTCTCCCTTACCCTTATCTATGTTCCCTCACCTCTAAGTGACCCAAGGGGAAAGAAACCCTGTATACTTCAAAGTCTAGTAGTCATTCAAATATCTACGTAATTGTTGTGTCAAATCATTTTGGTGTGACCAATTCATAACGGGAGCGTTGGTACTGATGAGATAGACGAATCTGTCATCTGCAGTAGACAAACACGAAAATATGTGCATGTTTCAATTCCTTGACTCCAGCTCTAAATGGCGTAACGTTAGTCACATGACTATCTTTCTGTTTCTTAGACACAAACTAAGCCGAAAAGATGTCATTTGGCATTGTGCACTTTTCACATGCTCTTCTGACCTAACAAGATCAAAGATTTCACACATCCCATAAAGATGAATACTTTACCCATTCCTATCGACACTCCCTACGTATCAACCCTTTACTCACTGAACACAAAACTCATACTTACAACAAACTCTCTCCTTAAATTCTTTATACACATGTACATCTCATCTCGCACATTTCACACTAAATTAATGTTTTTATTGTTGAGAATGCTTCGTGCAGGTTGACCCCTCCTCCCCCCCCCCCCAAAAAAATAAATGCCACCCATTGAATCGTTAAGAAAATCGCAATCCTTTCTGTAATCCAACCATATTTGGTACAAATAAACTTCAGTCTATGTTTGACTTGTCCACCAAGTTTCAGTCATGAATGTTCAACAGTCTTTGTTTTATCGTCGTTCAACTATAAGTACAACTTGATATGACGTGCAAAATTGTCAATAATTATAACACATTCCTGTTTTGTCATTTTCATGATTTGGGCTGTGATGGCCTTCTTCAGTCCAGGAACAGTTTTTTTTTTGTTTTTATTTTAACATGGTTCACCCCAAACAAGGCAGGCCGCCACTATAGACGTAAGGGGCTACTGAGAAAAAATAAAAGGGGAGAAGGTTGGGGGGGGGGGGGGTCAGCCTAAATTGGGATCTGTGCAACGAGATGTCTGTTTACATTAGTTTTAAATTTCTGCATGTCAGTACTGTCGGGGAAACAGGGGGCAGGGAGGGAGTTCCAGAGGCCAGCAGCACGAGGAAAGAAGCTATTTGAGTAGAAGGCTTTCCGGCATCTGGGGACCTCCACAGTGAATGAATGAGATTTAGTTGATTGTCGAGTTAGTCTAGTGAATTTACGTCGAGGGGGCACCAGAGTAGCCAATTCATTGGAGCATAGTCCATTGAAGTATTTGTAAAACAAACATAAGGATGCTACATTGCAGCGATGGGACATGGACTGGAGCTTGGTTGACAGTGAGGGACCTATTAGATTGGCGACTTTTTTTTGGACCTTGTCAAGGAGGGAGAGACTGCACCAGCCCAGATGTGACAACAATACTCCATGCATGGGCGGATGGTGGCTTTGTAGAGATACAGGATAATGTCAGGTGAGAGGAGTTTACTAGCACGGTAGAGGGAGCCAACCTTCTTTGCGGCAGCTTTGGCAATGTCTTCAATGTATTTGTTCCAATTCATGTTACCTGTGAAGGTTAGGCCAAGGAGTTTGAATGATGAACTCTTAGGTAGGGTGTTTTTTGCCATGGCAATCGGTGGTTGGAGAGGCTTCTTGTAGTTGTTGAAGGAAAGGAGCTTTGTCTTTGCGGCATTAAAAGTTACCAGCCATTTATGACCCCAATCCACTACAGTCTGGAGGTCATTTTCTAAGGATTCAGCCATTGCCTCGGATATGACCGCATCTGTTTTGCCAACATGGCGAGAGTAAAGCACGGTGTCGTCAGCAAATAAACCAATCTCCGACTCTATGTCATCAGGGAGATCGTTTATATAGATCAGGAACAACAAAGGTCCAAGGATAGATCCCTGAGGTACACCAGCATGTATGTCATGTTGCTTAGATGAACGGCCATTGAGGACAACCTGGATTTTTCTTTTGTTTAGGAAGGATCTAATTATATTAAGTAGTTGCCCAGTAATACCGTAAGAGCGTATTTTCAGGAGAAGCCCTTTATGCCATACCTTGTCCAAGGCCTTGGATATATCAAGCGCTACTGCCCTAGCTTCACCTGCCTTGTCGAGTGTATGATACATGCGTTCAGAGATGACCGTTAGGATGTCTGCAGTAGATCGTGCTTGTCTACATCCATACTGGCAGTCAGATAGAAGTTTAGCATTAACTAAGTGCCGTACTATCGCTAGATTGATTAAGGATTCAAAGATTTTGGCAAAGATCGGCAGTAGACTGATTGGGCGGTAGTTCTGAGGGTCGGTTCTATTCCCAGAACACTTGTAGACTGGTATCACAGAGGCAATTTTCCAGCTATAGGGGAAGCAAGATTCAGCTAGGCATTTATTGTAGAGTTTGGAGAGGACAGGGGCCAGTTCAGCAGAACATTTCTTTATTACTATTACAGGTATAAGATCAGGCCCACAAACTTTAGAGGTGTCAAGGTTTTTTATGATGTCTCTGACCTGGGATGGGGTGATGACCAGGTTACCAAGTGTGGCTTCGGTCCGCAAAGGGAATTCAGAGAGGGGGTGGTTATCTGAGTCTAAAGTAGAGTTAGAAGCAAAACGCTGGGCAAGTAGTTCAGCCTCATCAGTGGCCGTGCAAACGACATCATTGTGGTTTGATAGTGGGGGAATCGTTGATTGATCATTATTCACTACACTATTGTAGATTTTCCAGAAATCGCGAGTACCTAATTTCTGTGACTGGGTGCATTTTTTTGTTAACTCATTATACCTTCTCTTCGCTTCGCCTATCACGGCCTTGCAATTATTTCTTGACTCTATAAATTTATGTCTATTAGTAGCTGACTTATGGCGGCCGAATTTACGGAATGCTTGTTGCCTCCCAGAAATGGCAGCTGCACATTCTGAAGTGAACCATTGAGGAGAGGGGGGTTTGCTAAAGAATTTTCGCATGGGGACATAGGCTTCAATGCCTGCTTTGACCCATTCAGTTAATTCGTTTGCACACTGGTTGGCAGGGAGTGAGAAGGTTTCTCCCATGGGGCGTCACTGATGTGATCTCTGATTGACTCAAAATCAGCCTGCTCATAGTATCTTGTTGTTTTGAGCAACGGTTCATCAGCTTTTGGACGACTTTTTAGAGTGATATGTATCATTAGCACAATGTGATCAGCATTCCCGAGTGGGCTATGAGCTTTCGTCACACAAGCCTCGGGCATTGAGGTCAAGAAAAGGTCTAGAAGTGAGGCTTGCTGGTTTACTCGATCGGGGATGCGGGTTGGAAAATCGACAGTCTGAGGGAGTGAGCTAAGAAATTATACGTAGAGTTGGCAGCTGCGTCGGTAAGGCTTGAGAATCCCAACCAGTCACGCTGGTGGGCATTAAAATCCCCAAATACATGTAGCTGGGCATTCGAGTCAATTAAGACTGCTCTATCTATGCTTTCAGAGACAGAGTTTAGCAGAGTACAGTCCTGGGTCGACCGGGAGCGGTATAAGAAATATAAGTAACTGACTCTGTGATGTAAAGTCAATCTAAAGCACATGTAATCATGGTCATCTGATTCTAACCTATGTTCTTTAGTCAGGGGAAGGGTGTTCCGAACATAAACTCATAGCCCGTGCATATGTTTGTCAGAGTTTTTATGGTAGATTGGGAGGTAGTCAGTCATGTTAAAGTGGTGAGAAGAGATTGAGGATTTAAGGTTAGTTTCACTAAGAGCTAGGATATCCGGGGAGTTTGTCAGGAGAACGGTTTCTACGTCGTTGATGTTAGTTCTAAGTCCCCGGATATTTTTGAATGCCAGCCCCAAGGGCAAAGGCGAAAGTGTTTTTTGTTGGGTGTCTGGTTTAGGTTGCTTTTATTTCTTTGTAATGACATGTTTGGTTTGATTATAGAGTGGGTTGGCCAAGGTGGGTACTTGTTTGGTGCCAATAAGCTCACACAACCAGTCCATTAGTCACGACCTGGTCCATGGGGGTTGTGGTCTCGGGAAAGCCCACCGGAGATAATTGCAGAGTCCCTTTCCATGCGCGACATGGCACATACAACCACCCATGGTATTATGCAACTGATGATGGAGCAACCGTTCTTGGCGCTACCCAAGAGTTTGGGCTCCTGTCCTGTCAGTCGGAAACAGCAGCCAGACAAGCTGTCTAACCTGTACCCTCAACCTGTCGGAACAAGAGAGACCCAGACTGGTCATGTAAGACTTAGTAACGAAAAAATTTTCTCCAAGTTGCCCAAATAGAGAGACAGAGAACGGCGTTCATTGTCCTAGTAAGGAAACAAGGCTAGGCACTGAGTGTTTAGAGGCGTCCCAGCGCTGTTACCTCTGAGCCTGACTAATAAACAAAGAAGGAGTGCAAGAGCCGGCGATAGGCAGAACCTATCTACTCCTTAAGCAATTGTAGGTTTGCAAACTGGATATTTCGTTCAAGATTCCAACTCTAGGAAGGTTGTCGATCAGGACTACGAAGGCCTCCCTTCCCAACGGTTTACTGCCACGGCGTAAGTAGCTGGTAGCAAGGTTTTTTTTTGTCAGAGATTTCCTCCTCTTAGATGGATAGCCTTACGAGGTCTTACGGGTCCAACACTCCGAGACGGGTAACGATAACCTGCGCCCGTGTACTAGTCGGGTATTTCCTAGCCCCGCAGGTAAAAGAAAAACTTCCATATATATATATATATATATATATATATATATATATATATATATGTACATATGTAGATAATAAGTTCATTGCATACTAAAAAGGGAACAGAAAGTTGAAGATGGTTTCCCTCTCACCCCGCTTTACAACCCTGAACCCAAATGACCTCTCAATAACCAGGCACCATGTTAGCAAGGAAAGGAAAGACAAGAATAAAGATTTTTGAACAGTTAAGAAATTTAAAAAAACCTGGAAAGAAAAGATTAAACTAGATACTCATCACAAAGTTCATACACGGATTATTTCAGAAAGGGAACATTCAAGAATAAAATAATTAAGACACTTAGCTTCTTTTTTTTTTGTTAAATTCCACCGATAAACTTAGGTTGAAACTTCGGTCTGTTCACTGTCGAGATAATTTTGATAGATATTATCTTTGAGATAATATGCTTCCAGATAAAGATCTGGGGTTTACAGTCAGATGAGTGGGGTTTTTTTTTTTGCTTTCTTGTATTATTTTTACAAACGAGTCACCGGCCACTCGAGGATAAGAGTCATTGAGTTTTACGGATAAAGTGACTATTTAAGAGGACGACTCAACAAGAATTTGTTTAAATTGGACTTGAAAATGGCAATGTTATAGTCAGCCAGGAAGCAGCCCCGTGGTACTGTGTTTCACAGACGGGCAGTTCTAGGAAAGAAACTTTGCTCACGTAAGTTCTACTTAGTTCTAGGCACACAGAGGGAGAAAGGGAATTTATTGACAATAGTTGGAAGAGTGTTTCTTGTGAATGTTTTACGGGGGGGGGGGGGCATAGATTGAAGCTCAGTCGAACACCTGCCATGAAAATAACGATAGAGTAGAGAAAGACTAGCAACGTCTCTTCTATGAGAAAGAGGCTGTAGGGTAGAAAATAGGGCATCACCCACTAGATTTCGAAGTTGGTTTTGTATTCTGTCAAGGCAGGAAAGGAAGCTCTGAGTGAAACTTCTCATGGAGTATTGTTGCCACATCTGGGCTGATGCATCATCTACTACTCTCTCCCTCCTTGACAAGGTCCAAATAAGAGTCACCAACCTAATAGGTCCCTCACTGTCAGCCAAGCTCCAGTCCCTGTCCCATCGCCGCAATGTAGCATCCTTGTGCTTGTTTTACAAATACTTCAATGGATTGTGCTCCGATGAATTGGCTGCTCTGGTGCCCCCTCGTCGTAAGTTCACTAGACCAACTCGACAATCAACTAAATCCCATCCATTCACTGTTGAGGTCCCCAGATGCCGGAGAGCTTTCTACTCAAATAGCTTCTTTCCTCGTGTTGCTGGCCTCTGGAACTCCCTCCCTGCCCCCTGTTTCCCCGACAGTACTGACATGCAGAAATTTAAAACTAATGTAAACAGACATCTCGCTGCGCAGATCCCAATTTAGGTTGACCCCCCCCCCCCAACCTTCTCCCTTTTCTTTCTTCTCAGTAGCCCCTTACATCTACAGTGGCGGCCTGCCTTGTCTGGGGTGAACTATGTTCAAAAAAAAAAAGATGTGGCAACAGTACTTCATCTTGGGACGTATGTGACTCTTATACAGGTAGAGGATTGCATCAGGAGTGAGATACTTTTTGGAGCGGTAGAATGATCCAACCATTTTTCCAGCGGTCTCAACAGATTTGATGTAAGTCTTCCATTTCAAGTCTGGAGTGAAGGTTAGTCCTAGGAGCTTATCAAAGCAGGGTCTTTTTCAAGGTGAGAGCCATTTATTACAATTGGGGCAAAGTAAGGAGTGCGAATCCTGTTCGAGATCACACCTTCTTCTGATGAGACGATCACCTGCATATCATTGTGAATTTTATTAACGATTCCGTGGGTGGCATTTTTAAAGAGTGGGAAGGGGCATCTCCATAGTGCCATGACTCACGTTATCAAGTAAAAAAAGGAGTGAACGTGACAATGAAAACAAGAGACAATTCGTGTGTAGAATAGAAAAAGAGTTTAATAGGATTAAGATGTCATTCAATCCTATTTATTATCCAACCTGAAAAGCAATATCTAAAAGTATGTGACTTCCAACATGCATTAAATAGCTGATGACCTTTAAACTATCAATTTACAAGACACATCTAACACATAAAATTATAATAAAGAGATCTAGTTTGCTTGAAGCATTGCATGTAATATATAGAGAGAGGAGTATTAGAAGGCAAGAAATGGAAATATGTTGGTGCTTAGAAGGAAGACAAAAACAAGTGATATATTTTTTAAATAGTAAATCTTAGTTGACTTGTCAAATTTTTTACACAGTGATCTAATGGGTGTGACAGTGTTCCATAATATATTTCGAGGAAAGACCTCTTTATCAAATAGTAGGTGTTTCAAATCTCTTGAAATCCGTGTGGACCAGTAATGTTGTTTAATGGTTATACCGCAGTAAATATCAATGTTGCCCGCAGCAAATGGAATAAAAGGTAAACCAGAAGAATCCCCAACTCAAAGTTTGCAGCAAACGGTGTCCAGTCAGATTCAGTTTCTGATATTAAAGCCTTCCTGTTTTGGGTCGCTTACTCTTGTGGTTTGCCAAGTTTTGTAATAATTTTTATTTATTAATTTATTTATCAAATTAAGTGAAAGTATAGAGTAGTTAACAAAGCCCTCTACCTCCCCATGTTAAGAATGGTTTTCTAAAAAATATTCATGCTGAAATAATAACGTTATTATTTAGAACGCCATTCTTTACATGGGAAGGGGGGCTTCGTTAACTATTCTGTACTTTCACCTCACAATTTAATAAATAAATTAATAAATTTGTGAAACTGAAACTCTTGCCGGAAGTTATATTATGGATGAAGTTTAATATCAGGAATTGAATCTGACCGGACACCGTTTTCTGCAGACTTTGAGTCGGGGATTCTTCTAGTTTGCCGAATGAAATTAAATTTATAAACAAATTCTTTATTTTATTTAAGTGATGAAATGGTTCTTGTTACATTTATTTAAATTAAATTTTTTATTTACTTTTTTGTGGATAGGGGAACCGTGAGTTAATTGAGTGAATTAATTGAGTTAATTAATTGAGTGAATTAATTGAGTTAATTAATTGAGTGAATTAATTGAGTGAATTAATTGAGTGAATTAATTGAGTTAATTAATTGAGTGAATTAATTGAGTTAATTAATTGAGTGAATTAATTGAGTTAATTAATTGAGTGAATTAATTGAGTGAATTAATTGAGTTAATTAATTGAGTGAATTAATTGAGTTAATTAATTGAGTGAATTAATTGAGTTAATTAATTGAGTGAATTAATTGAGTGAATTAATTGAGTTAATTAATTGAGTGAATTAATTGAGTTAATTAATTGAGTGAATTAATTGAGTTAATTAATTGAGTGAATTAATTGAGTGAATTAATTGAGTGAATTAATTGAGTGAATTAATTGAGTTAATTAATTGAGTGAATTAATTGAGTGAATTAATTGAGTGAATTAATTGAGTGAATTAATTGAGTTAATTAATTGAGTTAATTAATTGAGTGAATTAATTAAATAACAAACTAAGTATATACTAAGTGTGTTATTCAATCAATTTTTTATATTATCTATTTTTTTATTTTTTTATAAGTTTTGTGAGATTTTTAAAGTTGGACCTAAACAGCATTTAAGCTGACAAAGCAAACTTTGATTCTGATTAATAAACTTCGTTTGTTATTGTTTTATCATAGATTTGCTATAGATTAACGTACTTCACTACAAGTTATTTTTTTTAAATATTTAATCCAGTCTGGTAGTATGATGATATATAGACATTCTTACATAATCATCTTAAAAGATAAATCAGCTAAGGCGAATAACTCTTACTAACGAATAGGAGTTATTCACCTTAGCTATTAACGTCCCTTGCTTACTTTTAACATAGAAATATTTCATTAAAAAATACAGTTGATAGATTATAATATTTTAACTTAAATAAAACGGGATTTTTTAACAAGAGACAGCACAACAAAAAAGGGGTGAAAACTGACTTCTTTACACAGTCCTTTGCATTATTATTGCACTCTGCAAGATCTTTCAAGCTGCACCGGGGGGGGGGGGGTTAGTAGAAGGCAGACAAAGCAGTGCTGCATCGTATGGTCCTCCTCTCTGCATTCGCAGATGCTGGATCAGATTCTATCTCCAGAAAGCATACTTTTCAAACTCCCAATTCCAAAACCCAATAACTATCGCAGGGTGTGTTAGAATTCTCTTGATGGCACATGGAATCAAAATCCGCACCGATACAAAATATGAATAACTCCCTGACGTTCCACTCTACTATATTGGTGATGGTATCTGCGATAGACTTCATTGTGTTGCATCAAGTTTGCTACAAGTAGGTTGTTTATGATATTGATGTGTTTGTGGTCTAATTTAGAACATGTTTATCTCATCGGGGATAACAGAAATTATGTAGTAAAATTGTACTTAACAGATGCCACTGAAGCATCCAAGATAGATTTTTTTTTCCCTGAATTCTTATCTAGTCATAGTAAAAAGTAAATTCAAGTGGTCGACCATAGTCAAGGGCGACCCGAAGGCTCCCTTTTCATTAGCTACTACACCGAATCTTTATCTAGTCAGTTCTAACAAAACTCGTTAAAACGTTATACCTTAAAGATTAATATTTATATCTGCCACCGACCGGGAATGGAGACCGCAATGAAACTAAAACTTATAGGCGAAATTTTAAAAAAAAAAATCTAAGTTCTTAATTTTTTATTTCTGAACTGTCTCTGTCTTAAATAATCCATGTATTAACGTTGCGATGACTACTTCTTAGTTAAACACTATTTTTCCCCAGGTAGTTCGATATGTAGCGCAACTACTAAATTGCCTTTTATAGTGTAACGTCGTAGCTAAGTGCCCCATCGTCGGACCTACACAAAAGTAGATTAAACCCTCCGACACACCAAACAAAATCAATATTTAACAGTCCAAGCGCTGATGTTTTTACTTTATTTTGATTGGTCATGACTGAAGTATAGATGTGTAGAATAGGACGAAATTACATTTGTGTTTGTCTCATGCGCCTGGTCTGTTAGGCTGGTTACTTCCGATCAAGTTTTTTGTGTGTGAGTATCGTCTGCATACAACAACAAAAATAACATAAGCAGATATTCTTAAGACGCGTCCATTAAAGCCGTGCGTTTTGCAATAAAAATTTTGCTGAAGAATTGGAAAATTTCGATATTCTAATTCTACATTTTTTGTAGCGACCATTTGTTTGGGATTTCTTCGAAAACAGGCGATTGCCATTTTTTATGTTGTGTTATCATGGATAACACACGGTGGTTTGCAGTATTGCCAACTGAGATTTTCAAAACTTGCATGATCAGAACAAAAATATCTCCAGAAAACCGCTAGATTTTAACTTTTCATTCTCTATATTAAAATATTACGAATATACATAATTTTTTGTGTTTTCTATACATATTATTTTAATGTTATTTAAATTCTTATTTGTCACTTTAATATTATTTGTATTTAATTTAAATGTTAAAAAACAAAACAAACAAGGGACGTAATTCATGAACGTGTTGTGTGTCTCGCTAATTGAGAAATGTAAAGTTTAAGAAAAGATTTATAAAGTCGTCGTGGATTAGGGTTTATACAGGGATCCTGGGGATATATTGAATTTAGTGATGGGACGATTCCGATACAATTACCGATTCTCTTCTAAATTCCTGATTCCGATACTGTTGTGAAGTTGTCCCACAGTAAATAATAAATAAAGGAAGTCAAGTCGAGGGTTGGTTTAACAAGTGTATTAACAAAGTAAGAAAGTGACTAGCTCTTGGCTAGACAGTTACAAGACTGGGCTTTGTCTTCAGTGTCTCTGGTAACTCGCACTATTTATAGTGACAACCGGTGTAGTTTCTCCTGTGTAAGAACGGCCGGTGTAACAGATACAATTACTGATTCTGATTCTTTTAAACTCTTTAAATATTTAACTATAGGATTGCTTGCTTTTTTATTAAATTTTCGGATTACCTTAAAAACCTATGTAATATGTGCATATATTTTCGCAAACGTAAAAATACACTTGTGGGAGTTGATCTATAGATTTTAGTGTTACTTGTAGTTTTAAATCAATAAATATTTATCATTTGTAGGGGTGTGGTCCCATTTATGTAGCAGTGCATTAAGATATCGTATCTTAGAGAAAATGCTAAGGTCCCCGTTTACATTTAAATTGTTATAAAAAATGTTTAAAACAGAAAAACGGATAAAAACATGCATGAATAAAAGATGAAAGTTGAATGAAAGTAAAAAGAATAAAACATTATTTAAAAAAGACAATATTTATTTATATACAAAATACAATACATTAATTGTTCATTTGAAATGTTCCGTTAGAGAAGTAACAAAATGGCTGTGCCTGTAATTTAGTAGTGTGGGAAAAAGTGCAGCCATGTGTGAAGCATGCAGAAGTGTATGAATGTGCATGTCGCCTTTTGTCAGAGTGCGTGACTATACAAATGTATATGCGTGCGTGCGAGCGTGTGTGATAAGGAGTGTAGACCTTGATGTGTGTGTGTGTGAGTTGAATAGAAGCCACCAGAAGTCGATGTGTGATACTTTACGACCAGTGGTCGTGCGGACGTAGTTGACAGCACCCCACGTGACAGCCATTTTTGTTTTTTCGGCAACATTTGTTGTGGGAGCCACTTTTTGTAATCAATATCTTATTCCGTTTTTAGCTGGTATTTGTGTGCGTGGCTTGTGTTTTGTTTTGTTTTTTACCCACGCATTTGCTCAATTAACTTTATAGGATTGTGATAAATCTCAATCCTATACATTTTAGCATGAGTATCAGCAACGGAAAATTACGTTTTAAACAAAAACAAGCAAAAAAAATCAATTAAAATAATCGTTTTTGACATCGGAAAATAGGCACAATTTTTTCCCCGATTTTTATACCGATTCCAATTAATCGTCCTAACACTAATTCAATTATTAAAATTTTTATTGAAATGTACACCTACTACTGTTTTGAATATTTCATGTATGGAAAATAGCTTAAGAAATCGTCTCATATGATGACTAGATAGGAAATGAATACGGGAAGTAGGTTAATTGAAATCTGAAATTGCGTTTGTGTAGTTGGAAAACGAAATCTCCAGATTTGACAGACAAACCTGCTAATCGCTAGATCCAAATTTTACGAGTTAGATTAAAAAAAAAATCTCCAGATTTAGCAAGAAAACGGCTAAATAGGCAGCCGGAAGAATTCTATCAAAAGTTTTGTTTTTTTTTAATTAGTGATTATTATCCTTATTTTCTATTGTTTCAATCTTTTATATTTTCTTTCTTTTTATTTCAATTATTTTTCAACTCTGGTTATTTTCCAGATCCAATTTTCTCTGACATCAGATTCTTATACACACATTCGTATTTTATGTTTTTGTTTTGCTTGCAAACTTTTCTTTTTTGTAATTTTTTTTATTCTTGTTTCATATATTTTTATTCTTCTTATCTAATTTTTACTTTCGCGTTTTCTTTTAAACTCGGGTGAAGAATTAAAATATTTTATATTTTATTTCAACGTTTTTGTAACGAGCACATTTTTTTTTTTCTATCAAGTTGTAAATTAACCTAGTCAGTTGCTAGTGTACTTTTCTCTCTAGCTATACTTAAGGAGAGACTTGTATAGTAATCTATTTCTACTTATGCTACTTATGCATATCAATTAGCCAGTATCACCACATCTCCCTGAAACGTATAGGCTTTATGCCTCTAGTGCATCTTGCACTTCTTCTAATGATCGTTTAATTTTCGATATTACTTTGCTCTTCTCTCTCTCTCCCTTATTTCTTTCTGTGGGAGATCTCAACCTATCTCGCACTAAACTGTAACCAGGGTCATCCCCTTTAATATTTAAATCTGAATCCAACTCCGAATCCTCATTTTTACCCGATTGATCTTGCATTGTTTCATCTTCTGACGTTTTATTCTGTGCAGGTTGTTCTAATAACTCAATAACGGAAGGAGTCGTAGCGATTTGTTCATTTTGCTCTTCGTATTCTACCTGGAACCTTATTTGGTCTGCATGGGCCAACACACAGTTTCTGTTTTCTCTATTTATTGTGGCCTTTTTGCACAATAAATTCTGTCCTTTCTGGATTTGATTCTTTATTTATTTTGTACCAGCTCTAATTTGTCTTTCATTAAACTTGATGGGCTTTCTGAAAATTCCAGAAAGCAAGCTGTTGTGAAGTTGTAAATTTACCTAGTCAGTTGCTAGTGTACTTTCACACCTAGCTATACTTAAGGAGAGACTTATATCGTAATCTATTTCTACTTATGCTAATTATGCATATAAATTAGCCAGTATCACCACATCTCCCTGAAACGTATAGGCTTTATGCCTCGAGTGCATCTTGCACTTCTTCTAATGATCGTTTCACTTTCGATATTAATTTGCTCGTCTCTCTCTTTCCATTATTTCTTTCTCTGGGAGATCTCGACCTATCTCCCAGTAAACTGTAACCAGGGTCGTCTCCTTTCATACTTTGATTCGAATCCGACTCCGAATCCTCATTTTGACCTGCTTGATCTTGCATAATTTTATCTTTTGACGTTTCATTCTGTACAGGTTGTTCTAATAACTCAATAACGGAAGGAGTCGTAGCGATTTGTTCATTTTGCTCTTCGTATTCACCCTGAGACCTTATTTGATCTGCCTGGGCCAATACACTGTTTCCATTTTCTTTATTTATTATAACTGTATTGTGGCCTTTTTGCATGCTGAATTCTGTCCTTTCTGGATTTGATTCTTTGTTCTTTTTGTACCAGATTTTAGTTAACGGAGCTCTAATTTGGGCTTTCTGATCTTCTCACGTGTGGTATTGTTCGATAGCTTAAAAGCAGCCTTGGTAGAAAAACTTCTATTTTTTTCCTTTTCGTTGAGAACATGCTTTTAGTCCCGTTTTTACGGTCTGCACCATTCTTTCCACCAACCCATTCGATTGAGGGTGATATGGTGGTGTCTTATAAGGTTTACATTCTATTTTTTTCAACCATAAATTAAGACCTTCATTACAAAACTCTGGAGCATTGTTAGATACCAGGGTTTTGGAGATATTTATTCTAGAGAATATGACCCTTAGTATCTGTTTTATAGTAGAACTTTTCTTGTCCAGCACACGGACTACTTCAGACCAGGCTGAAAAAGAGTCTACTAATATTAATAAGAGTCCCACTCCAGAAATGTACACATGATCCATATGCACACGACTCCATGGCTCAACTTCTCTGGGACATAAATGTAAAGTATTCTGTGTAAAATTTCTTAATTTTCCACATTTTTTGCATCTTCTTATATATTCTTTGATATCTCGTGAATATCCCGGCCACCATGCTTCTAGTTTTATTCATTTTTGTGTGGCCGCTACTCCACAGTGTATATCATCATGTACACTTTTTATCACCAAGTTTCTGTGGAATTACCAGATCTCCATTACAAATCACTCCATTTTCTATCGTTAATTGATGCCTTATTTCTTTGTAAGGTCTCTCTGCCTTGGAACAATTTCCCCATATATTTTTTCTTATTCTCGATGTTATCCTACTTAGTACTGGATCATATCTAGTTTCCATAGCCATTCTATCTAAAGATAAAACATCAGTCTCTACCCAATGTAAGAATATATCTTCAAATTCTTTTTCTGTTTTATCTTTTGACTCCTTGTAAAATCGCAACCTTGATAGTGCATCTACGTGTGGAATTGAATTTCTTTTGACATATTCTATATCAAAGTCAAATGCTATTAACTTTATTGCCCACCTTAATATTCTCAATGTTGTAACTTTGGGTAATTCTTTTCTTGGATTGAATATGAATTCCAATGGTCTATGATCATTTGTCAAGAGAATTTTTTTTCCAATTCGAAATTGTCGAGCCTTGGTTGTGCACCATACAATGGCCAATGCTTCTTTCTGTATATTTGAATAATTAAATTCAGTGTCTTCTTGATAAATACATTATCAGATGTTCTTGTGATAATATTCCAGATATTGAATGTTCACTTGCATCTGTAGTTAACGTAATGTCCTTTTTTTGAGTTTCTCCAGCGCGTCCAACAACGATGGAAGGGTCCTCGGAGGATTTTGATGCTGTACCCCCCTCCTACTTTAAGTTACTGAGTCAACATTTATCAAAGCTAAAAGCCACTCGAGAATAAGGATTAATAAGATTGATAGTTTGCCAGAATATTATTTTGAAGAATATTATGAGAGGATTGAAACTGATGAACAGAATGAACAATGGCTGAACAACATTTAGTTACTTATGAAGACGGTTTAGAACAAGTATTTGTTGACGTTGGATTTAAAGACGACCATGTTGTTCTCTGGCGATTTAGTTGTTTCACAGCCAAAATGGCGGACAGTGAATCGGCTGCTTTTTTTCCGACCTAGCAAATTGTTTGGAACTAATTTCTCGGCTGTATTTCCTTTAAAATAATTTAAGGTAAATTTGAAATTAGCCCCAAACAATTTATTTGGGTTTACTTACTCAAAAATTTTTGACAAAACTAATTTCAATCTCTCAAAAGCTTTTTGTTGCTTTTCTGACCAAATAAATTCAACATTCTTTTTTCTAAAATTTACAAACAGGTCTGTATATCTTAGTAAATATTACCTGTAGAAATTGACCAATCCCCGAAAAGATTCAAGTTCCTTTTTGTTTGTAGGTATAGATATTTTTAATAGTTTTCTATTAAAGCTTGATCTGGTGATATACCTTCTTTTGAAATGGAAAACTCTAAAAATGATATATTACTACTATTGTTTACGCATTTCTTTTCATTTATAGTCATTCTCGCATTTCTTACTTTGTTCAAGACGGTGTTGGTTTTCTTTTTTAATTCAATTTCATTATTTGCTCCTATGCAAATATCGTCTTGATAAAAGACCATATTTTTTATATCTTCTCCTAAAACCTGTTCAGTAGCCTTTTGAAATATGGCGCTTGCTGTTTTTATTCCATATGGCATTCTTTTCCATTTTAGAAACCCTATTGGCATATTTATCGTAGTTACTTCTTTGAAATTACCATCTATTGGAATTTGGTTGTATGCCGTTTTTAAGTCTATTTTTGTAAAAACGCTCATTCCTGCCAGCACATCTAATGCAACTTCCACATTAGGTATAGGATACGAATCCGAGCAAACTTTGTGGTTTACACCTATTTTATAATCTACACATATACATATGTCTCCATCTGACTTTCTCAAAACTATCAGTTTGGAAAGAAAGTAATGTCGCTTTTGTCCAACACATTTATTTCATCTGAAACATTCCCATTAGTGCATTTTTAATCTTTACAATAATTTCCCTCATTTTCTATGACTTCTGTCCAACGATCAACTAGCTTCTTGATGCCGTCTTCAAAATATTTCTCTGAGTTTTTAGAGAAAAACAAATTTAGGTCATTTTTGAGTTGGTCGTCATTTTCATAACTTTTATTGTTTAAGTGATGCTGCAACGACCGGAATAAATGGTAGTCTGATGGAGAAATGTCAGGTGAATAAGGCGGATGAGGCAAAACTTCCCAATTGAAACTCATGACCTTTTCCTGAGTGAGTTTTGCTGTGTGTGATTTCGCGTTATCATGCTGAAGCACTACATCCTTTTTATTGGGTAATGCTGGTCGTTTTTTTTATAGATCATCCAGCTGCGAACAATATTTTACTGCTGTGATTGTTTGATTAGGCTCTAGTAACTCATAATGAATCAGTCCTCTCATGTCTTAGCATAAAGAGAACATAACCTTCTTTGGATGTAGTCTTTGTTTTGGAACAGACTGTGGACTTTGATTTCGGTCTAACCATTGTCTTTTGTGTTGGGTATTCTTGTAAAAAAAACAATTTTCATCTCCAATCACAATTCTTTGCAAAAATGGTTCTCGATGATTCCTGGAAAGCAAAGATGTGCAAACAGTCAATCTTTAATTTCATTGAGCGTCGGTCAAATCGTGGGGAACGAAGAGTCCAAGTTTTGAAACTTTTCCTAACTCGTGAAGGCATGAAATAATTGTGGTATTGGTTGTATTGGATTGTTGAGCTAATTCTCTGCTGGTTAACTTTGGATTGGCCTCCACAGCGTCTTTATCAATTGATTTCGGCCTTCCAAAACGTCACCAATCTGACATGTTAAAGTCTCCAGAAAAAATTTTGCAAACCACCGTTGATATTTTCGATCATTCAGAACATTTATCCCATAGACAGTTCCAATATTCCTTGTAGCTCTTGCATCTGAGTTTCCTTTTTGAATTCATAGAGCATGCAATATCTAAGATGCTCCTCACTAATATCCATTTTTTGACGGCTGAGATCGTTAAACTTAATATTTTCCAACTAATTACTAAATCTGAAAGGCAAAGCAGGATATTAAGACACCAATTCAACAAAAAATCTAGAACTGTGTAACTTAGGAGGTTGCAAAGTGATGAAGTAAAAATACGACATTACTTTCTTACATTTTCTTGTTTTATTGACATAAACTTTGTTCTTTCTGCCACAACTAACCTTTTCTTAGGTCTCATATTTCTTTTTATGGTCTGACTTATTCTTCTGAAAGTCAGGTCTTCTACGTTCATGGGATACACCATGGTTGAGACTTTCCTGATGATCTCACATCCAACTGTAGCCAAAAATAAATCTGTTATTTCATTTTCTCCTCCCGTTTCCTTGTTTTTTAACTTTTAGTCCTTGCATTCGCAGCGAAGTATCTTATCCATGTGTCCACGAAGTCGGGGTCCCTGAGAAACAATTGGGATCCTATCGGCGACGCCATTGTTGTGAAGTCGTAAATTTACCTAATCAGTTGCTAGTATACTTTTCACTGCTAGCTATAGTTAAGGAGAGACTTAGTAATCTATTTGACCTATGCTAATTATGCATATGAATTAACCAGTACCACCACATTTTCCTAAACAGGAGGTCGTCATTTTGTATGTGATGTTATCGTGTACAACAACACTTGATGGTCGAAAAAAAAGATATAAAAGATCATAATTAAGAAAAGGGTCAAATTTACATATATCTGCATTTATTAATACAGAGAGTAAGTGTGATATACGAAACATGATAGGTAGTACTTAATTATACAAAAGAGAGAACAGACATTAGTAGACAAGAAGGAATACATAAAAATGTCCTAACACAATCAAGATACACATGTTGCCAGGGCAAACAAATAGAGAGAGAAAGAAAGAGAGAGAGAGCAATGCAAGGAATAATGTACAAGTAAATATGAATTGCTTTGTTGTTGGTGTTCCTAGTTGTGATGAGCCTGATATTGCGACACAAAAGAGATATCTAACGGGAATGAGTTGTGGAGGTCATGTTCTGGGAGCCTGATGCTGCAACTAGAAGTGAGAGAGTCTGGAAATAACTTCGACGATGGTTTGTCAAGGTCGGCAGTCTGTCAGACTGCGTCCGATTGCTTGAGCATCCAATCAAAAAAAAAAACAGGAAAGCCTCGTTCTGAATTTCGCACATGTGTAAAAGAAGTCTTTCTTAATTGTCGGAAATAAAGTAGTACATTCGCCGTTGCTCAGAATAATTCAGGGAAAATAACTTGGATATAGTTCAAGGGAGACAACTCCTGAATAATCTGATTCAACAATGCTATAGAGTCAGATGCACTGCTAACTTAAATAACACCAAAAATTGCAGAAGTTATTACCTAACAGAATGTGAATATTCAGCGCAGAAGCCTATCCATACACTTAGCTCTAGAAATAATTTTAAAAATAGCGGGACCAATAAATTCATCATCTTTTCAGACTCCCAATTTGTACTCGCAGTAGGGAAAGACAAAAATATAGATAACCCATTCATCAATAAATTATTAAACAAGATCAACTTTCTTAATTACAAAAATGATATTATGTTGGATATCAAGTGATATCGTCATCGATGGAGATGAAAGAGCTGATAAAGCAGCCATATCTAATGATATGAATCAATCTTAAAGGTTTGAAACTTTGACAATTTTGGAGAGAAATTATATGAAAATGATACAATGGATGTGTAATGTGAGTTTTAAGGAGAGGCTTAGTTCTGATGAATTCAGAGGATGATTAAATCTGGAGAGTATAGGGAGATATGTGCAGAAGAATAGACTTTGATGGTATGGCCACGTTGAAAGAATGGATGAGAGTTCTTGGGTTAGTAAATGTAGAACAGTTGGGGTAACAGGTTCAGTTAATAGGCGAAGGCTAAGGAAAACATTGGAGGAAGTGATAAGGATGGACTTGAGAGAAAGAGGGATAAATAAAGACTTGGTCAGAGATAAGTTAGTTTGAAGGTCAATTTCTAAAAGCCATCCAACACATGCCAGCATGTAAAACGGACGTTAAGCCGATGATGATGATGATGATGATGATGATGATGATGATGATGATGATGATGATGATGATGATGATGTAAAATTATTGGAGATGAAATCGGATTCATTCAAGATGATGATGACTTAAAAATCTTCAGGATGTTATCTCTTTGCAAAAGTGGTCACTGGGTTTCGACTATGGGTATAATAAGGTGTATTTCTTCCTTGAAATGAATGGGGTGATAAAGTAAGTTAAGTGACCTAAAAATCGTTAATTTTGTTTTTTAAATAAAATAACATTCATTCATTTATAAATAAATTCCAAACATTTCATTAAGATCGGATAATTTTGTGATTTTTTTTAATGGATTTTTTTTGTCAATCAGGAGAATTCATTTTTTCGTTAAAAAAAACAAATTATTTTCACTACTTAAAACTGATATCTAGAATTTTATTTCAGACTTAAAAACACAATTCAAGACAAACATGAAATTTTATGCAAAACTGTTTGAAGCAGCAGTACCAGTGAATGTTGTGTTTACGTATCGACTCTTGATTGGACAAAATCTCCAATCAGCAGTTTTTTTCAGCCAATCAGAGAATTCCAGCACCTTACAGCTTTCTCTGTCTTTCTACCTTTTATTTCAGAAACAAGCACATGTGCACTCTGGACCGCATGGCTTTCGACAAGCAGCATGCATATAAGAGAGACTTTCATGGACTTCTAAGGACAACACCTGCTAAAACACACACACACCGCTCAAAAAACATACATGTGTACGAGTACATAGGTACATACACTCTCTTACTAAAAACATTCTGTGAAACAAACACATATACACATGTTCATACATACACTCTCTCACGAACAAAACAAACGAACACTAATATACACACTAATGTTGGGACATTAATCGGAATCGGGAATCAGAAAAATGGAAACTTTTTGGGGAATCAGAAAAATTTGTGCCTAATTTCTGATTCCAAAACGGATTCTTTTATTTTTTGGTGTTTAAAACTTAATTTTGCATTTCTAGTACTAATGATAAAATGATGAATATTTATTGATTTTAAACTACCAGTAAAACTAACATTTATCGATCATAACGAATTTAGGTTAAAATGTCACGGTAAAATGACACATGTAAAAATGGCACGAGTGGATAAATAGGGGAAAATGGCACAAGTGAAAAATATAGATGAAAATCTCACAATGAGCTTATCAAAATCGTCAATACAATACATAAAGAGAAAACATTAAAAAGTTTGTCAAAAAAAGAAAATAATATCTACTTTTAAAAGTAGCTGAGAACTTTCCGCTAAACCCCGCCCCCCCCCCCCTCAAAAAAAATGAAATTTCTACTTTTTTAAGCGATTAGAGAATCGGAATCGGTAATTAAGAACAGAATTGGTAATTGTATCGGAATGGGAAAAAATACTGGTATCGTCCCATCACTAATACACACACATATTTTCATGCCTACACACCCATAAATGCATGCGGCGCCAGCTGAAATGAATATGTCTACTCAATTCTTTCTCAACTGTACAAGGAGATAGTCGAAACCAACATGTACTCAATTTCTCCTTACAGAAAAACATCTATTTCACTCTCATTTATTACGAAGACTTTATTTTGCCTTGTCTTGAGTTGTGAATAAAAATTAATCATTTTGTATGGATAGACTTTGTTATTCTTGCTTTTGATAATGCCGTATCCTCCACAAAACCAAGTAAAATCACCAGGGCCTCTACTGTAAAATTGAGTGGTTTTGATGGTGTGTATGGAGGGAATGGATATGGTGATAAGAATACAGAAAGAATTTTAGAATTTGGTCTTGCAATGGACATATTGGTTGCAAACACCTTTTTAAGAAAAAGGGATGTCGTCTTGTTACATATGAATCTGGTACAGCAAAGACTCAAATAGATTATCTGCTGGTTCAGAAAAAGGACAGAAAGCTCTTAAGTAATGTGAAAGTAATATCTGGTGAAGAAATAGTGACACAGAACAAACCGGTTATTTGCAATTTCACACTGAAGAAAGCTCATGAAGTAAAGAGAAAGTTTATCCCGAGGAGAAAGATGTGGAGGTTGAATGAAGAACATGTGAAACGTGAGTTTAGAGACCAAGTGATGGAGTGTTCGGCTACAAGATCCAGTACAAAAAGTGTGGAAGAACAATGGAAGACGATGAAGGATACACTGTTGGAGGTAGCAGACCAATCTTGTGGATAGACAAAATGACTCCCAAAGCATAGGGTGACATGGTGGTTGAATGAGGAAGTTGAGAAGTGTATCAAAGAAAAGCGGAAACAAACGAGTCAGTTGATAAAGGGTTTAGTGAATAAGGATGTGTATCTGGAGGGAGGAAAAGAGGGAAGCAAGAAGAGCAATATACAAAGCCAAGAAGGAGGCTGAGCAAGCCAGGTCTACAGAAGGGATGACGAAAATCATGAAGTATTCAGGATAGCTAAACAGATGGCAAGACAAATATGGATATTGTTGGAGAGAAGTGCATTCGAAATGACGATCTGATGTTGATAACAAATGAACAAGGCAAGAGCGATGCTTGGAAATGCAACTGAGAAATTGTTGAATACCGAGTTTTCATGAAGAAAGTCTATCTGGATGGCAAAACTATTGAGATTATCAAGAAGTTTTGTTACCTTGGTGATACCATTGGAGTGCAGGGTGGAGCAGGTGCTAGTGTGATTGCAAGAGTTAGAAGTGGATTGAGTAGGTTCAGAGAACTTCTGCCATTACTAACCAGCAGTGTTACCAATGTTGACTAAGCGAAAAGTCTATCAGGGATGTGTATGCAGTTTGATGATGTACTGAAGTGAAACCTGGCCAGTGAGGCTTGAGGACATCCGTTGCATGGAGATAACTGATATGAGAATGATACGATGGATGTATAATATGAGTTTTAAAGGCAGGCTTAGATCTGATGAACTCAGAGGGAAATTAAATCTGGACAGTATAGGGAGATGTGTGCAGAACAGGAGACTTTGATGGTATGGCCACGTGGTAAGATTGGATAAGAGTTCTTGTATTAGTAGATGTAGAACAGTTGAGGGAGCAAGTTCAGTTCACAGGGGAAGGCCAAGGAAAACATGGGTAGAAAGTGATAAGGATGGACTTGACAGAGAGAGAGATATATAGAGACCTGGCCTGCGATAAGTTAGTTTGGAAGTCAATTTCTTAAAGTCGTCCAACACATGCCAGCATGTAAAACAGATGTTAAACCAAATATGATGATGAGCAAGGAAAACACCAACATATCCACTAAAGTATAAATCAACTTCATTCAAAGGGAACACTGGAATATAAAGAGAGTGGTTTGAGTGGCTTTTGTCGAAAACAGAATGTGGTATCTTCTAGCAAAGGGCGAAAAGAGGATAGTACGTCTTGAGGGAAAGAGGGATAAGTAAAGACTTGGTCAGAGATGGATTAGTTTGAAAGTTAATTTCTTAAAGCCGTCCTACACATGCCAACATGTAAAATGGACATTAAACTGATGATGATGATGATGATGATGATGATGATGATGATGATGATGATGATGATGATGATGGTGGTGGTGGTGGTGGTGGTGGTGGTAGTCGGGTTCCCTGCAGTGAAAGTAAAATTCTTTAGGTGAAGATATAAAGAAACCAACTCCGAGAGAATGTAACCCACACCCAAATTATTGTCATGATCTCGCAAACAAGATTTAACACGTTTTTATAAAAATACATTTTCTCAGCTGAAATTGAGGTGTCGTCTACGTTTCTAATTAGACACAACTATGCTTGTGGGAATCTCTTAATACCCTTCTCAAAACCTTTATTTTGTACTATTAGATCACAACGTATTAAGGCCAAGAGTCTCTCGATGATATGAGTTAATGAAATTGAATGATTACCAGCTGAACGATGAGGAACACTATAGGAGTATTAACATTGATCAATGGTATGAACTGCATTTAATTACTTATGGGGTAGTATAGGACAAGAATTTGTTAGCATTGGATTTGAAGAGTACCAAGTTTTAATCAGTTAGGAAGCAGTCCCATGGTAATGTGTTCCTCAGGCGGGAATACCTTGAGAAGAAGCTCTGTCCATGGAAATTCTGCCTGATGCTGGGCACATAAAGGGAGAAAGGTTGGATCATACTATCACTCCAAAAAGTACCTTATAGAACCCATCTTCAACAATCAGAAACAAAAAGCAAGCGGATATTGTGTTAAAATATTGACTCTTGATTGAATCGAAATCTAGTAATAAAAATCTTACTTCAGCCAACTAAAAGCACAGAAAGTCTTCGCATTATATTGAAAAAGAGCCGTTTCGATATTTGAATGTGTCAAAATTTGAGCCAATCAGATTATTAGTTTACAAATTACAGTTATCTGAGTGTAGCTACTGTTGGAAATTTTCAAAACAATGAAAAAATTTGAATTATGCGTGTTATTCAGACTCTGCTCCATCGGAAACGATTGTTAGGCGGTGGTATGATGACTTTAAACGCGATCGTACAGACATAAATAATGTTAAACCCTCAGGTCGCCCAAAATCAGCAATTATCCTGGAAAACATAAAAGAAATTCCACAAACTCGTTTGGGCTGATTAGAATTTGAGGTTGTGTGAGATAGCAGAGGTGTTGAAGATATCAGAAGACAGTGTATCCACCATTTTGCATGAACATTTATTAATGAGAAATCTGTGTTCAAAGTGGGTGTCGCGTTTGTTTGCAGTCAATCAAAAATAACCATGTGTCGACGATTCAGAGCATTGTTTGCGACTATTTCAATGCAACAAAAAGAAGTTTGTGCGTCAATATGTGACAATGGATAAAATATAGATCAACCAGATCGATTTTCAATGTGGGGAAAAAATATAGCTCCCTTAAAAGGGGCATTCTGAATTGGAAACAGAAATACCTGTATAGTCCTGTTGGCACTCCTTTACAAATGGGGGCAACAGGCAATAAAACCCTCCAACTTTAGAAAAGAAGTGGCAATGTCTGAGAAGATGGCCTACTGAGACTGAACAGATACTACACTTTGATTCTCACCAAAAGGCTGGGAAAGTTTCCATGACAAAGAAAAAAACTCAACACAGCTTTATATGATGCTAGTGGGAAAACCCGGCGTTACCCAGGATTGAATGAGAAACCCTATTTCTTCCTGCACCAGCCCATAACACCATCTTATCCTTTTTATTCTTCACTTTTTACATTTTTTAATATTTAATTTAGGGTGTGGGGCTGAAGGATGTACTTAGCATTGATTGGGTACTTTGATCGATTTAAGAACTCGTCTTCTATCACCGTTGCAAAAAACTTTATTTCTTCCTCCATATGTCTAACATCAAATGGAATTTTCATGGACACTTTTCATAAACTGTTCTCATAAACTCACCCCAAACAAGACAAATTGCCACTGTAGATGTAAGGAGCTACTAAGAATTAGGGTGAAAGTTAAGGGAATCATCCTAAATTGGGAGCTGTGCAGCTAGATGTTTGTTCACATTAGTTTTAAATTTATGCATGTCGGTACAGTGGAGGAAACAGGGAGCAGGAAGGGAGGTCCAAAGGCCTGCAGCTCAAGGAAAGAAACTATTGGAGTAGAAGGCTCTCTGGCATCTGGGGACCTCCACAATTTTGCTTATTGTCGCATTGGTCGAGTGTATTTATGTCAGGGGACACTAGAGCAGTTAAGTTCATCAGAACACATTCCATTGAAGTACTTGTAAAACAAGCACAAGGATGCAACATTGCAGAGATAGGGCAGGGGCTGGAGCTTGGTGGATAAGGACCTATTAGATTAGAGACTCTTTTTTGGACCTTGTCTAAGAGGGATAGACTAGTGGATGGTGCACCAGCCAAGATGTGAAAACAATACTCCATGCATGGGCGGATGGTTGCTTTGTAGAGATATAGGATACTGTCAGGTGTGAGAAGTTTTCTAGCACTGTAGAGGGAGTCCACTTTTTTTGCAACAACCTTGGCAATATCTTCTATATATTTGTTCCAATTTATGTTACCTGTGAATGTTAGGTCAATGGGTTTGAACATTGGACTCTCAGATAGGGTGTTATTTGCCATTGAAATCGGTTATTGAAAAGGTTTCTTGTAGTTATTGAAGGAAAGGAGCTTTGTCTTAGCAGCATTAAATTGTACTATCCATTTATGACCCCATTCGACTACAGAGTTGAGGTCACTTTCATAAGATTCAGCCATTACCTCGGATACGTGCACGTCCGTTTTACCCATATGATGAGAGTAGAGTGTGGTGTCATCAGCAAATATACCCATCTCAAACACAGTGTCATAAGGGAGGTCGTTTATTAAAATCAGGAACAATAAAGGTTCAAGGATCGATCCCTGGTGTACACCTGCATTTATGTCATGTTGTTTGGATAAACGGCCATCAAAGACAACCTGAATCTTTCTTTTGGATAGGAAGGATCGAATTATATTAAATATTCGTCCATTAATATCATATGAATTAATTTTTATGAGAAGACCTTTATGCTAAACCTTGTCAAAGGCTTTGGATATATCAAGCGCTACCGCCCAAGTTTCATCTGATTTGTCCAGTGTATGATATATGCATACAAAGATGACCGTTAGGATATCCACAGTAGACCTTGCTTGTCTAAATCCATACTGATGGTCAAAAAGAAGTTTAGCATTACCAAGGTGCCGGACTATCGCTAGATTAATTAAAGATTCAAAGATTTTAGCGAAGAGCGGGAGTAGACTGATGGGGCGATAATTCTGAGGGTCAGTTCTATCTTCCGAATTCTTGAAGACTGGTACCACAGAGGCAATTTTCCAGCTATCAGGGAAGCAAGTTTCAGCAAGGCATTTGTTTTAGAGTTTGGAGAGGACAGAGGCCAGATCAGCAGAGCATTTCTTTATTACTGTTACTGGTATAAGATTAGGCCCACATGCTTTGGAGGTGTTAAGCAAGAAACTCGTCAACAAGGTGAAACACCTAGTCGAGCCAGGGATGTTCTGGTTCTTCTGAGAACCAGTTGCACAATACACAGAAGAGCAGGTGGCGAGCCTAAAGTCCGCACAGAGTCTTGTGCATCATTAAGACCAAGTTTCATCAAACTGTGATGGTCCAGTGAAGGCCACGTCATGCCACCCTACATCTTCAAAAACGGACTCAGACTCAATTCAGATGGCTATATTGAGTTGCTATCCACTGTTGTCATATGCTGGGTGGAGAAGGTGACTGCGGGAAGGCCATATGTGTGACAGCAGGACTCAGCTCCATGTCACACCTCCAGGAAAACTCTGTCTGAGAATTTCCACAGCTTCGCCAAAGTAATAAATAGACTTTGAATTTCGAGAATATATCAATTATTAGTCAAGATATGATTGTTTTTTCTCTCCTTTCCAAAAGTATCAAATTTGCCTCGAACACTCTGGATTTACAACATGTTAAATGTGGTAATATTCCCTTTTTATTTATAATGGATTATTGTTGTCTTTTTATTTGGTCTTTTCTTTATTACCTTCGACTCTTAATAAACAGATAGAGTGTGGTAGAAGCATGAGTGATAGATATATCATACCACTCAATAAGTCTCGGGCCTAAGTAATAAAACAACAACTTTTAGGCAAAATTCGGCTTTATTCATCAACATAGTCTCCTTTTAGAGTGATACCCTGATTCTAACAATTCGATGCTTTTTTTTTTGTAAAACTATTTGTCTTTGGCTTCAAAATATGCTTCAGTTTATGATATCACTTCTTCAGGAAAGACAACTCTCTTCACCTGCAGCATTCTTTTGAGGTCTGCAAACAGTCAGTAGTTGCAAGAGGCCAGATCTGGAGAATAGGGTGGTTATGAAAGCAATTTGAAGTGCAATTCATGTAGTTTTGCCATCGTTTCAATTGACACGGTGCATTGTCTTGGTGAAAGAGCACATTTTTCTTCGTTATATGTGGCTGTTTTTTGGTGATTTCTTTCTTCAAACGCACCTATAATGTTATAGAATATTCACTATTGATGCTTGTTGCTTTCTCAAAGTAATTGATTAAAAAAATATGTTGCAAATCCCAAAATACAGAGGCCCAAACCTTGTCTATTGATGTTTGCATTTTTGGTTGCTTTGGACGGCTTTCAACTGCTGCTGTCCACTGAGCTGATTATAGGAATTAACTGATGGATCCATGTTTCATCCAGTATCAAATATTATTGTAAAAACTCCTTTTTGTTGCGTATAAACAGTTGCAAACAACACTCTGAATCGTCACCATAGTGTTGTTTTTGATCGACTGTGAGCCAACGCGGCATCCACTTTGAACAGGGCTTTCTCATTGATAAATGTTCATGCAAAATGGTGAATACACTGCCGTCTGATATCTTCAACTTCTCTGCTATCTCACACAACTTCAATTTATGATCTGCAAAAAACAAGTTTGTGAACTTTTTAATTTTTTTCGGGACACCTGCCGATTTTGGACGACCTGAGGGTTCAGCATCATTTGCGTCTGTATGGCCACATAACGCATTTGTTTCTGATGGCGCAGAGTCTAATTAACACTTATCAAGCCATTGCTTTCCTTGAACAGTATGTTTTCTCATCAGAAAGCAATGCTTTGTCAACACACGAAATTCAGATTTTCCATTGTTTTAAAAATTTGAAACAGTAGCTTCACTTAAATAACTGTAATTTGTAAACTAATAATCCGATTGGGCTCAAATTTTGACACGTGCTATTTGAAAATTAGTACTTGATAAAAATCATATGGATTTTTCATTAGTAGTGCCATTTATATATCAGGTCAGGGACTAATGTTTTCATCTTTCGTTGCTTTGGACGTCTTTCACCTGCTGCTGTCCACTCAGCTGACTGCCGGAGTGAAGTGGTGGATCCATGTTTAATCCATTGTAACATGTGTTAACATAAGATAAGGACGGTGGAGGGGGTCAAACAAAATACAAGGAGAGAGAAAGAGAGTGATAGACAGACACTTAATAAGAGATGGGTCACTTAGTGAGATAATTGCAATTTAAGGCTAATTAGAACATGTAAAAAGGAAGGTTTTTCAAACATAACTCAATCCCAAAACTAAGGAATATTTTAGCATGTATTTTGTGATAAAAATATATAGGGAAAAGCCTTAGGGAAACAAACGTTGATTGATTCAGCTTTAGTATAATAATAAATAGTTCTCGTCAACTTCTCGTAATAAAAACAGAGCCAATCCAAGATGGCAGATATTCAAATTTATGACAATACACTTATGTGTATACACTTATGGGATAACAATACACTTTTGACAATTGGATCTACCAATTAAAGTGCAGTAAAGTGTTAAGATAAGCCCTTTATATATATATACTAGCAGGGCTACCCGGCGTTGCCCGGGGCGATAAACAAAAACAAAGTAGTAGAAATTAAAGAGTGTGTGTAACATCTTTATATAAAAACTTCAATCTCTCTTCTTTCTTTAGCCGTCTTTCTTTCCCTGGTCCTCATTATTCCCTCCCTCCTTCAACCCTCTGTGTTCCTTTTTCCCCATATGATTCTTATTGTTTTAAATGTGTTAAAAACTTATAATAATGTAATTCACGTAAATTCTTTTTACTAAATATGTATTTTATGTAACTGGATTTTCTTAAAGAAATATGCTATGTAAACAAACATTTTGGATGAAAGTTATTAATTATTCTTACATTGTATTTTTGATCCCGAAATAAAATTATATTTTATTTTTTCAAGACTTTAAAATCGAATTTGAATGCAATGACTTAATCACTGGCGGCCATGTTGTAATTTCCTATAATTTGCTTTCGTAAAATAGTAGCAATACTTTGATTAGCGTTTGTCGCTTAACAATACTAAAGAAATAAAAATTTAGAGGCGCGTCCCTGGCGCTAAGAAACGTTAAATAAAATTAAAAGTTATTTCAAATTATTAGGTAATTAAATTAAAATATGACTCAGGATTTTAAAATTACTATAAAATATCATGAAAAATAACTGAAAACAGTCCCCCCCCCGATGAAATCTGCCCCATGGACCCCTAATGGGTTAGTTTATAGATTCGGGAATACTCCCATCACCTTACTCTGTAAATTTTACATATAAATGCACATTTTCCCCGACCCCTCAATCTCTCCAGCCATCCCCCCTTCCCAACTTTTGTTTCACTCCCCCCTACCCTGAGAAATATTTTAAGTTCAAAAAAAAAAAATTGGCCCGACCCCTTAAAAGTTCGGCCGGACCCCTAAAATTTTCCCCGACCCCTCAATCTTTCCAGACCCCCCCATAACTTGTTTTTCACTCTCCCCCAACCCTGAGAAATATTTTAAGTTAAAAAAAAAGAAAAACATTTGGCCCGACCCCTAAAAAGTTCGGCCCGACCCCTAAAATTTTCCCCGACCATTCAATCTATCCAGCCACCTACTCAACTTGTTTTTCAGTCTCCCCCAACTCTGAGAAGTATTTTAGGTTAAAAAAAAAAGAAAGAATTTGGCCTGACCCCTAAAAAGTTCGGCCCGACCCCTAAAATTTTCCCAGACCCCTCAATCTCTCCAGCCCCCCATCTCAACTAATTTTTCACTCTCCCACAACCCTGATAAATATTTTGAGTTAAAAACAAAACAAAAAAAAATTGGGCCTGACCCTTAAAAAGTTCGGCCTGACCCCTAAAATTTTCCCCGACCTCTCAATCTCTCCAGCCCCCCCTCCCAACTAATTTTTTACTCTTCCCCAACCCTGAGAAATATTTTGAGTTCAAAAAAAAAATTTTTTTTTAATTTGGCCTGACCCCTAAAAAATTTGGCCTGACCCCTAAAATTTTCCCCGACCCCCTAATATCTCCAGCCCCCCGCCCAAACTTTTTTTCACTCTCTTACAACCCTGAGAAATATTTTAAGTTAAAAAAAATGTTAAAAAAAAAATTGGCCCGACCCCTAAACAATCTGGCCTGACCCCTAAAATTTTCCCCGACCCCTTAATCTCTCCAGCCCCCCCCCCTCAACATTTTTTCACTCTCCCACAACCCTGAGAAATATTTTAAGTTCAAAAAAAAAAAAATTTGGCCCGACCCCTAAAATTTTATCCGACTCCCTAACCTCTCCAGCCCCCCCCCAACTTTTTTCACCCTCCCACAACCCTGAAAAATATTTTAAGTTCAAAGAATAGAAAAAAAAAATTTGGCCCGACCCCTAAAATATTTGGCCTGACCCCTTAAATTTTCCCCGACCCCCTAATCCTTCCAGCTCCCCAACTTTTTTTCACTCTCTCACAACCCTGAGAAATATTTTAAGTTCAAAAAAAAAAAAATTTGGCCCGACCCCTAAACAATTTGGCGTGACCCCTAAAATTTTCCCCGACCCCCTAATCTCTCAAGCCTCCCCCCCCCCAACATTTTTTTTCACTCTCCCACAACCTTGAGAAATATTTTAAGTTCAAAAAGCAAAAAAAATTTGGCCCGACCCCTAAAAAATTTGGCCTGACCGATAAAATTTTCCCCGACCCCCTAATCTCTCCAGCCCCCCCCCCAACACTTGTTCACTCTCCCACAACCCTGAGAATATTTTAAGTTAAAAAAAAAAATTGGCCCGACCCCTAATAAATTTGGCCTGACCTTTAAAATTTTCCTCGACCCCTAATCTCTCCAGCCCCTCCCCCAATTTTTTTCCAATCTCCCACAACCCTGAGAAATATTTTTAGTTCAAAAAATTGAAAAAAAAAATTTGGCCCGACCCCTAAAAAAATTGGCCTGACCCCTAAAATTTTGCCCCGACCCCCTAATCCTTTCAGCCCTCCAACTTTTTTTTCACTCTCCCACAACCCTAAGAAATATTTTAAGTTCAAAAAAAAAAATTGGCCCGACCCCTAAAAAATTTGGCCTGACCGATAAAATTTTCCCCGACCCTCTAATCTCTCCAGCCCCACCCCCCAACATGTTTTCATCATCCCACAACCCTGAGAAATATTTTAAGTTAAAATAAAAAAATTTTGCCCGACCCCTAAAAAATTTGGCCTGACCCCTAAAATTTTCCCCGACCCCCTAATCCGTCTAGCCCCCCCCCCCAACTTTTTTTTCACTCTCCCACAACCCTGAGAAATATTTTAAGTTAAAAAAAAAATTTGGCCCGACCCCTAAAAATTTGGCCTGACCGATAAAATTTTCCCCGACCCTCTAATCTCTCCAGCCCCACCACCCAACATTTTTTCACCATCCCACAACCCTGAGAAATATTTTAAGTTAAAATAAAAAAAATTTTGCCCGACCCCTAAAAAATTTGGCCTGACTCCTAAAATTTTCCCCGATCCCCTAATCCTTCTAGCTCCCCAACTTTTTTTTCACTCTCTCACAAACCTGAGAAATATTTTAAGTTCAAAAAAAAAAAATTTGGCCCGACCCCTAAACAATTTGGCCTGACCCCTAAAATTTTCCCCGACCCCCCTAATCTCTCAAGCCTCCCCCCCCCCAACATTTTTTTTCACTCTCCCACAACCTTGAGAAATATTTTAAGTTCAAAAAACAAAAAAAAATTGGCCCGACCCCTAAACAATTTGGCCTGACCGATAAAATTTTCCCCGACCCCCTAATCTCTCCAGGCCCCCCCCAACATTTTTTCACTCTCCCACAACCCTGAGAATATTTTAAGTTAAAAAAAAAAAATTGGCCCGACCCCTAATAAATTTGGCCTGACCTTTAAAATTTTCCTCGACCCCCTAATCTCTCCAGCCCCTCCCCCAATTTTTTTTCCAATCTCCCACAACCCTGAGAAATATTTTTAGTTCAAAAAATTGAAAAAAAAAATTTGGCCCGACCCCTAAAAAAATTGGCCTGACCCCTAAAATTTTGCCCCGACCCCCTAATCCTTTAAGCCCTCCAACTTTTTTTTCACTCTCCCACAACCCTGAGAAATATTTTAAGTTCAAAAAAAAAAATTGGCCCGACCCCTAAAAAATTTGGCCTGACCGATAAAATTTTCCCCGACCCTCTAATCTCTCCAGCCCCACCCCCCAACATGTTTTCATCATCCCACAACCCTGAGAAATATTTTAAGTTAAAATAAAAAAATTTTGCCCGACCCCTAAAAAATTTGGCCTGACCCCTAAAATTTTCCCCGACCCCCTAATCTGTCTAGCCCCCCCCCCCCCCAACTTTTTTTTCACTCTCCCACAACCCTGAGAAATATTTTAAGTTAAAAAAAAAAATTTGGCCCGACCCCTAAAAAATTTGGCCTGACTCCTAAAATTTTCCCCGACCCCTAATCTTTCCAGCCCCCCCCCCTAAACTTTTTTCAATCTCACACAACCCTGAGTAATATTTTAAGTTCAAAAAAAAAAAAATTGGCCCGACCCCTAAAAAATTTAGCCTGACCCCTAAAATTTCCCCCCCTAATCTCTCCAGCCTTTTAAGTTCAAAAAAAAAAAAAAAAAAAAAATTTGGACTGACCCCTAAAAAATTTGGCCTGACCCCTAAAATTTTCCCCAACCCCCTAATCCTTCCAGCCCCCCCCCCCCAACTTTTTTTCAATCTCCCACAACCTTGAGATATATTTTAAGTTCAAAAAAAAAAAAAAAAAAAAAAATTTGGCCCGACCCTTAAAAAATTTGGCCTGACCCCTAAAATTTTCCCTGACCCCCTAATCTCTCCAGACCCCCCCCCCCCCAACCCGCCAACATTTTTTTCACTCTCCCACAACCCTGAGAAATATTTTAAGCTCAAGGAAAAAAAAAAATTTGGCCCGAAACACCAATATTTCTTCGGACCGTTATACTTAAGAAGCACCAATATTTCTAGAGACCGTTATACTTAAGAAGCACCAACATTCATTTGAAAATCAAGGAGGCCTCCTGAGCACTACTGAAATAACTCTTACCGATGGCCAGGCTGCGGATATGATTAAGCAACCCTTGTTTCACTACACACTCTTAACGTAGCCTTTCTATGATTTATCCGAACAGAAGTTATGGGATGACCTGATACAACCGGACACAATTTAGGGCAAGACCGGGTACATCCGGCAAGGGATTATGGGACAGGTGCGGATGTGATTGAGCAACCCTTGTTTCACTACACACTCTTAACGTAGCCTTCCTATGATGTTATTGATTTATCCGGACAGAAGTTATGGGATGACCTGATACAACCGGACACAATTTAGGGCAAGACCGGGTACATCCGCCAAGGGATTATGGGATGTTTTCAGTGACTCAGCATTTTTATAGGATTAGTACATAAATACATTAGATTATTTCCAAATTAATACTATTTAACATTGAAAAAGTCTGAAAAATACGGGAAAAATGCTACCCTCTGTCGGAAACTGGTCCGGTTGACCCTCAGCAAGTGAATCGTTTTTTGCGATTTTGAGATATTATGATTCCAGGATATGTACGGTGCTAAAAATATCAACTTTTTGACATGTCGCCGCTTAGTTTTTGAGGAGTAGCTGTACATTACATAAATACATAAGATAATTTCCAAATTAGTACTAATTAACATTGAAATATAACTGAAAAGGCCCCCCCCCCCCGATGAAATCTGCTCCATGGACCCCTAAGGCGTGGGTTTATAGATTCGGGAATACGCCCATCAACTTACTCTGTGAATTTTACATTAGAATATACTTTTATATTGTATCTATATTCTCTAACATTTTTTTCTATAGGGCACACACACACACACACACACACACACACACAAACATACAGATATTCAATTTTATATAGAAGATATATATATCTATATATATATATATATATATATATATATATATATATATATAATAAGGAGAATTTTTTTTTTAATATTTTGAAAACCTGGACAACGCAAATGATTTGTTTTTTTAAATAAATTATTTATTTACTTTAAAAACTTTTTTCTTTTTTTTTAACTTGAGTACTTTCGATGATAAACATCTTTGTCAGAAGTATAAGCATATTTTTTCTTCTCTTCTTTTTTCGTATAATCCTACCCGACTGAGACATATTTATCGCAGCCAAGTTGAAATTCGTGTTGATGTTATAGACGATAAATGTTGATATGCCGTTGTGCGTAGCACGCGGTTACGTGAATAAGGTAGTTTGAAAAGTCACACATCGAAAACGTTGCTGGAATGGCAATAATGAGGAGAATATTTTTTTTTAATATTTGACAACCTGGACAATGCAAATTATTTGTTTTTTTTAAATAAATTATCTATTTACTTTAAAACCTTTTTTTTTTAGTTTTTAAAGCAAATAAATAATATATTTTCATAACTTACTATATATATATATATATATATATATATATATATATATATATATATATATATATATATATTAATAGGTAAGTTATGAAAATATATTTATGGTAATTAAGCTACACAGAGGCTCCCGCGTTTCATCCTCGGGGGTAATCTTCAGGCTAAAATGCATATAAGTTCTGGTCTTGGCCGAGTGTTAAGACCAACTCTTATATTATTAGGTATGTATGTAATGAAAACCGTTGCGCGAAAGGAAAAACAAAAGTTTTTTTATAACAACAACGAAAGGGTTTATTCATTAACATTACCTACACCGTTTGAAGAAAGTTGGACAGTGTCCGAGTGAGGAAAGGAAAAGTTACAAAGTTCTTTGGGCTGCCGAAAGTCTGTGTGAGCACTTATTTTCAGGTGAAGATGTCGGTGCTTGAGACAGGGGAGAGAAAGGAGCGTCTTTCCTTGTGGTTTTCAGGAATCTCTCTGAAGACCGAACGTGATGCCAAAAGGGGCTGAAGTAGTCATTCTTGAGACTGATGAAATCAATGCACCCTGCAAGCTGATTGGGCAATGTGTAACCAAATCACTTAACAGGGACATTTCTCCGAGAGAGTAAATAAGTCATTATTTATGACAGCTGCATATATGTCTATATATTTGTATGTATAGGATTCACTCCTAAACTAATTAACCGATCATTTTAAATTTTGAAACACAGCTACTAAGCGTAAGGGTCCAAATGTTGACTATATTAAGTTTAATTTAGTTTTATGCAAAAGGGGTAAAAAGGCGGTGGACAGTTTTTGTGAAAATCCAGATATCTCTGATTTTTGTGAAATTTAAACAATAAACATTAGACATCAATTAATAAATATTCCCAAAATTTCAGTTTCTTTGGAGTATTTTAAAGGGGTTTCGGCAGCAGAATAGGGGCATACCCTTCCATTTGAAAATTAAAATATTTCAGATTTGCATTAAATTTGATCCACAGTCATTAGACAGCAATTAAGCAAGATTCCCTGAATTTCAATTTCTTCTTAAGATCCCTTAAATTTAAGCTTTAAATTTGAAATATTTTCTAGACTAAAATCGTGAAATGGATTTTGATCAAAATTGGATTCTGTATATATCATTATATCTTGATTTTAAACTTTGTAAGAAAACATAAAATTTGTGCAATACTATTTTGAATTTTACCCGTCCTGAGACAAGTATTCTTTGAGTACACACACACACACACACACACATATATATATATATATATATATATATATATGTATATATATATATATATATATATATGCGAGGAATTCTTTGAAAAAACTAAAGATAGTATTATTAATAATATTTCCGGTTCTTTCAATTACATTAGAAAACTTCTAAATCAAACAAAAAAGAAGGTACAGAAGAATATTGCATCTAAAATATTACTACAACCGGATATGATGTACAAAAAAGAAAAACTAACTCAATGGTATGAATATATAATGGATATAATCGATACTAAACTATATAAACCACCTGTTGTATATAAAAAACATAAACCTAGAAATGTTTGTGTAGTTCTGTATGAAAATAAAGGATTAGATGATATAAATCTGCCAAAAATATTAAATAATCCAGAAATCTTACAATTACTACCCACTGAACTAAAAATGGAGGGACAAAATCCAATAGTAACATATAAACTTGGGCAAACCATACGAAATAAAATTTTCAATTATAAAAAAACAGTAGAAAATATAAATACAAATGATTATAAGGATGAAAATATTCCAGAATGCGAATGTAAGTCCTCCCCTTTATGTAATAATGACATAGGGCATGTAATTACCGGTAATTTAGCGATAGTAAAAAATCCTAAGTTGAGAAAGCTCCTTACAAAAGGTCCAAACTACAGAGAACCTAAATGTTTAAATTATACAAAATGTATAAAAGAAATAAATAAAGCATTAGAAACCTTTAGTATATCCATGGCAAAAAAACACAAAATATTAGATTCCACATTTGACGCATGGAAAAATAATATACTCAGATTCGTAAATAAAAAGGTCGAACGTTTAAAAATGTTTAAACATCCTAAAAAGACGAATCCTCTCCTTAGAAATTCACAAATAATTATGGACCTTCAAATACTTCAAAATAAATTTGTAATAGTTCCTATTGATAAGGCAGCAAATAATATAGCTTTTATATGTAAAAAATATTACATACAACGATTATTGTCAGAAGTAGGAATTATAGGTATAGAATCAGATACTTATAAAGTAAGTAATTGTGAAAAAGAAAGTATTATTCTAAATAACACCATTATTTGTGAAAAATTAGGACTAAAATTAGATGAGAAAAATAATAAACTTCCATGTATGTATTGGATACCGAAAATGCATAAAAAACCAGTTGGGGCCCGTTTTATTGTTGCCTCCAAAATGTGTATTACTAAACCCTTGAGTAAGGCTATATCAAATGTGTTTAAATTAATAATTAATCAGATAAATAATTTTCATAATAAAAGAAAGTTCTATAGTAATATAAACCTATTTTGGGTAGTAAATAATTCATATCCAATAAAAGAAAAACTAGATCATATAAATTCCCGTAAAAAGGCTAAGTCAATTTCTACATATGATTTTAGTACCTTATATACTAAAATACCACATAATGAACTAATTAAAGAATTAGGTAACATTATAGATTTAGCTTTTGCCGGAGGTAAAGGTAAATACATAGAATTTTCAAAATCTAAAGCCTTTTGGTGTAAGACTAAAAACAGTAAAACTAGTACTTCAAAAAATGGCCTTAAAATACTTATAAGTCACCTGATTAAAGAAAGTTATTTTAAAATAGGAAATAATACACTAATACAAACAATAGGTATTCCTATGGGTTTGGACCCTGCCCCCTTTTGGGCAAATCTCTATTTACATAGATATGAATACATATATATGTCAGCATTAATAAAAAATGATATATCTAGAACGTATAGTTACCACGGGTGCAGGAGGTTTATTGATGACCTGGTCTGTATAAATGATAGAGAGGAGTTTGAAAATACTAAACATTTAATATATCCTAGGGAATTAAAATTAAATTGTGAACATACAGGAATACATGCTACCTTTCTAGATTTAGATATAAAAATTGAGGATGGTAGATTTATTTATAAAATGTTTGATAAAAGAAATTCTTTTCCCTTTCATATCGTTCGTATGCCGCATAAAAGTAGTACCTGTCCTATGTATATATTTTATGGGAGTATAATGTCCGAATTTCTAAGAATAGCCCGCGTTACTTTAAGGTTAATGGATTTTATACCTCCAGTCACTTCATTAGTAATAAGAATGCTTAAACAAGGTGGAGATAAAAATAAAATATTTAGACAGTTAAATAAGGCAATAACACGCTATCCTGACGCTTTTAAATTATATGAAATAAATCAAAAGAAATTGATAAAAGAAATCCAAAACTCTACTATAAAAATGTATAACATATGTAAATAGTCCATGATAA
>OY744551.1:27969406-28036906 GCA_963556195.1 Sepiola atlantica
CCCCTTTTTATTTTATTTACTTACTATTATATATTTTTATTTATTTATGAATTTTCCAACGAATGTTAAGTTTGCAATATTTTGGATTTAGTTAGTTTCTCTGGGAATTTAAACTGCATTTTTGTTTTTCTTTTTTTTTGTCTTTTTGTTTAAAATAACTCAAAGCTTCTTTAGACTATATATATATATATATATATATATATATATATATATATATATATATATATTTTAACAAAGTTCACCCCAAACAAGGCAGGCTGCAACTGTAGACGTAAGGGGCTACTGAGAAAAAGGGTGAAAGTTTTTTTTGGGGGGTCAACCTAAATTGGGGCCTGCGCAGCGAGATGTCTGTTTACATTAGTTTTAAATTTCTGCATGTCAGTACCGTCATGAAAACAGGGAGCAGGGGGGGGGGGTCCAGAGTCCAGCAGCACGAGGAAAGAAGCTTTTGGAGTCCACGGTGAATGCATAGGATTTTGCAGACTGTCGGGTTGGTCTTGTAAATTTACGTTGTGGGGGTACCAGAGCAGCAAGCTCATCAGAGCACAGTCCATTGAAGTACTTGTAAAACAGGCACATGGAAGCAACATTGTGGCGATGAGGCAGGGGCTGGAGCCCGGCAGACAGTTAGTGACCTATCAATTTTTTTACTCTTCTTTGGACATTGTCTAAGAGGGAGAGACTAGTGGATGATGCATGAGCCCAGACATACCAACAATACTCCATGCATTGGCGGATGGTGGCTTTGTAGAGATATAGGATAATGTCAGGTGTGAGAAGTTTACTGGCATGTATATATGTATATGTACAGGGAGTTACAGAGCCCTCCCAAAAGGAGCGCGCTCCAGGAACACGCTCCTTTTTGCTGGAGCGAAGGAGAGGAGGGCTCATTTTATATCTAGCGGGAGTGGAGTGGGAGCAACTCCATTTTGTTCTAAAGAGCGGTGGTTTTATCGCTCCGCGCTCTTTGCTCCAAAATTATTTGATTTTGTTTTCTTTTAAACATTAGTTTTTTATTCAGCAATAAAAAGGAAAAGAAAAGAAAGTCTCAGAGTTTACTCTGAGTTATTTTTTTAAATTATATCTGGTAAATGTATATAAGATAGGGAGAGAGAGGGAGAGGGACAGGAAGAAAGGAGAACATTTGAAGTTCTCAGATTTTTACATCTATGTGTTAAATTTTTTATGGGACAGTTTTCTTAAGGCAGAAGACAGACAATTTTGGACCAAATGTCTTTAAATGCGCCAGTGAGTCTATAGACGCCTTTGAAGTTATTTTCTTATAGATTTGAACTTTTTTGTATTTATGACAAGGATGTTTATTGTGATTGAATAAATAAGCCAATTTTTCTTTTTATTCGTGTATTTAAATAAAGAATTTTAAGTTTAATTATACTATAGGGGCTGCTGGATTTTCTCGGCCATTTCGCTCGGTATTCACCCAAATGTTCGATAAAATCGATTTTGGAGGTGAAATGGTACATTTTGTCTTGACAAAAAATTCTAATTTATTGTTTAGCATATATCAAATTGAACTTTTATGCCACATTTTTACCCGTCGTCTTTTCGGCGACAATTTTTTGTTATTCTTAAATTCACGACTAGTATGTTTTAACCTTTTCATGTTTTAAATTTATTAAATTCCGTTAAAACTTGCTTTTGTAAATAGAATGTTCAAAGTGTTTTTTTGTGTGTGTAATAAAATATTAAAGCAGTAAAAATATCTTTAGTCCAAGGAAAAAATATATTTAGTCCAAGGAAAAAAACAACACAAACCAACATGGCCGCCAGCGATTAAAACCTGGAATTAAAGTTAGATTCTGAACACTTTAAAAAGTAAATGAGAATTTTATTTCAGGACCAAAAATACAATTAAGACCAGCAATCAGTTTCATCCTAAATTTGGGTGAATACCAAGCGAAATGAGCGAAAGAAAACAGCGGTCCCTATTCTACAATTAAACCAATGTTTAAACTTAATTAAATTAAAGAAAATATCTTAAATTTTAATTCAAAAAAGCAAATAACTAGACTTTCTGACTATTTTTTTTTTTTAGAACCGAAAGTAGATTAGATATCTTTCTTTATCTTAAAAAATCTATTATCGAATATTAAAATTGTAAACAGTTTACTTTTGTTAGAGATTTCAAATATAGACGTTTTCAACTTTTTTTTTTCAAATTTTTAATTTTAATAAATGTTTTTGCCCGACCTAGGAAAACTTGCTCCAGTTATTTTTTTTTTTGGGGGGGGGGGGGGGGTGACCCGATATTTTTTCAACTCCCAAGGTCTAGGCCGGATATTTTGTATGAAATTAAGTGGATCTCTGAATTGTTTATTGACAATTTATTGATATTTTTTGGGCAACTTATGAAAAATATTTTGGGAATCTTTAATAATAGCCCTACAACTCGCGAGTCGGGTTGAAAAAAAGTTGTAGAACGTAGTCAAAAAAATGAATATGCAACAAATAAATTCGACGTACGTAGACACTGGAGATTTTCCTAGTTATCTATTCCATTTGTTTGTATGTTTACGTAGGATAAATGGCTTTTTATTAGACATGAAAAAAGAAAAAAAAAATTTTCAAGTCATGTATTTAAAAAACAAAATGGCGTCATTAGTTTTTGTTATCGGTGTCACGTGTGTGTGTTTTTTTTTACCGGGACTCATAATCAAAGTGGCGTTTTTTTTTTGGGGGGGGGGTTGCATTTTTGAAATGTAATTTTATGAAACGAACATTTTAACGATCATTTTGATCACCGAATGAGCGCACATGTCGTTACGTCATTGGAAGACCAGGGATGACTGTTGTTTTGCTTTGTTCTTTTGCTTGCCTGAAATATGAAAACTTGGGGTTTTGATTAGGCTTAGGGCTAGGTTTTGATTAGGGTTAGGGCTGGGTTTAGGTTAGGGTTAGGGTTAGGGTTAGGGTTACAGTTGGGTTGGGTTTAGGTTAGGGTTTAGGGTTAGGGTTAGGGTTGGGTTTAGGTTAGGGTTAGAGTTAGGGTTAGGGTTGGGTTTAGGTTAGGGTTAGGGTTGGGTTTAGGTTAGGGTTAGGGTTAGGGTTGGGTTTAGGTTAGGGTTAGGGTTTAGGTTAGGGTTAGGGTTAGGGTTGGGTTTAGGTTAGGGTTAGGGTTAGGGTTGGGTTTAGGTTAGGACTGGGTTTAGGTTAGGGTTAGGCATTTTTTTAAGAAACAGGAAAAATAAACATTACGGTGTGACGAATGAAAATAATATGTAAATAAAAGCACACTGACATGTAAATAAAAAGAAAATTATTTTATTCCTTTTGCTTAAAATGTAGTTTTGTTTTGTTCTTCTGCTTGGCTGAAAAATGCAAACATTGCGCTTTGACTATGAGTCCCAGTAAAAAACCAATTGAAACGAGACGAGAACGAGAGCGGCCATTAATTTTTTTTTTTCATTTCACGTAAGCTAAAACTATTAACTTATAGAAAATAGCACTTTTAACGGATTATAATCATTAATAACTGTCACAGTTAACTTGGAAATTCAGTTTTATCGGCTACGGTAACTTTTATTTGTTGTATATTTGTTTTTTCAGCGTTTTCGTTGTTGGGCTATTATTAAAAATACCCAATATTTTTTTATTCAATCTTTAAAAAATAAACTTCATTGGGTTTTTTTTTTCGCCCAAATTGTACTATTGAAAAAAAAATGGATAAATCGATTTGTTTGAAAGTACTTGTGCGTTTCTCTGTTATAAATAATAATATACATTATACAATATAGTTACGTTCGTAAAACAAACAAATCTTAAACAACAACACAACGAATAATGTTGCCCTGGCTGTCTCTCCTCTTCCAGAGAAATATTTTCTTTAAAAAGAAAATAATTACTAATAATGTTTAAAAGTAAAACTTTATTTACTTAAAACTAATCTAAATTCCCTTCCAAAATAAATAGAAAAAATATCGGGTCAAATTTTCCTTTCATGAAAAAATAGGTTGTTAATTAAAATTGTTTTAAAATACTTTAGGGATTTTTCTATTTCTATTTTATACCTCAGGAAAGAAAAATTTACGTATGATCCTATACTTCGTCCGACATGTTCTCCTATAACTCTCAAAATATTAGCGAGATTTTGTCAAATATTATCTTACGGTCTTACACTTGAAGTGACATCCACACTCATATCGATGAGATTCTTTGACGCCCACCCTTATCCTTCGACCATTCATTGGCAGAATAGAACGTTTATGAAAGAAGGTACATTTTCATTATGGAGCGCTGGAAAAGAGGCGCTCCTTTTTTATAGGAGTTTGAGCAGGAGCGGCTCCTTTTTGAAAATGGGGAGCGTGAGAGGAGCCATCTCCAATTTTGGGCGTTGGAGCAGGAGCAGCACCAAAAGTAGAGGAGCGCGTAAAGCCCTATATATATATATATATATATATATATATATATATATATATATATATATATATATATATATATATGGTACGTATGCAGTTTACGGACCGGGCTGAAATAATAAGATTATTTAGATAGCCATTCTTAACATTGGGAGGGGGAAGCTTTATTGACTATTAATAAACAAAAGTCTACCATAAAAATTAAATTTAACTTGAAAATCCTATCTAAAAAATACCTCGTGTGTGTGTATGTGTTATAATTAACAGTGCGAGGAGAAAAAGCGTGTACCACATTCAGAAACCTTTACGCCTTACCTGTCACTAACATATCTTAAACTTCGTGGAGTTTTGATGAGAAAGACCCCCCACCCCTATCCACCCCCAAAAAGAGACTGACCTTTTGGTTCGTCTCGATTGTCACATGGGTTGGCAATAACAATAACAACAACAACAACAAGCAAGCAAAACTCCTGCTTCAGGTGACAACGACGAAGACAAGTGCGTGGCCGGCCAGTGCGTGTGCGCGCATCTGTTGAAATAGACTCTGGACTCTATTATTAATAGTATTATTCGCCTCTTTTATTATTGTTGTTGTTGTTGAATGTTCTCTTTACTTGTTATAAAGGCGACGACGACGACTTTGTCTTCCACCTTTTTTTTGCTGTCAGAAAATTTAATTTAAAAATAAAAACGATTGGAATTATGAAAAACAGCGAAGAAGCCCACAAAGTTACAGAACAAATATATCGTGTAAGTAATTTCTTTTTTTTCCTGTTGGTATAATTATAATAATAATAATAATAATAAAAGTAAACAAACCTTAACAAAAATATAAGTGTTTCGTGTTAATTGCTGTTTTGTTAGCTAACTTGCTTCAGTTATTTTTTAAACTTCAATTTGAAATATTATTAATGATAACTTTTTTTTTTTTTTTAAGTTTATTGAATTGACTTAATATTTAAGTGTTTTAGTTTTTTTGTTTAATGTTTCTTTAAAAAAAAAAAGGAGCAATGAGTGGTATCTGTTCTGATATTTCACTTCATCTTTTCTGTCCTCGGTCGATGAGTGGATGATCCTTCTAGACGGAGACAATTTTTTTTTTTTTTTGTCCCAATCCAGAGCCCCCTTTCTGGGGAACTGGGTTTTGCACTTGAGCATTTTAACATCCCTGGCATATTTAGAAAGCCCTTCTTAACATGGGAAGGGGGGGGGGGCTTTGTTAACTCTTCTCATGCCGCGGACGGAACTCTTTTAAAATGAAAACCATTAATTTGCCGAGGATGTTAAAATACACAAGCACCCTATATTTTCCCCACATTAAAAACCGACCGTGTGGAAGCAAGTAAAAAAGGACTTAATATTTGAAGTGTTTTAGTGGTTTTGTTTAATGTTTCTTTTTTTTTTAATGGTGATTTTTATATTAACCTTTTTTATGCGATTACGTGTGAACACCCTGAAAAACTTAACAGAAAGAAGAAAAAAATATCTAAAAACAATTTCAGAATTTTCAGTGAGGGGAGCAGCTTCCTATATAAATTTAACATAAAATGCTCCCACCCCCATTTCTGAACCATTCTAACTTTTAAGAGCGGTAAACAAAGTTGATGTTTTTTTGTTTTTTTCACTAACATGTAATCGCCTAAAAAAAAAAAAATTAAAAAATTAAAGAAAAAAAAAAAGCCCCCCCCCCCCCCCCAAAAAAAATCTTTTAAATTTATCTCCATTTTAAAAAAAAAAAAAAAATTAATTAAAAAAGAAATAATAATAAATTATGGCGGCCCACAGCACTGAATTCGGAGTAGGGGTGTGTGAGCAAGAAAATTCAATATCGTTACTATTTATTATTTATTGAAATCCAATACAAGTTACGTAGAGACGACAAATACAAACAAACGAAGTTGTTACATATTTTTTTATATGGAGATAGAAAATCGAGATTGTGATGTTTTTTTGTTTTTATTCAGTAACAATTAATAAATTAAATTCTCTGAAAAATTAACAATCAAAATAATTAACCGTTTAAAAAATTAACAATTAAAAAAAAAATTTTAAACATTTTTTTTTAAATTAAATCCTCTGAAAAATATGAAACAAAAAGAATTATTTTGTTTTGTCGTTACGTCATACGAACACCTGTTGTCCTTTTCGGACGATTCCATTTTGAGACGAAATAGATTTCACTTTAATTAAAACTGACATCCATTTCGTCTCGTTTGAACTGTTCGTTTTCCAAAAATAATTCTGAATAACTTTTTTAAATTTATATTTTTATTTATAAACTAAAGAAAATGGAGTTGTGATATTCAACGTTTTGAGGGGGGGGGCGTACTTGTGTACAATTAGTTTTCACAATTCTCTCTCATATATATATATAGTAATAATATATATATATATAATTACTATTTTTTGTCTCGACAGGGTAGGCTGATTCTTGGCCTTTTGGCTAAGATCAAAGTGTAGTATCTGTTCCGATGGATACTGCACCCCATGGACTGGTATTGTCTTGGCCTTCGGGGCTTGATTTACGCCGGTCTATGGGTCTGTCCTGTGCAGTTCTAGGAGGTCCACCCTCCCAGGCTTCGCCTCCCCTCTTTGGGGAGGAGTAAGTTTATTGCTTACTGCCTGAGACGCCCCTACCGGGGAATGCCGACGGGGCTGCTCAGGCAATTTTTGATGGTCAGAGTGCTCACCTCTCGGGCGCTGGCTTTTCAACCCCCACTTTCCGACCCGACCTTGGGTCACATATTACTTGTGGGAGTAGGATAAAACTGGCCTTGTGCCTAACTCCTGGAGAGGAGTAAATAATACTATTTTTTTCTAGTGAACATGAACGTTAAGTATCTCAGTAGGACTAGAGTTCTTAATTTAACATGTGGACCTTTTTTCTCCGGCGAAAACGTTCCATATTTCCTTCAAAAAAACTTTTATTTACAAACAATTGTTTCTGCCCATTTCAAGAACACATATTTTCATGATATACAAAATATTATCTGTGATTTTATTTATCTTTAAAATTTTACAAAAGTTCAGTGTAGTAAATTTTCTTCATCAAATAAGGTGTGGCACAAGGCCGAAATTGGATGATGTGGGATGGAGTTCGGCTTCGTCCACTAGGTCTATTCCCTAAACTAGTATCAGTCACCAAAATAACACATTCACTCTATGGGTAAAACCTTAACATTATCCCCAATGATTTGATATTTTTTTATTTACAGAAAAATATATGTACAAATTCATCGGTTGGGGGTGCTAAAAAAAAAGATTGCTGAAACATAAAATGATCCTCCCAAATTTATCTAGGTATGAGCTGCTCATTGTTTTCCGGATTGTTTCAAAAGCCGAAAACAAGAAAGACACTTTCTAAGTGAGGGGGAGGAGGGGTCCAGGACTTATTTGTACTACTAGCTAAGAGACTTTGCTAACAGGGATGGGGTCTGATAAGGCCTCAGGTCGGTGTGCACCATGCCTAGGCAGGGAACACGCTCTCAAACTTGGTTCATTCAAACCCACATAAGCTAGCGGTGTGTATCCCCCTCCTTTTAAATGGTGCAATCTCCTATCACATCTGATTTTGACTTTAAGCTCATGTTTAAAGTGCAAAATCATATTGTAATCAGAAGGCGATTCCCCCCACTCCATATGTCTAAGCATGAGGTCCACACTACTAGTCTATCTATGGCTAGGATCATGAGCAACACCATTCGTTTCTCCCTGGACCACGGGGTACTAACTGCTCGGGGACGATGCGAGCCGTCACCTCGTTTACATACTTCCAAAACTCATGCAGCTTGTGGCAATTGAAGAAGGGATGCTCGGCTGTTACTTCCTAAACATCCATGCAGCAAAAAGGGTTTAGGCTAGTTTTAGCTTTAAAGAATTTGTCATTAAGGGGCAATGCACCTCGGACCAATCACCAGGTTAGAGAAAACTCAGTTATTTTGATGACTCCGGCCTGGCACCTAACTACTAAAAGTGGATCTCCTCCTCCGACCATCTCAACCACTCTCCAAGCGGTTGCAAAGCAGTCCCTGCCACTAGCTTCCAATATAGCGTCTTTCCATTGTACATGAGGACCCTATACTAATCCCCCCTCCTCCCAAAAAAGTAATTTTTTTTTTAAAGTCTATTACACGTAAAACCCAGGAAAACCTGGCAGTGACAAGAAAAATTAGATTTTAGAGTGAGAATCAGTTTCTCATGAAATCAAAATCTCTAATGCGTATGCATGTCAATGATCAACTATTTCGAAGAAGGTAAATTGCAAGGAATAGACATCCAGCGAATTACAGTATTTATGTAGTCAGTTCTGAATATCGACGGAGAATCTCAAGTCAGTCTCTTGTGCTGTCGTAAAAGCTCGACGAACACCAAGAGAAACTATTTTTATTGTTTAAAAATTTTTTTCGTTTTTTTGTGTGGGTGTATGTTTTTTTTGTTTTTTTTTTTATCTCTCTCTCTTTCTCAGAAGAAAAAAAAAACAAAAACACACAAACACTCGTTCTCTGTAGTATGCACTCTGACCATGCCTTTGCCTCCGCCAGAAACGATGCCAAGATCAACCCCGAACTCACTAGTTTACCCATGCAACAGAAACTAGCGAACAAGCACAGCTCGACCATTCCACCCACACCCCACTTTTTGCTTCTACTCTAGGCCATGTCTTCTTTCACAAACCAAAAAACCATCGAAAGAAGGAATGGTCCGTAGAGGCGAGTAAGAGCAAGCTGTGCTCGTTCACTACTTTCTGGTGCACTAGTGTGCTCAGAGGTTCATTTTAGAATCGTTTCTTCGGTGCTCGAACGTGAGGAGCAAATGTATGGCTGGAGCGCATACATTCAGAGGATGGCTGTTTTTCACAAAAACACTTCCTTTCAGTAATCTAAAAAAAAGCATTTAAAAACATTGCCCTCTTTTGTGCAAGCAAAAAAAGGTCATTTTGCGTTAAATAAATTGTTTGAAAAAGAAAAACTGAACAAAAACGATTCCTTTCTTAATAATAAAAACCAACCACCACACCACCCCTCTTCGCAAAAAAAAACTATTGAAACCTTTTTTGTTTGCCTAGAAAAAAGGTAAACAATGAGTTTTCGTTAAATAAATTGTTTGAAAAAGAAAAACTGAACAAAAACAATTCCTTTTTTAATAATAAAAACCACTCTTCGCAAAAAAAACTATTAAAACCTTTTTTGTTTGCCCATAAAGAAGGCGAACAAAATAAGTTTTCGTTAAATAAATTCTTTAAAAAAAAAAAAGGGAACAGTTCTGTTCAAGCTTTTATAACAAAACTCAAGACTGACTCTGGATTCTTCATTGATATTCGGAACTGACTACGTAAGTACTGAAAGTGTGTCTATTCCTTACAAGTACTTCTAAGAAATAGCCTGAAAAACTTGGCGGTTAAAAAAAATAAAAAATCATATGCCCTTACTTAAGTCTACCATTAACCCTAATTATGAGTGGAAACAGACCCCCATCCCAAAAACGAATTTAACTAAAACCAGAAAATGGTTACATGTCGTTCAAATGCTATCGAAAAGTGGGTGATCATTTTATGTTAAATTAATATGCTAAAGTGATCCCCCATTCTAAAGTCAAATACCATAAATACTGATAATTGAGCGTATTCAATTATTTTTACCTTAATGCTCGTGGAAATCATAGTTGCCTTCACCAGAGATGCTTTCGTAGGGAAGCGTATATGCATATGTATATATACAGTCTCTGAAGTTCTTTTAACCTTCAAAACTGGGAAAAAAAAAAAAAAAAAAATTTTTGTTGAAAGATTTTAGTCTAGTAAGTCGATCAATCTACTGCAATCACTATTTTAGTTTACTTCCAAGAATATACTCTAATATAAATATATTTTTATATATGTTTTTATATATAAGGGATCGTCAGTTGTTTACCATGAAAACTGTTTCGGGATTTTAAAAAACAAAACAGTATTTCTTTATCATGGCATCCCAGCAGTGTTGATCAGACACCACCTCCCTATTTAATAATTATTTTTTAATTTAAAAAGTTTACAAATATTTGATTTAGTTTTGCCTCCAGATTTGTTTTTCTAAAGTATTAAAATATAGTTTCCTTACCTGTGTAATATATATATATATTAGTTAGTTGTATAAGCGACGTTGAATCTGGTCAGTGCTAGATGGGTGACCATATGGGAATACTAGACACTGTATGTGGACACCTAGCTTGGGCAAATAGTGGCCCCTAGCATTGCGACTATGGCAAAAAACCCTGAACGACAGTCACCAATAAGGTGGACGGAAACCAGGGAGGGGTTCCTCCTTCAGTAGTGATAAAAAACCCTGATGCTGATGATATAAATTAGAACTCATCAATATCGTTTGTTTTGTTTTTTTACTGCCAAGTTTTTCAGGTTGTTTACACGTTTCTTAGATAAAAGAAAGACCCAAGTTGTTCTCGATGGCCATGCACCCAAACAATACTACATCAATGCAGGTGTGCCCCAGGGATCGATAAAACGAACCGGTAATATCCAGTGTGGTATTAGCCCTGCGTGGGCTATGCCGGCTTCCTCCAAAAGAAGTTTAGAGGGAATATCAAATTCAAAAGCTGTCCCCAGCAGTATGTATATCTGAGTCATGGGAAGATGACATACAGTGTCGAGCATTCCCAAATGGTCACCCATCTGATATTGGCCAATCTCCACATCGCTTAACTTCGGTGATCTAACAAGAACCAGTGTGTCAACGCGATTATGCCATACGTGGGGACGATACTTGGACCTATATCATTCTTGATCTTCATAAACGACCTCCCCAATGCAATCGCATCTGTGATGGGTATGTTTGCTGATGACACCATACTCTATTCCCAGCATGAGGGCAAATCGAATGCTCGCACAAGCAAGGAAATGGTTGAATCCTTGGAAAATGACCTTATATCTGTAGTAGAATCTGGCCAAAAATGGATGGTCACATTAAATGCTACCAAGACAAAGCTCCTTTCCTTTAACAACTATCAGGAACTTTTCTAACCACCGATCGTCATGGCCAATAGCACCCTTCTCGAGAGTCCAATGTTCAAAGTCCTCGGCCTGACATTCTCAGGTAACATGAGGTGAAATAAGTACATAAAAGATACTGTCAAGTCTGCTGCAAAGAGGGTAGACTCCTACCAGACTAGAAAAATTTTCACACCTGCCAGTATCCTATATCTCTATAAAGCCATCATTCTCCCGTTCATGGAGTATTGTTGCCACATATGGGCTGGTTCCTAACTTAATAGTTCGCCACTGTCTACCAAGCTCCAGCCCCTGTCACAACACCGCCATGTTGCATTCCTGTGCTTGTTTTACAAGTACTTTCACGGGATGTGCTTCGATGAACTTACTGTACTTGTACCCACCTCCTCAACGTAAATACCCAACTCACTGCATTAGCAACAAAATCACACCCCTTCACTGTAGAGATCCCATTATGCCGGAAGATTTTCTACTCTAATAAATTTTTTCTTCAGACTGTTTGTCTTTGAAATTCTCTCCCTGGTTCGCTGACCGTACTAATATGCAGAAATTTAAATGTAATATGAACAAACATGTTGCTGCCCAACTTCCAACCCAAGTTGCCCCTTATATATCTGGCTCCTATCACAGTAACTCTTAGGCTTCAGTGGCAATATGCCTTGTTTGGAGGCGAACAAAAGTGAAATAGAATCTTTTCTTTATTTTTTTTTTATGAATTAGCATAGGTTCTAATGTACAACTTGGACTTAGGGTTCGTGTTTGGGTTAATCAAAACCATGTTTTATGTTTCGGCGTTCATTACATATTTTTATAATCCTGTCGATTTTGGAATTATTTGAAATGAAAATTGGTTATTTGTTCTTTACTACTCGTTGGCTAAGATCAAAGTGTAGTATCTGTTCCGATGGATACTGCACCCCATAGACTGGTATTGTCTTGGCCTTCGGGGCTTGATTTACGCTGGTCTATGGGTCTGTCCTGTGCAGTTATAGAGGCTTTGCCTCCCCTCTTTGGGGAGGAGTAAGTTTATTACTTACTGCCTGAGGCGCCCCTACCGGGGAATGCCAACGGGCTGCCCAGGCAATTTTTAAACCCCACTCTCCCGACCCGACCTTGGGTCACATCTTACTTGTGGGAGTAAGATAAAAACTGGCCTTGTGCCTAACTCCTGGAGAGGAGTAAATCAATACTCGATGTGGTCAAAAACTGAGTGATTATATTACCTTAAATTCTGAAATATTTTGTCAACAGAAAAATAAGAATCTATGGCACTTCTGCATTTTAGGGACACAAGAAATTTTTGTATTTTTTCATTTCAGAAGAGCTACAGTAGCGTCGGCGGCAGACAATTCTCTATTTTTTTTATTTTTTTTTTTACACTTAACAGCAAGGGAGACAAACTGAATTTTGTATAGGATTTCTCTGGAATAATTAAGAAATAACGCAAATTAAAAATTAATAGAACATTTATTAAAGTGTGATTTTTTTTTTTTTTTTTTTTTTTTTTTCTCAATTTGTTTTTATGGTAACAGTTTTTAAGAAATTAAAATTTTAAAATCTGACCACTTGTGCAGTTTTGTAAACAGCGGCAGATAATCTACAGGAAGTAATGACCAATAAATTAAAACATTTTAATAAATTTATTTATTTAATAAAATATAGTTTCTGAAAGAAAAACTTGTAATAAAGTTTATTTTCAATAAAGTAGCATTTTGGCCAAAACATTGTAATAAAATAGTTTTATGTTCGTTTTATAACATTTTAAATTATGAAAAAAACCCAGTCAATTTCAGAATCTATATTTTATTACTGTGTTACTTTATTTCAGAAACTATTTTATTAAATAAATGTATTAAAATGTTTTATTCTATTGGTCGTTACTTCCTGTGGATTATCTGCTGCTGTTTACAAAACTGCACAAGTGCCAAAATCTGGATTTAAAAAAAAAAAAAACGAAGTCTTTACAATGTAGTAATAATTATAAGTAAACTGTTCGTTTAAAAAAAAACACTTTCTAAAGATACTGTTGATTTAAAAATAAATCAAGAAACATTTATTTACTATATTGTAAATAAACTGTTTTGCAAAAATAGAAATAAAAAACACACTTTATTTAAATGTTCTATTAATTTTTTTAATTATTAATTTTGTGTTACTTTACTGAATTCGTAATCTTTCATGTTTGATTTACTTTTAAAAAAATCAAGAAACATTTATTTTCGGAAATGAGAGCAACTCTCATCAAATTATTCAGCTAAAACTAATGATAATGAAATGTTGATATAAAGAATAAAACTGCCTTAGAATAGGAATTTGTCTTGTGTTTATAAACCAAGAGATATTTCCATGCAGTATAACTGATACTAGTCTTTTCATTCCATGTAGACCGGAAAGAATGAATTTATTTAAAGAATGAATATTAAATCAGTCAAATTATTTTTCAAAGAAAAATGTTCATGTTTTAAAAATTAAAAAATTTGACAACACCATTTTATTATTAAGTATTAATTTAATGTTTGCTGTCGAGCCTACGCAAATTACACGAAATAATACATTTGCACTAAGATTTCTAATGAAGTAATGGGTTAATTATATTCCGTGATCGTTATTTAAAAAATACTGAAAATTTCATAAAAATTGGTTGATTCCTGAATTTTTATTTTTATAGGGGAGGGGTCAAAATGGCCATAGTTTGATTGTTCGACAGATCTCGTTTGTTACTTTATAGCATGACGTCATTTTCCAGCCGTCTGGCCTCCTTTATTACCACGACCGTAGCCCAAACAGACACTGCCTCTATTCCAAATCTCCACTAACCTGATACATTTTGTTTAATGATAGTCTTTCTAGTGATACAGAAAAGAGTCGGATGTTCACGCTGCAACGTGCAAATAAAGTGTGTACAATGGTTCGTGCGCACGCGGCTTCACGCAGAGCAACCCGTAAAAAAATAAATATGAAATGTTTATATTTAAGATGTTTTTTGTAAAAAAAAAAATAAATAATAATAATAAAATGGTACTTTTGAACTTTCTTGAATTGGAGCAATTTCGTTTCAGTTAATTTTAGTTTTTGTATAGCTATTACTACGGTGTTATCTTATTTTCTTTAGCTTAAAACAAGAGACCCAGATGTTTTGTGTACGTTTGTAGATTAACACCAGTAACCCCAAAATGACTACGTTAAAAATGCGTTGGTTTTTCTTTTTCTTTTTTTTTTTTTCTCTCTCTTAGTCATCAGATTGTTTAAAGTTTCTTTTGACTGCTCCACTAATTCTGATCTTATTCAAGTTTCATTGTGTTAAATATTGAGTGGGAAAGTCCTTAACACTTGGTAGGAGGTTTCTCGTGTGCATTTTACCATGAAGATATCATATCAGAACAAACAAAAAAATAATTTCTTTGGCTACTTATGCTCGAAACATCAATAGACATTGGGCAATAATCTGCCCCCCCCCCCTTCGTTTTTTTTAGTCTTTCCAAAGTAATCTATTCTAAATCTCCGCTAACCTAATACTTTGTTGGGACTTGTACAGTTTACGACCCAATTTCCGGCAACTTCGAGTCGGCAGCTTACGTAAGCAGCCGGAATATGCCGACGCGAAGACTGGCAGATGATAAATTCAAAATGCGGCGTTGTAATCAAACAGGCAAAAAACACGGAGGGGGGGAGGGGGCAATAAAACTTTGCCGAAATAAATAAAAAATAAACAAACTCGTCAAAGGTTTTCTTTTCTTTTTTAAACGAAGAAAACATAGGGAAACAACTTATTAATAAGGTTAAGAAAAGTTAATGTTAAAAATAAATTTGTTTCGCTAAATCTTTTTTTTTTTCATTTTGGGGAGGCTTTTTTTAATACTTCATAAGATTTTCTGTTGTGATGAGCGCAGACGACAACGAAGCTATAAAGAAAGTAGAAGGAAGGGGGTTAGGTTTATTTATAGCAGTTGTTTCCCTCTGTTTTATTTAAAAAATAAAAATAAAAACTTTGACCAGTTTTTTTTCTTCGAAAAAAAAAAGAATTTATTTGAAACATTTTTTGAAAAAAATTTTTTTTTTTTTATTTACCGTGACTATTTTATTTTTGCTTTTTTTTTTATCCAGTGTTTTTGTCTGGCAGTCTTTGCGTTTTTTTTTTTGTTTTTTTTGTTTTGTTTTTTTCGGTTGCTTACGTAACCTGCTGGAAGATGCCGACGCGAAGTTGCCGGAGATTGGGTCGTAAATTACAGGTATCACTTTTTGTTTAATGGTAGTCTTTGTAGTGACGTACAGAAGATCGGGTGTTCACTCTGCGACATCCAAATAAAGTGTAAAATGGTTTGTGCGCAAATGGCTCCACGCAGAACAACCGGTAGTGTGTGTGTGTGAAGTTATTTGTAAATCAAAATATTTACATAAAATGATCCCTTATTTCAGGGCCATTCTAGCGTTTTAGTCTTTTCTATAAATACTATTATGGCATATGTCCTTCAGAATTGTCTGATCTATTCCCTGCTTCCTTTGTTCCAGCTCGTTTGACTCGTTGGTCTAGTGGTCTTTACAAATTCGCTGTTTTGATACCTCGATATAATACGGTTTCCTATTCTAGTAGCTTCTCCCCAAGTACTGCAAGCTTGTGGAACTCTCTTCCTGGTGACTGTGTTCCTCTTACCTATAGCCTTGGTCTTTTCAAGACTAAGGTCAATAGGCATCTCCTGTCTTTGTGATAATCAACTTTCGTTCTTCTTAGCTTCTTATATCGAGTAGTTTCATGCCGTGTCTGGGGCGGTTTCGTAAAAAATAAAAGTACAAAATACAAAATGTGGAACAAGGCCGAAAAGAGAAAAACGTTTGACTAACTTAGCCAGTCACACTCATCGACCGTTTAGCAAAACATCAGTCATAACTAACCAGTCCTTCACCAAAACAAAATGAATAACCATTTATTTTTTTTAAGTCAAATATTTGACATTCTTTTAATCTTTTTTTATTATTGGAACTTTATCTAAAATTTCAAAAAGAAAACAACAATCGAACTATTTTAGATCTATGCAGAGACCCCTACGCTGAACTCATAAATATATATCAGTATATATAATCCAAGTAAGTTAAATAAAATAATTTTAGTTTTGTTTCCTTTCTGGTCTGTGTGGATAAAGCGTTTACCTTCAGTTCAATTTTTTGCCATCTTTCAGGGTTCGAATCTTACACTAAACAACTGTTCTTTTTTTGTATGTTTGTTTGTTTGTTTGTTTGTATGTTGTTGTTGTTTTTTTTTTTAATATCCTTTTTGGAGGAATTAAACTCCCACATTAAGTAAATTTTGTTACACCCAGTCTGGGTGTGAAGAAGAGGGGGTGAATCGAGCATAACTTAAATACCCACACAATGACGACACAAGTCAAGCGATTCCGCCGAAGAAAAAGTCACTTTTTAAAGAAATCAAAATACTTCATTCATACTTTTTAAAAAAAATTTTTTTTATTGTTGTTCAAAAAGTAATGACACGTCGATTACAAATAGACATTTTTACTGTTAGATTTTTGACAGGAAGGGCTTTAAAAATAAAATGTTTAATATTCTTCTATGATAGTGTAGAGGGGAATGAAAGAATGAGTCTCGCCATGGAAAGATTTTTTTTTGTTCTTTGACAACTTGTTAAGACTATGAAAGATAACGAGTTCGAAGAGTCCAAGAAAAATGTTTGTAAGGAGAAATTAAATTCACGTGTTCATTTCGGCTGTCGCTTTTGTTTTTGGTTATTCTTTACTTTCACAACAACATGTTAGGCCTTTCTTAAAAAGAAATAGCTAAAGAAATGTATAAACTTTATGTACTTACGTGGTAGCTGAAAAGAAGACTGTACAGTGTACACCAAAAATTACGCAAATTCATCCAGTATTTAAATTAAAAATAGAAAAACGATTTTATGTCGGTCGCCATTTTGCATTTTCCCGAAAACAAAATTTGAGTTATCTCCCTTGCCTAATAAGTATAAATGTCTACAGATACGTAAGATCGTTGTTTCTTCTTTTTCTTATTTAATAAATACTGGATGAATTTGCATAAGTTTTTCTGTACAATCTTATTTTCAGCTAACACATAAGTACATAAACAAGTTTATACATTTCTTTAAATATTTTCATGTCGTCGTGAAAGTAAAGAAGCACCGAATTTTTTTTTTTTTTTTTTTTTTTTTTTTTGCTGATGAGGCATCCTACTTGATGCCAGACCTTCACCTGCTATTTGAGAGACTCAGGCCGAGATCCTTTTAGGATTCTAACTGTCACTTTAAGCGCAATTGTTTGGATATCTCTTGCACTTGATTCATCGGGTATATTCGCCAGGTAGTTTTTTAAATTCTATTTCATGAGCCAAGTTGCTCCTAGGATTACTGGAATGATGGACATCTTCCTAAGATTCCAGTTTCTTTTTCATGTTGTACATAAGACCTTGGTATTTAGTTATCTTTTCCCTCTCAGGTCTGTTTAAGCCAACATCATTAGAGACACTGACTTCAACTAGGGTTGTTACTTTCTCCCTCTTGACCCTTATCATTATGTCCAGTTTAACAGCTCCGTTTTCTGTCGCTGTGTGTGTAAATAATAGGGAAGATAACTGTTATAGTACCACATACAGATAACTGTTATAGTACCACATACAGATAACTGTTATAGTACCACATACAGATAACTGTTATAGTACCACATACAGATAACTGTTATAGTACCACATACAGATAACTGTTATAGTACCACATACAGATAACTGTTATAGTACCACATACAGATAACTGTTATAGTACCACATACAGATAACTGTTATAGTACCACATACAGATAACTGTTATAGTACCACATACAGATAACTGTTATAGTACCACATACAGGCTGAAGTTATATTGCTTTCATTCTGTGAATCTGCGGGGTGGCCTTATCTTATGGGCAGGTTCATTAGGCTGCCAGTGTATAAGCTGGTATCACACACTTCATGCATGGGTTGCAGGCCTTGGGTAAAGTATTAGTAGGTTGTCTCCACTCTTAATGTAGACCCTGTGGTTAGTCTCTGGGAGCTTTCAGGGGGGTATGACTTGCAAGTTCTGGATGAGTTTTCTCTCAGGCATTGATGGTTCCCATGGGAAACTTGTCCATGTGGTTGGTTGGTTGGTAGGTTTTTAACGGCATATCGATCCTGTAAGGTCATTTAATGTCATGAAAGGTTATTTATCATAGATTCTTATATGTAGGTTATTTGCAGTAGAATCGGGTCGTATGTTTTTAATGTGTAGGAATATTTGGGAGATTGGTAAGGAGATATTTGTGTTTTTCAAATTTTCTTGTGAAGTCCTGTAGTTTTCACGAAATTGAATATATTGTCTACGTGAACTTTGTTAAACAGATCCTTCAAATTGTCTATTTGGTAGTATTTTTGTCTGGTTTGTTCGATTTTTACAGGCAATGAGTATGTGTTAAACGGTGAAGGGTGATTGGCATGGTATGCATGTTGGAGGTTCTTCTCCCTTCACGAGATATGAATGGGTTAAGTGAGTATGACAGATTCATATTCTCGCTAATACCACCTTCTCCCTCCTCGGTCTTCCATGTCCTGGTTGCCATTCTTTGATGATAGGCATTATGGAATGAAGTTATTTCTTGGAAAAAGATTCCACATGTCTTGCCATGACATGTCCATATGGAGTTTGTATTAAGTACGACCCTAGATCTAGGTAGGGCTCCATTTGTTTGTGTTGAGTATCCTGACCTGCTGTCCGATTCAAAACTTAGATCTGTTGTGTGTTGATCATGTTTTTTTGTTCGGATTATCTCTGGTACAGTTTAGCTGATATCAGGGGGGGTTTTGCATGTGTTGTCGTTGGCACATTTTACAAACATGTTACTAACCAGTTTCCTGTTGTATAGAAGTTCCCCTGGTGATAGGATTGCACTGTCGATTGTCGATCAGTCATAGCAATATCATGTATGTCCCGATTACTCACTGTAGCCTTTTTCATAGCAGATTTCATGGATTGTACACATCGTTCTACAAGACGATTTCATTGTGGAGAAACCTGGAGATGAGATACAATGATCAAATCCTCATTCCTTCGTAAAGTGTTTGAATATCGTTCAGCTGAAATGAAGACCATTGTAACTGATCACTATTTTGGGAATCTCTGCAGAAAGGTACATTTCAAATTAGTAATCTTGTGTGGCATTAGACCGTTTTCTGCTGTTGCTGACAAACATTACGTCTGAAATTTTTCTATCTTTTATGTTGTTCGAGAACACAGCTTTTGGCTCTAAGCTTATATTCTTCAATTCCTTGATGGTCATAATATCTTACGCATGGATTCTGGAATAATTATTCAATCACTTTTGATCTGGATCTCATGACTCATCGCAGTAAGACTAGTAGGATCGCAAGTTTTTCTCTACTTCCCTGATTGTTACAGGCCAGCCTGCAGGATCCGGTTCCTTTTGCTTGCACAGTGTTAACTCTTGCACTTGTTGCAGTTTGGCAAGCTTTCCTTCTGAGAATTGAACAAAGTCCACCTTATTAGTCAAGATTGATGGCTTCTTTTGCTGTCTTGTTCAGGAGTCTGGAGAATCCATCTGCAAGCGCCATTTTTTTTCCTCGGTTATATAAGAGTTGTATGTCGTAACTGTAAAGATGCAGAAGCATTTACTGGAAACGAGGTTGAGCTGTAATCAATCAGGTTCTCGTTCAGCAAATGGTTTGGTCTATTAATCTCTTCTGTTTCCTAGATATTTCGGAACTTGCATTTCTTGGCTTGTAGCCTGCACCTTGATACAAAATCATATATATATGAGATTATCAAAAGTCTATACATAATATATCAATTTTATTTATATCTTGATAGAACAACCAAGAGTAAAGAAAAGAGTTCAAAAGATCTAGATGAAGAAAGTTTTGTCCGTATGCGTGTGGACTTATGTGTGAGTGAGTTCATGAGATTGTATAAACTGTCGCTATGTTTAGTAGTCTGTGACTTTTTGTTTGCCGCAATGCCAGTAACCAAGCGGCCACGGCTAGTTTTCGTTTGGCCCCTCAAGAATATGTGTAGCAATTAGTAACACTTTGTTGTGACTGACATAAGTTCGTTGGGCAAGTTGAGTCTCCTGTTAGCGACTGTGCCGGTGTTGTTGCTTAAATAAGATGTGGAACAGGTGCTCAGCTTCCAGAGCTAACTCTTTCTGATTGAAGTCAAGTATGGGACAACCAATCGATATTAAGTATTTTGATAGAATTGAACAATCAGTATTGGGTTGGTCAAAAAGTTTGTTCGCTTTTCGAATGTCATCTACTAAACATGGTCTTATATTCTTATTCTTCAAATCCTGTATAAATAAACGAACAAACTTTTTGGCCAACCCAATATTTCAATCAATAAATATCGAATATTTTACAAGGATTGCTTTTCTGCTGTTGTTGTTACTGGAACCCGGGTTTCACAGATACTTTGGATACATGCTTGTTTAATGTAAAAACGTGCTATGTGGAGATTCATATCATGCTCTAGTCGCTCCTCAAATTTCTACCAAATAACATATTCAAACTATCTCTCTTTTTCATATTTCTTAGCACTAGGACTTATACTCGAGTCTTTGGGGAATACAATCAAGTAGTTGTGTAACAGAGAGTTAATAAAATAAAGACAGAGTTCAAACGGGACGCCGAATTGTCTTTTTTGGTCTTTTCACTACCAACAGTACAAACACGCACGAGAACGATGCGACGTTTACCTTTCTCGCTCTCTCTCCCCAGAGCAAAGTGTCTAAGCTTTTTATTACGACGAGAATTAGCCCATGCAAAACAAGGCTCATTTGCATATGTGAAGTCTTGTCGCGTGACAAAAAGCACACATTTCTATTTGGTGACTAGAACACTCTGGGTTCAATCCCAGATGGACAATGCACGGCGCAACCCTCACTCTTTTTCCTTCTGGACCTGCATGATGGCTGCTACAAGTTGTCCCCGGGCATCACCAGACTTCTGCACGCCACTGGCTAGGGTATTCCTGACCAAGAAATACAAGCCACAATGACGTTTCAAAAACTTGAATCAATTACCCAAGTTTGGTTTTTCAGCACAACAACGTGTTCGAAGCCAGAGCGAATTATTCCGACTTGAAAACCATACTAATAAGTTGGTATTTAATTGGTTAATGAAATGCACTTGAGTGTTAAAAGGCAGCTAGTACTTTTTTAAGTAGATCTGTCATGTAACTGCTACACTCTTAAGACATTTAATTACTTTTTGGCGAACCAGAAAAATAGGCGACCCAAAACAGGAAGTCTTACAGAGCCAGGCGGTGATAGCCGAAAAATAGTCGCCTGCATATTTTAGGTCAATAAATAAAGGAAATCGGGAAATGTTTTGAACTAAGTAATCAAATATGTGGCTTGATTTTTTTTTTTTTTTTTTTTTTTTTTTTTTAATATAAAATGTCTTTGTTTTTTAGTTTTTTTAAATACTTGTTTAAAGTGATTTTACAATAATAAATGTTGGTATTTTATGGAACAAAAGGGGTTTTTTCCTATTGAAATATGATTTTTTATTTGTTTTATTTTTTATTTTTTCTTAAAAGCTTCTAGCAATCATAATACTGACGTATCGCATAGATGATATTGTCGAAGTAATTTGTCTTTCCTCGGCGATGCCAAACTGTTAAACTTTTAAAATCTTATTTAAAAAATAATAATTTGAAAAAAGTGAAATAAAAATAACCTTGGGTAGATGATACACCTGATTATCAATTTTATCGAAAATGTCTACGAAAACCAAGAGAAATGTGTAAGATTTTTCAACGGTCGCTCCCTATTCTACAATTGAGCCCACTTGTTTCTTTTTGTGGAAAAAAAACTATAAAAAAATGCTTAATTCCATCTTGGCCTTTTGGCTACAATCAGAGTGTAGTTTGTCACGGTTCAACAACACCGCAATGTTTGTTTATTATTGGAAAACACGCCATCTTGGAAAAACTACCAGCAGCAGCAGTCGCTGTTTGTTTTTGCCTTGAATTATACACCACCCAGACAATCAGCAACGACCACTCACGTCCCACATCAGCTACAGGACTGTGAGTTTATTTTCATCAGAAATGATGCGATAAAGAGACCACTGACTCCAACGTACCAAGGCCCATACAAAGTGTTGCAGCGCTCCGAGAAACACCTCACCATCACTCGAGGAAATCGAACGGACACTATTTCCATCGATCGGGTGAAACCAGCCTTTCTGGAGACATTGTTATCGGAGAAAGAATTTTTCCCAAAACCAACTGTTGCACGACCTGCCCCAGAAACCACCGAATCACAACCCCTCCAAACAGGAACAACGTCACTACCAGAAGGACCGACCATTCCAGCCAGGAAAACCCGTTCCGGTAGAAAAGTCACGTTCCCTGAAAAATATAAAACTTATATCTATTTCTAATTGATAACGATCATCAACCACGACTTTAAACATCACAACAAACTCAGCCAAACACGAACAACAACACCAAGCCTCACGACTTAATACTGGTTGTAAAAAGTCAGGCTCAGCAAGCATCAACATCACCCTTCAAGGCCTACCAACTCTCTTCAACACAAGACGTGACAACCAAATCTTCCTGGACATTCGTCAAACGCCAAACATTTCCGAACATCACTGGGAAGAAATCACACCAGTTCAAAAACGAGTACACTTGCGCAAGCACGACTAAATACCCATCAACTGGACGTTCGTTGATCAACAGGAGGACCCATCAACTTGAACGACGCGCACCAACACCAGCACAGACCCATTTGCACCTGGACCTGCTAACTCACTTGCAGGCATATGCGCACTTGATTTTGACAATAGTGTACCACCAATCTCAACAACTAGATGTTTGTTCATCAGCTCCATGACATGGACTATTCAACATGAGCAACATCACCAACTACACAGAATCACTTGTGCTCACTCATCACCTTAACTCACTGCGCAGACCCACATGCGCTCATTCAGCAACTACCGCGCAGACACACTTGTGCTCACTCATCACCTTTCAACCAACGGTGCAGATCTACGTGCACCACTGACCTATTCAACATTGAAAAACTCTTACACATTTGTTTTTGACCACGACGCACCGCTGATCTTGACAATTGAACGTTTGTTTCATCAGTTCTGCATCACACAGACTAATTAACATGAACAAAGTCACCAAGATTCGCTCACACTCAACATTTTTCAGCAGAGCAGATCCACTTGCACTGTCAATGCTTGACCACAGCGTAAACACACATGCAGCTTTCATTTTTTGACCATCCTTGCAGGTACATGATACCACTGCAACTCTCCACCACAATGTTTTTCCTTGATTTTTAATTGATAATGATCAATTATCCAGGGAAGGGGCCTTGTCGCGGTTCAACAACACCGCGATGTTTGTTTATTATTGGAAAACACGCCATCTTGGAAAAACTACCAGCAGCAGTCGCTGTTTGTTTTTGCCTTGAATTTCAATAATATCAGCAGCAGCAGTGGTTTGTTTTAACCCCTTGCATGGAAAGATACCAGCTGCTGCTGGTGTTTTGATCTTTGCTAAGGTGTTATTACTTTGTGTCTGGAGGAATGGAAAAACACCGAGTTAATCGCCATTTTTTGTCAACATGACTAAGCAGAAATTCAGCAAGCAAATATTTTCGTTAATATTTCTTCAAGGGATACACAAGCGTTTCACCAACGTGGCCGAACACCTCCCTAATACATTGGAGGTACATGTCAACCTTCTTATACGACGAGAGATTTCTTCGAGATTTATTTCTCGAAATTTAATTTTTCTCTCAGGACCATCAAAGGTATCAATGCACAAACCACATGAAGCCTGTAACTTTTTACTCAAAAGCTGATTCTGATTCACCCAGAATTCCCCGCAGCGAACTCCTGTTTACGCAGTCGCAGTTCCTGTACTGAACTCCTGTTCCCACAGTCTGAGTTCCTGCACACCACAGTCCGAACTCGTCTTCCCACAGTCTGAGTTCCTGCACACCGCAGTCCGAACTACAGTCTAAGTTCTCGCTTACATCAGCCTGGACCCTTGAGAGTTCCTGCAGTCCAGTCCCTACACCAGCACTCTCCTGATCCAGTTTATTGTTTTTCCTACAGCCCTTCTCAGGGCTACAACTACTGCGATATTTATTTAAACAGCCCTTATCAGGGCTAATCCGACAACTACGGCGAATTTCCTTTTCTTTTCTTTGCCAGCCAGCAACAGCAAGGTTTTCGCTCTCTCCCGTTTCCAGAGAGACGTCACTCCCGGCTGTCCAGTCTCTCTCCGGTTTCCAGAGACGTCACTCCCGGCTGTCCAGTCTCTCTCCGGTTTCCAGAGACGTCACTCCCGGCTGTCCAGTCTCTCTCCGGTTTCCAGAGACGTCACTCCCGGCTGTCCAGTCTCTCTCCGGTTTCCAGAGACGTCACTCCCGGCTGTCCAGTCTCTCTCCGGTTTCCAGAGACGTCACTCCCGGCTGTCCAGTCTCTCTCCCGTTTCCAGAGACGTCACTCCCGGCTGTCCAGTCTCTCTCCGGTTTCCAGAGACGTCACTCCCGGCTGTCCAGTCTCTCTCCGGTTTCCAGAGACGTCACTCCCGGCTGTCCAGTCTCTCTCCGGTTTCCAGAGACGTCACTCCCGGCTGTCCAGTCTCTCTCCGGTTTCCAGAGACGTCACTCCCGGCTGTCCAGTCTCTCTCCCGTTTCCAGAGACGTCACTCCCGGCTGTCCAGTCTCTCTCCGGTTTCCAGAGACGTCACTCCCGGCTGTCCAGTCTCTCTCCGGTTACCAGAGACGTCACTCCCGGCTGTCCAGTCTCTCTCCCGTTTCCAGAGACGTCACTCCCGGCTGTCCAGTCTCTCTTCTGTTTCCAGAGACGTCACCACCAAAAGCCATTATTGTTATTTACCATCTCTTATGGTAAAATAAATATCCAATCTTTTCAACTGTTCACTAGTGTTTGTCCTTTCTTCTTTGTCATTTGCCGTTATTTGCCTGTGTCTACCTTTTCTTAGTTGTCTGGCTGATTATTCGATCAACCTACCCCCAATGGGTCGGTCGGACGGTCAGTCCCGCAACAAGTTTGTTCCGATGGATCCTACACTCTGTAGACCGGTACCGTCTTGGCCTTCGGGCCTTGATTCCGCCGGTTTGAGGTATTGTCCTGTATAATTCTAGTTGGTGCACCCTCCCAGGCTTTGCCTTCTCACCCTTTGAGAAGGGGTTAGTTTATTGCTAATCGCCTGAGACTCCCCTACCGGGAAATGCCGAAGGGGCTGCCCAGGCATTTTTTTTTTTTAGGCCAGAGTGCTCTTACCTCTAGGGCGCTGGCTTTTCAATCCCACTTTCCCGACCTTGTGTCACATCTTACCTCTGTGGGAGGGAGATAAATACAACAAAAAAATAACTGACACATAATCACAAATTAGGCCGAAATGCAAACGCGTCGTTGCCGGCAGGAAACCTTCAACAAGAGAGGAAGGATCTCCTCCTCTCCCTCGTCGAGTGTGTGAGTAGCAGGGGGCGGGGGGGGGGAGTCACGTGACGTCTAACGGAGGTGGGCGGTCTCACCGCAGACGGGGACGTTGCCGCCTGAAGCAAAGTTTAAAATACAACCTCCTTCGTTTTTTGTTAACCTTTCCTCCCTCCTCCTTTTTTTTTCTTTTTGTTTTCCTACACTTAAAAAGAAACAAAGTCAAAATCGCTGAAAACTAAATGGCACTGCCTCCCGCCCCAACTATCTTTCTATCTTTTTTGCTTTTGACTTTTTTGTTTTTGTTTTTTGCAAACAAAAAATAAGATGTTGTTTCTCAATCTGCCCACGAGGACCGACTGTGACACAAGGTGGGTGGAGGCTTAATGTGAAGCAAAGCCACGAGCGTTGAGCGGTTACAAGTGCAGTAAGTTAATCGGAACACATTATGTAGAAGTACTTGTAAAACAAGCACGGTGATGCGACAGAGGATGGAGCTTGGCAGCCAATGTTAGAAATTCTTTTTTGCAACATGTCCAAGAGGAAGAGGCCATATATGACAACAATATTCTATGCATGGTCGAATGGTGGCTCTATAGAGATATAGGATACTGGCAGGTGTAATAACTTTTCTAGCCCTGTAGAGGGAGTCTACTTTCTTTGTGGTAGACTTGACAGCATCTTCTATGTGGTGGACACCAAAAAGCAAATGGTGTGAATTACTACTCTTTCTTGCTTCGCTTCGTTGGGATACGCTTTCCTCTTCACTCACTGAAGGCATGGGTTCGTGAGAGTCTTGACTGAGGAATTCCCCAACCAATCAAAAACTAGCACGTCGGTGTTAAATTGGTAAGCAACGCGAACTGGATAACCCCTATAAAAGAACAAAGAAAGTTCGCAGAGTTTCTTTTTTTTCCTCTGAGAGGGACCTAAGCGACGACATCGAAAGAACGTGCAAGAAGTATGCTCCCACACTAGCCCGGCCTCTTTGGCCGGGCAACAGAACACTTCAAAAAGTATGTACAAGCTTGCCTTGCCTCGCGCGCACTACCCCACACACAGAGTAGCATAATAAGGTAAATCTACACACAGTATCACACCCACTAACAAAAATAGACATACACATCTTTATCCCCTCGTGTTTGTTTAATTACAAAGAACATTTCTAACAAAGAACACAAGTTGAATAAACTTTACCAAAGAACATTTCTTCATTAAAACAACCTTTAATATTCCAAAATGCCTTTATCTAAAATAAATTGTTTGTTAATTAATGTTGGCATTCCAGATAGGGCGAGTAGCAATAAACTAACCCCTTCTCAGAGATAAGGTAAAGCCTGGGAGGGGTGGAACTTCTCAGACGATACGGGACCATATCTCCAAAAGAAAAAGGCCACACCAACATGACCCAGATTCTGACGAAAGTATTGTCAAAAACTAATCCTAAATCATGCCATTTTCTTTTTTCCTGTGACATTTTTTAAGTGTTCACCAATGTAGAACTCAAACTTTTGGTACATCTCCTCCATAGACTTTATTTCCATTTTATTGTACAGTGTGACCCCCTCCCCCCAAAAATGCCATGAATAAATTTGTTAATAAAATTTAACAATCCTTTCTGCAATCTAACCATATGTCGTACAAGTAAACTTCAGTCTATGCCTGACTTGTCCATCAAGTTTGTCATGAATGTCCAACAGTCTTTATTTTATTGCCGTTCAAATGATAAGCACACCTGGATACGACGTGCAACATTGTCAATAACTGTACTGTCTTCGGGATGTGTATGTTTCGTGAAAACGTGCACAAACCTCAGACAGTTAGCATAAACTCTTATTGACAATCGAAACTCTAGGGTAAATTGGTATATTTTAGACACAGGTTTATTGATCATCGACAAAGGTAAAAGTGAAAAGGAACAAAAACATTGTTTCAGAAACACGTAAATACAAAATGAAGAGACGAGGAGTTTAATAAAATTACAGAATAGAAAATATTTTGAGCATAAAAATTATGCTAGAAAGGGGAAAAATACATGCTAGGTGATAGCCTAATTACGGGAGGTTAAATAGAGGTTCATATGTAGTTTAAAGGTAAACAAAATTTGTGAGATAAAAAATATTAGCAGCACTATTAAATTCTATTCTTAGAGAGAAGGCAATATTTCTTATTGACGATGCTCAAAACGTCAGAATACTTAGAGACAGAAAAACTCTCCATGAGGGTCATGAAGTAGACAATTACATAGAGCAGAGGACAGGCACCGGAAAGATCTTGCCAGTGATGAGTTTGATGGAATCCCCTTAGAAAAAAGGGCCAGCTAGGGGATCTATTCTACGTTAGACAAAACGATAACTCTGACACACTCCTCTCTTGGCACTGCTCTGACTTGAGCTGTGATGGCCCTTTTCGATTCAGGAATAGCCTGGGCATTGTTTTGATAGGCATTATATTTGAGATAATCCCACAGAAAAAAATGTTGATGTGAAACCCATTCAGGATCTCACCTCCTACTGATGAGACGAGCACCAAAGTGTACAATTAAGGAATAGACTGAAGTTTATTTGTACAAACTATGGTTGGATTGCAGAAAGAATGGAATTTTATTAACGATTCCATGGGTGACATTTGGAGGGGGGGGCACACTGTATTACTGCTAAATATCTCAATTTTTTTTTATTATTCACGTCTCTGGTAGTTCATTCTTTTCTTTAAGAATTGGCCTCGTTTTCACATCTTAGGTAAAATTTCGTCTTTACTCCTAAAATAGGATTACATTTATAATAGAAATTGAAACCAAACAATGATGCGATATTAAAATGAATAAAACAATTTTATATATATATATATATATATTGCTGAGACTTTCGATATATAAAACTATCTTCTTTGGAGCAAGACTTTTTTTTTTCCCTCATTTTTATGGTATATCCCCGGGGGAAAAAAAACGTCTTGCTCCAAAAATATTTTTATATATCGAAAGGCTCAGCATATTATAAAATAAACTTTTTTTAAAAGATTTTATTCATTTTAATATTGCATCATTGTTTTCAATTTTTATCATAACTATTCATAACTGCATGATGCTTCATAAGATGTGATCATTTCTTTAGAATTACGGTTGTTTCGTTATTGGCATCGGCATGCTTCAAAAATTCTATTTTCTGAAGAACGCATTCTTCTATTTATATAAGAATCAAATACATCCTAAAATAGGGTACTGCTACCACGTCTGGGGAGGTGCCGCTCAAAGCACTCTTTCTTGCTTTGACAGTTTAAAGTTGTCTTCGCAATCTAGTGGGGTGATCTCTTCCCTACAAACCTCTTTCTCGCAGAAGAGACGTTGCTAGTCTCTCTACTTGATCGTTATTTCCATGGAAGGTACTCAAAATGCACTTTTGACGATAGGAGTTACAATGAAACTGCAGTAAAGTATTAAGATTTTAAATATTTATTACTGTTTATATATATATATATATATATATATATATGGCCCTTTAAGAGAATTATAATTAGGCTGTCAAATTTAATAAGTTCTATCCGACCGGGTCGTTGAACACTGTTTATAACAGCCTTCTAGGTATGTCCGCTTGTAAAGACATATATAAACCTTAATTCTCTTCCTTTGACCGTGGTTGTTAGGTTGGCCGCATGGTTTTAGGGGTTCAGACAGAAGTTAAGATGTTGACTTGGGTCTAAGATTCGAATCGTGTGACCGGCAGAACAATCATTCTCCACACTGATGATTCCCGAAAAAGATTGAAACACATGTGTATGTAGATCAGAATTTTTAAAATATTTATTTATTTATATATATATGCTTATCACATCTGTTGCTGGAAAAAAATTGGATCATTCTACCGCTCCAGAAAGTTCCCGATACCTGATTCAATCCTCTATCTATAGAAGAGTCAGATACCTCCTAAGATGAAGTACTGTTGCCACATCTGGGGCGGGGCTGCTCAAAGTACAAAACAATTTCACAATCTAGTGGGGGATGATTTCTTTACAACCATTTTCTCACGGAAGAGACATCGCTAGTCTTTCTCTACTCAATCATTATTTCCATACGCGTAAAATTGTCTCATTAATATAGATTTTCATTTTCTGTGACATTTAAACATTCCTTTGTATTTGGTCCCCCGATTTATAAAATCGGGGAACTTATGTTTTGAGGCATGTCCGTCCGTCCGGATTTTTCTCTGCAACCATCCATTGAATTTCTCTGAAATTTTGCATGCAGTTGTAACTTTGGTCAGGTTAGAAAGTGGCATTCTCCGATTTTTGAAAAAAAATCTGGTTAGCCCCCCAGGCAGTCGAAAGGCCCCGAAATGGCAAAAAATGATATTTTTTGCTCCATAACTTTTCATCCATCCATTCAATTTCTCTGAAACTTGGCCAAAATGTGGAGGCAATTGTTCCTTATAGAAAATAAGTATCGCTGACCTTGGAAAAAAATGTGGTTCGCGCCCCAGGGGATCAAAAGCCCCCAAAATGGCAAAAAATGACCCTTTTCTCCCATAACGTTTGATCCATCCATTTCAATTTTTCTTAAACTTGGCCAAAATGTAGAGCCAATTGTTCTGGATATAAAATGAGCATCCTTGACCTCAGAAAAATTCTGGTTCTCGCCCCCAGGGTGTCAAAGGGGGGTCAAAAATGGCCCAAATTGTTCAAATTTATTGCATTTTACACTTGCCACATCGAGTCACATACAGAGGGGGACCACACACGTGCGGCTTGTTTATGTTGTACGAATATTTTTATTTTGTTCTTATTCTTTGTTATTGTCGCCATCTTTTCTCCTTGGTCGGTTTTAACTTTCTAATGAACTCAGATTAATCGACCATCAGTAAAATGACAAGCAACTCGTGTTGTCAATCGCTGTAGTAATTATGCTGCGTTGACATTGTCGGTTGCCTCGCAACGGCGCCATTTTTAAGGGTGGCAGGGGGGGATGGGGTAATTTATATAGCACAAAGTAGAACCAAATGTTGCACTGTCCGGTGTCACCTTTGTCAATTCTATTTTTTCTTTATTCCCCCTGTCACTGCGATTGACAACAAAACTAGACGGCAGCCACCAAGTGCACTTGTACAATTAAAACACAAGTGCGGTGTGTTATTTGTCTAATGGTTACTGTTGCGGACTCTGGAATCTGCGATGTCCTTATTTATTTACCACCTCATGAGGGCAGATTTAGGCTGAAAAGATGAAGTATCAGAACTTTGCTCAGGATTTTGGTGTTTTTTAATTCTTTATATTATGTGTCACCACTTATCAAGGCTAAAAACCACTCGAGGATAAGGGTTAATTTGAATGATGATGAATATTATGAGAGGATTGAAAATGATGAATGGGATAGACAAACTTTGATTACTTATGAGGACGGTGTATGACAAGCATTTTTTTATGTGAAAGTGACCATGCTGTAGTTTGCAGAGAAGCAGTCCTGTTGCAATGTGTTCCATGGATAAAAACTTCTTGGAAATTCCGTTTGATGTTATGTACACGGAGGAAGAAAGGAAAGTTCTTTGCAGTTGTGGTAGGAAGACGAGTTCTTGTGAATGTCTTACAAGAAGGAACCAAACATTTGAACACATTCCATGGAAAATAACGACAGAGTAGAGAAAGACTAACAACGTCTCTTCTGTGAGAAAGGGGGCATAGAGAAAAGAGATCACCTTCCCACCCACCCCCACACACACTAAATTGTTTTTCGAAATCTTTAAGGCACTCAATTATGGGTTAACATTAACTTTAGGGCAATCCTAAAAAAATGCTGCTCGGCACTATTTCCAAACACCTTATTACATAAAAAAAAAAACATTTTGATAATACCTGGTGTGGTATTCAACCGAACTGGAAGTTTCTAGGGAATGTCAACTTCAAATGCGGTTCTTAGCCGCATGTATATCCCAGTCGAGGGAGATGACATACAACATCTAGTATTCCTAAATGGTCACCCATCTGATAATGACTGACTAAAACTTGCTTAACTTTGATCTAACGAGAACTGATGTGGCAACACGATTATTATGCCATGTCATAATAATAATACGTTCGGTAATACCTGGTGTGGTATTCACCCTTAAAGATGGGAATCCTAATTACTATAAAGGTACACAAACTGCATTGACACAATCTTCTTCTATTCATTGGCCTTTTGGCTAAGATCAAAGTGTAATATCTGTTCCGGGTAAATTTATAGAAGTGCACCTTTCGTATTTCGACCCCTAAAAAAAAAAAGTATCTTACTTTTTTGGGCAAATTACATGTAAACAGCCTCAACAAATATCCGTTATGAAAAAAAATTATGAAAATTTTTATTATTTTAGATTTTAGGAGGGGGGGTCACTTTCCTATATAAGTTATACGTAAAGTGAGCACCCATTTCTTGGCCACCGAATTTCACCTCTCGTGTTTCGACCCCTATATTTGTTGAGGCTGTTTACATGTAATTTGCCTCAAAAAGTAGAAACTTTTTTTTTTTTAGGGGTCGAAATATGAGTGGTGAGATTCGGTGGCCAACAAATGCGTGCTCACTTTACGTATAACTTATATAGGAAAGTGATCCCCCACCCCTCCTAACATCTAAAATAATTTTAAAAATCTCATTTTTTTTTTTTCATAGCAGATATTTGTTATGGATGGCTGTTTACATGTAATTTGCCAAAAAAAGTAGAAACTTTTTTTTTAGGGGGTCGAAATACGAGAGGTGAGATTCAGTGGCCAAGAAATGGGTGCTCACTTTACGTATAACTTATTATAGGAAAGTGACCCCCCCTCCTAAAATCTAAAATAATAAAAATTTTCATAATTTTTTTTCATAGCGGATATTTGTTGAGGCTGTTTACATGTAATTTGCCCCAAAACGTAGGATACTTTTTTTTTTAGGGGTCGAAATACGAAAGGTGCACTTCTATAAATTTACCCTGTTCCGATGGATACTGCACCCCATAGACCGGTATTGTCTTGGCCTTCAGGGCTTGATTTACGCCGGTCTATGGGTCTGTCCTGTGCAGTTCTAATAGGTCCACCCTCCCAGGCTTCGCCTCCCCTCTTTGGGGAGGAGTAAGTTTATTGCTTACTGCCTGAGGCGTCCCAACCAACATAACTGTATAAAAGTAAATTAAATGAATCATTAAAATTTTCTAAATTCCTTGCAGTTTTATTTGAAATGATAATTGCACTCGAATATATATTTATATAAACTTCTGTAGGTGTATATGTTTATATATTTCTATATATAGGATTCACTCAAACTAATTAACTGATCATTAGGAATTTTGGAACACAGCTGCTATGTGTAGGGGGTTATAATGTGGACTATATTTAGTTTGATTTAGTTTTATGCAAATTTTAACAGTAGGTATTATACATCAATTAATAAATTTTCTCAAATTTCAGCTTTTTTTTTTTTTTTTTTTTTTTTAATTTAAAAAAATTTTTTTTTAATTTAAAGTGTTCTAAGAGGTCATAACCTCCCATTTGAAAATTCGAATAGTTCAAATTTGCATTAAATTTGATCTATGCTCATGAGACGCCAATTAAGCAAGATTCCCAGAATTTCAATTTCTTATATCCACCTTTTTAAAGCCTTAAATTTAAAAAAAATTTCTATAATCAAAATCAATGGATTTTGATCAAAATTAGAATAAGGATTCAAGACATAAAGTTCAGTAGAATTGTATATTGATTTTTTATCTTTGTAAGGGGACTGAAAAGTGGTGCAAAACTGTTTTGTTTGGAGAATTAATTTTTACCTCTCCTGGGGCAGGTATTCTAGTTAAGTGTATGATAATAATTGAAAACTAGCTGTATCTACCCGGTGTTTCCCGGGAGTTTTTACTTTCATATTTTGTTATAACATGTTGAAAAAAGAAAAAAAAAATTTTAATTTTAAATTTTGCTCAGTGACCCCCACTCCTTCTTGTTGCCTTTTATCTTAATTTCTTACGAGAAAATAATTGAATGAATAGATGTCATTAAAAAAAATAATTGGTTTTGCAATAAAAAATGTTGAAATTTAAATTCCATAAATAATTTTGAGTTTTATCTTTTAGTAACGAAATAGACATAGTATGAAATATAAATTTTAAACCAACTCTTGCATGCCGATCCTTCCCCCCCCCCCACCCTTTATTTTAACCAGTCTTTTGAAGTTCAATTGAATTATGATATCGTTTGGTCATTAATTTAATGACCAAACGATATCATAAATTAGTTCAGATTCATAATTTAAAATTATAGCATTTTTAAAAAGAATTTAAATAGTTACATTTTTACGTGAATTGCCACAGACAGGTTTGACAATTTTATTATACTAGAATTATGGGTTTGACTGGCCCACATTCTAGTATATATTAAATACTAAATTGTTTTTAACACCAATATGTAGTTAAATCAAGATAAATTGTTTGGGACTATTAAAATAATTTCTAATGCTATTGATAATGTTTACCCATTTATTTTTTATTATCGCTTATGTTTGAAGTCATGTTTTGAAACATGATGTAAATCATAAATTTATGACGTCATGCTAAAGCTATAATTATTTTGTTGAGGTAATGTGTTAAGCTCTATTTATAAAGAAGTCTAAATAGGTAAGTTGGAAGAACGTCAGACTTAATATCTCAAGGTTTTAGTTTCTATTTCCGGTCATGGCATCCGCTTTATTTGTTAAGAATTTGTAATTTACGATTATGGCAAAATTTTCCATTTCTGGAAGTAGTTGAGATCTCTAATGAGACAAATTCCACAATGTATTTACGTTTAAAAAAAAAATTGTGACTGGCAGGAAAATTTTAACTGATGAAAAAAAATTGTGACTGACAGACAAACAAAATCTCTATTTATATAAGATAGATGCATAACGAGTGATCGTTCTTCATTCTAATGAAATCTAATGATAGGCTGTAATAGAAAATTAATCTGACTTCAAAAGTGAATTAACAGCAGACATCAAAGCTTCAAATGAAAATACCTTTTATTGGTTTATGCTGAAAAAGAAATCAAAACAGTTAACAGTCAGTCTTTATAAAGTGCGCCATGCGACCCACTTTGATCGGTGTCCTGGCTGCAACTGCCATGTGTGGGAAATGAATTCGCATGGGTGTTGTAAGAAGTAGTTCAGCGATTTGTATTTCTACACCAGAGCTTCTGATTGGTGGGACGTAGGTTAAGAGAACTTATGGGCATGGGTGGAATTACATTTTCTCAGTTATCTACGGCCCAAGAATTCCAAATACAACAGAGACAGGGACAAGGTAGACACATTTCTTTTCTTTCTTTGTTCTCTGACTAAATTCTATTAGGAGAAAGGGTGGATGTAGGTTAAGAGAACTTACTGTCATTGGTGGAATTATATTTCTCGATTATCAGTGAGCGGTGAGGGATGGCGATTGAGAATCCCAATTACCCAAGGAAAGAGAATGATGATGAAGGGGATGACATTTCTTTTCTTTGTTCGCTGACTGAGTGTTGTTAGGGAAGAGTTAGGGCCACACACAACTAATGGGAGACGGACCTCCCCTCCCCCGGACTTAGACAAGCTCGCCAAACTAGCTAAAAATCGTCCATTAACAATTAGAGCATAGGTTCCAAAACACAGAATTCTTGACTTGAAATTATACAAGTTTTCTTTTGTTTACTATTCAATCCGGATAATTAATCACTGATCAATCAATCACGTGGGAGTGTGGTAATCGATGGACCAGGCTCTTTGACATCTGCAGCCTTCATCAGAGCAGCAACTTTTCCCGAACTCAGGAACGGTCAAATTGGTGACGTCACCGATGCAGCGCGCGACGGTGTTGCATCCTGGCGCCGTGACCAGGATAGGGTTATATTCTGACAATGCTGCGAGGACGGGGTTACACACCTATCTATTTACATCAAAGGAAAGTAGTGCATGATACAATTAGAATAGGTAACTGCTATAGATGTATAAAAAAATGCATCACTCATCGTAGAACGGACATCTTGAAATATCTCCAACCAAAGAAATGGAACCATTTTGAAATTTGCCTTGAGTAGAGAAACACCCATGGTTGTTTAAATACTTTCAACGTTGCTTGTTCCAGAAGCTGTAATGTCATTCATAGTAGAATGTTTTATGTGGAAGCCAAATACACGTGTAGACGGTATTAATTTAATACTGGAACTGACACAAAGAACGAAAATTACTTGCAAGTATTTTGGTAAGATAATGTTTTAACTCTGATTATAAGAAAACCTAAATAATGTGAGGTTTTCACTTGTGTGTGTGTATAAACTATTATACACCTGTCAAGAACCCGGGTTCTGGATTGCTTGCTGACAATCACTTGGACACCAATGTTTAGTTTTTAATAAAGGTTTATTACAAAGAGAAGAAAGGTTACAGAAAACATCAGAGAGATGGGTTAATGTCGTACGCGTGTTAGAGAAAGACACAGACTGATAGCTCATCCCACTACACCTAACATTGTGTGCTCCATCATCTTAGTCACAAAAAAACATGAAAGAGACAGATTATTTTCATACGCATTAGAGAGAGAGAGGGGGAGACAAACAGATAGCTCGTCTTGCTATATCTAGTTACATTGTACGCCCCATTGGGGGCAGCACCTCATTCACATCTTTCCTGCTTGAAGTCTTGCCAGCCTAGAAAAAGAAAATCTCTAACTGGAAATAATGTGGTTCTACGACTTCCGTCTGGAGTCACCTCTGACCCTTAAGGTGTCACTCAAACTTTCCATTCAAACAACGGCTTTCGTTATGTAACGTTCCGACACAGGTGCACTTTACGCTGCTATTGCATTTTCTTGACCGGTTCTCGATAGATCACCAAAGTTTAGCGACGTTGAGCCTGGTCAGTACCAGATGGGTGAACATTTGGGAATAACAGGCGCTGTATGTGCGACGACGTCGACACTTCCCTGCAAAAACTGAAAAAAAAACTGAAAAAAAAACTGATCGAGTGTGTACAAACCGTCGAGAACCCAAGTTCTGAATCGTCTGCTGACAAAAAACCACTCGGACGCCGATGTTAATTTATGATAAGGTTTATTAAAAAGTGAAGAACAATCACAAAAGAAAATCGGAGATACGAGTTACTTGTGTACACGTGAGAAAGAACGAAAGACAGATAGCATGTCTTGCTATGCCTAATTACACTCCACGCACTTCCCATTGGGGACGACATCTTGGACACGTCTCTTCTGCTTGAAATCTCACCAGACAAGAGACAGAAAATCTTTTTCTTCCTTTCTGGTGTCACCTCTCAGCCTTAAGGTGTCACTAAAACTTTCATTCAAACAATGGCTCTCATTATGTAATAATCGTATTCAAACAGCAAACTTAAGCTTATACGCATATACGTATTGTGATGCGAAAGTTTGAAAACAGGATACCGCTCGGATTCTGATTTCTACAATAACCCAAAAGTCCTGAAATATAATGGCAAAAAGGACCAATAGCTCCACGCCTCCAACCAATTCCGCCCCGAACAAACACCTGTTATCGCGAATACTCTCTGGCAACATGAATTGGACGCTGGAGAAGTTCCGAGTTAACAGAAGAATCATTCACCTTATGTTGAGCTTGAAATGACTAATCAGCTTCCCTGCATCTCTTCTATTCATTTAACATCACTTTTCCCTTGTTCGGGGGTCAGACGTTTTTGTTTTTTTTTGATATAACACAAGCTCACTCTCCACTTCTTATGGGTCAACTGTCTTCAGATTCCACTCTGCAATCTTGTCTAATCTCACTTTTTAATATTTAAAACTGCAGTACATTACACCTTGCCATTTGAGGCGCGTATGTACGGCACCGGAGATGAAATAAGTACATACATCCATATGCATTAATTTCTTACAGCTCGCATAGCTGCTGCTGCTGCTTCCTTCACCATCTTATAGCTTACACATATACACACACATAAAATAAACACGTACATTAATTTATCATTAATATCATACACATCAGCGCTGCTGCTGTTTCTTCCTTCTCTACACACACATTTAATATATATATGTAGAATCAAACGTAATTAAACATATCTTTTTGTTAGCATTTTTTGTTTTACTTAGGATTCCCTACAAATTAATATTAACCGAAAATTTAGTTATGTTACAGAAAGGAGCCATGTTGGTAGTTTTATTTTAAAGCAAAAGGACAGACAGTTAATTACGAAAACATTTGTTCATCTATTTTTTTTTTTTTCTGCCTTCAGTCTAACGCTAAAACATTTTGTCTTCCCACCACTATTGGTCGCCATGACAATCCATTATTTGACCCCTTTTTCCATTATCACCACCATCACCCAACTAACTGCTGAATCGGCCTTAAATTGACACCTTAGCACTGACTCATCAGCCACTTTTCCTCTTTTTCTGTCGTTTTCAAAACTAATTTGTTTTTTCTTTGGGATTTTTTTGGGTTTTTTAATAAACAAATGTTGAGTCAGGTGATTTTTTTTTTTCTTTTTTACCTAACTTCACATTACAAAATGAAATTTTTAAAGTTCCGAGCTATATTTTTATCTATACTGTGAATAAATAAATACTGTTGCCAATACCAACAATAGCATTTTAGGTGGGTATTTCTTACTGCAACTAACCGAATAAGAAATGGGTTAAAAAACAAATGTGAAACAAATGTTACCAAAGGCAAGATAAGTTACTCTTCTGCCTACCTGGATAAGTTTATTTGTATTTTAACTTATTTTGTTCAAAACAAACCTGGTATCTACTCTGTTCAGTTTGAACGAAAAATAAATGTCTGGCCATAAGCCCGACACGAGGACCCTTGATGATCGCTCAAAATTCGAAAATTGAATAAAATACTGATATAACATTACATTTTCACATGAATGGTGACATTCATTGGGTGTGTTAACACACAAATAAACTTATCCAGGTAGGTAGAAGAGTAACTTATATTGCTTTTGGTAACAATTATTTTCTCCACTTTTTCGTTGTTAGTTACAGTAACTAATACCCCATTTTTTGTTGTTGTTGCTCATTTTGGATTTGAATCGCTAACCTCAGGTTGACTCTAGCCTTGTTAGTGTAAATCTATAAAATACATATTTATGGCAATTAAGCTACAAGGAGGCGTCCGTGTTTCTTCCCCATAGGGAATCGTCAGGCTAAGTGCACGGATTTTTTGCTACTGATTGTTTTTATATGTCCAAATGGTGTTTAGTCTAGCTAACTAACCAATCAGATTCGTTATTTCCATCCCATGGGTTGATATTTTCATTAGCCAATGACTGAGCTTCTCTCAAACAAATGCCCGGTTGATCTTGACATAATTCTGCTTTGTTTTGTTTGGGTGTGGCGCATCCCTTTTGTGAATGTACCACACCCAAACAAAACAAAAAAAAATCTGTGTGTTTAGCCTGACGATTCTCTATGGGGATGAAACACAGATGCCTCTGTTCGATTTAATTGTTATAAATATATTTTCATACTTTACTGCTAAGCTCTACTCATGTATTGAGCACTGAAGTAGATACTGAAAATCTATACACAATATATTATATCATCTTATTATAATATGTGTATACATGGAATATCTCTGTCTTATCTATCTATATATATATATATATATATATATAAATATTTTCAAATTAACACATATACACGTTTCATGCCACCCTGCAATCATCAGTATTTCAACGTGACTTATTTCTGATTGAGCTTCTTTCCCCAAAACTTTAACAGGACGACACCATACTTTGTAGTTAAAAGTTTTGTTTCAACTATTTTAAGTAAAGAATTTTGCGAAGCAATAGCAATCTGCTAGAATCATCTAGTGATATATATATATATATATATATATATATATATATATAGGGTGGCCCAAAAGTAGGTTTACAGTTATCATTTATAGGAGTATTTTATATTGCTTGTAATTAGCAAGTAACTTCAACCATATAAAAAATAGTTTAATAACTGTAAACCTACTTTTGGGCCATCCTGTATGTGTGTGTGTGTATGTATATATATATATATATATATATATGTATACACTGGCGTAGAAACATCGCACAAAAGACGCTTATCAAGTAACAATGGAAATAAGTTTGTTTATTCTTGTTTTTGATAAAAAAGACACAATACTGGTCAACTCTGATGGAATTTTATTCCGAAATTAATAAGATTTTTAAAAAAATAAATAATAATAATAAATTAATCTTGCGTTGATATTGGCTTATATTTTCAATTTTCATGTGTATTTTTATTTATATTTAGAATTTTTTCTATTCAAATATAAATTTTATAACTTGAAGTAATTATAATAGTTATATTCAATATTTTTATGTAATTTTATACCATTTCAATGTTATAAAGGACATATTCACGTCATTTCATAAAACTTATTTTTTATTCAGCATACAATTGTTTCGGCAAACACCAATATATTTGTAAAATGCTCTTGCGCATTTATTTCTTGGTGTGGCTATCTTCAGTGCTAATTTTACAAAACAAAGCAAAAACGCAAAAAAAAAAACATGGAAAACTGGGCGATCAAAGCCTAAAATTACAATCAGTACTTATTATCAACATTATATATACTAGCAAATATATGCGACCGGAGGGAGCATATTTTTTGCTAGGCTGCCGCGTCAGAAATGAATGTTCACCCGTAAACCGATGGAGCCCCAGTCATATTTCTTGGGTGGTTAGACATTGATTTTCTTTGTTTCCGACCAAGAATATTTTTAGTTAAAAATAAATTTTTTAAAGATTTCGACCCCACCCCAATTTTTTTTACCCTCCCCATAAATAGAAATATTTTTAGTTAAAAAAAGAAAAAAGAAAAAGGAAAAAAAATTTACCCTCCCCGAAAAAATTTTTTTACCCTCCTCCATACATAGTATTTTCAGTCAAAAAAAGGAAAGAAAAAAATTATCCCTCCCAAAATTTTTTTTACCCTCCCCCATACATAGTAGTATTTTCAGTTAAAAAAAGGAAAAAAAAAATTGACCCCCCCCCTAAAAAAAATTTTATCCTCCCCCATACATAGTTAAAAAAATTAGGAGGCGCCTCGCTTATATCAAAGAACTCGTTTAAATATGCTATTGAAGGCGCCTACGTCATATCAAATAACCAGTTTTGTTATTCTTCCAAAATGGTTACCCATTTAGTAATGGCCGAGATATTTGTTGCTTAACTTCAATCTACAAGAAAACACCTTGTCTTAACAACGTAATGAAAATAAAGTATGATAATGTGAAAAATCCTCTCACAATCACGTTACTTCCGGAAAGATGAGTCAGCAATTCTTCCAAAATGGTCACCCATTTAGTAATGGCCGGGATATGTATTGCTTAACTTTAATTTACAACAAAACACCTTGTCTTAACAATGTAATGAAAATGAAGAATGATAATGTAAAAAAAATCCTCTCGCAATGACGTCACTTCCGGAAGGATGAGTCAGCAATTTATTTTTCCAAAATGCTCACCCATTTACTAGTGGCTGGAATATGTTTTGCTTAACTTCAATTTACAACAAAACACTTTGTCTTAACAACGTAATGAAAATAAAGAAATATAATGTGAACAAAAATTCTCTCAAAATGACGTCACTTCCGAAAGGATGACTTTGCAATTTTAACAGTACTTGCCATTCAAAGTATGTTTTAAAGAACATGCTGGTTTCTTAATGAAATGTGTTTAATTAATTGTATGAATAATTTTTATTAATATCACCTTATCGGAAAATATTGTAAATACATATGTAAATTTGATAATAGCAGTTATAAGTGTATATTTGTAAATATGAATTTAATTGAAGTTTAAAAGGAATGACTTATGTAAATGGCAAAATCCTTCTAGTGTCTGAGCGACTTTTTGTAACAGTATATAAGGAAGTTGAAAAAGTATTAGTGTAAGATTCTTGACACATTTTCTGTTCTATTCGCAGTCTCGTCTTGAAATTTCTTTCTACTTTGTTTATATGTTTACGGCGGTTTTTGTAGTACTATATATAGAAGCTGGCAGACTAAGTAAATAGTAATGTTACTGTGATGGAGTTTCGGCGACAGACAGATACATAATCTCCATTATTAATAGATACTCCACATGGAACTATGGTCTCTTTATATTCATGTGGTAACATATATGTATAATTATTTATAATACATATATATATATAATATATATACACATATATATATATACACACTGGTGAAGCGATGTAGTATAAGATAAATCTGTTATTCCTCTTTTTATTCTTTGTTATTAAGTCTGTGGAAACTCTTGTGAATTCTCTCTAGAAATATGTGAATTGATTGCACGTTGTGAGAAAAAATCATAAAATGTGAAGAAGAAAAAATAGTTTATAGTATATTTTTGATCGACATAAAAATAAAGAGGTCATCTCCATAAATAGGTTTTGTGAGGTAAAAACTTTGATGTTTATTGCTGATTCATGTCTGAGTTCTTTTTTTATCTCTTTTCAAAGTGTGTGTCATCATTATATTCCGTTTAACGTCCGTTTTACATGTTGGATGGTTTGTAGAAATTGACTTTCAAGCTATCTCAGGCCAAGTCTTTATTTATCTCCATTTCTCTTGTACATCCTTATCATTTCCTCCACTGATACTACCAGATCAGGCTGTCTGAAGATACCGACTTCCTGACTTAAAATGCACCAAACATTAATGTTTTTTTCCTTTCCCTTTGCAAAACTCAATCATGTTCTGCAAAGCCAAAAACAAAAACATTTTTCCTCTACAAAACAATCCAACCAAACACAATGAATACATACTTGAACATATGAATAACTTCAAGTATAAAAATTGTTACCAAAATGACCGGATTCGGCATTACATAAACCAAAAAGCGTTGATATGCCGTAAAACAAAACGACCAGACCAATCACTTTCTCCAATGTTTTATTTGGATTTCCCCTTTCAGCTGATCCTGGTACCTCAATTTTTCTACATTTTTTAACCCAAGAACTTTCATCCATTCTTTAAACATGAAGTCTACTCTTCTGCACACATTTTCTTATTCTATCCAGATTTAATCTTCCTCATCAAATCAAAGTATGTCTTTAAGACTCACATTACACATCCATCGTATCAGTCTATTATTTCTCTCTATGCAATGCATATCCTCAATTCTCACTGGCCATGTTTTACTTCCATAAATAAATACATAGCATACACATGCCTGATAGACTCTTCCCTTGGTTGACAGTGTTAACACTCTGCTGGTTAGTAATGACAGAAGTTCCCTGAACTTACTCCATCCACTCCTAATCCTTGCAATCACACTAGCACTGCTTCTCACTGTGCTCATTATTTAACTATATTTAAATGCAGATGTGTAAAAATAAGGTTTAAATCGGAATTCACACATAAGGTTCAAATTAAGTAGCTAAGTAGAAAATTCCATTACAAGTTTTAGGATTACATGAAAGGACATGTTATGCACTGATGAAGCCTCTTTGTGAACGTTTGATAAATTTTGAATACTATAAATGTGTATATTGACGAAATGAACAAAAACAATTGTTTGTAAATAAAATGTTTTTTAATGAACTAGAATTCTATTTATTATTAAATGTTTTCTTCGCTAGCTGTAGAATGCGCACTAACATGGCTGAGTGTTCTCTAAGCCTTACGATCTTGGGCCAAGTTTTTCGCTTGGTTTATGTTCATGTTCGTCCATTCACAGACGTTGTCTATCCATCTTTTCTTTTGTCTACCTTTCGACCAGCTTTCTTGTAATATGCCTTCAACGCATATTTTGCATAGCCCGACACTGGAACGCTTAACGTGACCAAACAATCTCAAGACTTTACATTTGATGGCAGATGATATTGATGAGATGCCAGTGAGTTTTCGCAACTCTTCGATACTAATGTAAATGTTATACAACATCGTTCGTACTAATAGCAAGAGAAGGTCATTTATGGAAGAGATTTCACAAAAATGGCGACCTTGAACCATTTGTTAGACAGAGTAAGGAGAGGGCTGAGAGATACGAAGCTGTGATTGGGCATTCAAGATCACGTGCTTAATTGGGGGATTAAGAATATCTTTGAAATACTTCTAGAAAACTGACATTTTTTTTTTTTTCGAAAGACTTTAAAAAGATCTATCTTTTTTTTTTATTTAAAAATGCTTCTTTTAATCTCTTAAAATCGGATCTGTTTCGTTCGGTTTGAATACATATTTGAAGATATAAAGAACTTGAAGCCTAAATAACCGAAAAGGGTTGATATGCCATAAAACAACTAAACCAAACCAACCGGCTTCCTTGTATTATGCCTTCAGTGCATATTTTGCATAGCCCGACACTGGAACGCTTAATGTAACCAAACAATCTTAAGACTTTACATTTGATGACAGATGATATTGATGGGATGCCAGTGAGTTTTCGCAATTCTGCGATACTTATCTCATCAGATAGTTTATAAATAATGAAACGCATCATGTGATTTTGGAAAGTTTCTACTTTCTGATGTAATTTTACAGTCCAGTTGACTTATTCAAGTCCGTATAAGACTACAGGAAGGACATATGCATTATAGATTTTCGCTTTGGTTTTGTATGGTATGCGTTTAGAAGTTAGGACGGTTTGCGCGGTTTTCTTTCTTGTGCAAGCGGCCCAACCTAAACTGATCCTGTGATTTACAGCTGTTTACCCGTCATTAGATGAAGACAGCTTTTGCCCAAGGTAAACAAATTCTGTAACTTGTTCGATTTGTTGGCTGTTGATGTTAAGACGAGTTTGTTTTTTATCAGTGTTCATGCATTTAGTTTTAGGTGTGTTTAATAGAAAGACCAACTTTGAGTATTCACAAAATTATCCAGAAATAACCACAAATCAGAGCTGAAGTTGCTGGTTGCAGCTATGTCATCCGCATAGCTCAGATTAGACAAAAGATGGCCACCAATTGAAAAACCAGAGCTACATTATTGTTCTGTTTTCCAATTTGGAAAACTAGGATTATATCATCTTAAATTAAGAGCTATAGTCGTATCATACACTATTGAGCTCCTATACAAATCTTTTGTGTGAACATAAAAAATGTATAATATATACAGGGTGTTTCAAAAGTTTTGGGAACATAACGATTTTTAATAACTCAAAAACTATTAGGAGTTGAAAAATGAAATTGGTACCGTTGGAAAGGTTAAAGTTTCAAGTTTTGTGGGGAATCTTCAAAGTTGCTCAATATGAGCACCATTCGTCACACGGCAGACATCTAGTCGATAGTCCATTTCCTGCCAAACGCGTTCCAGCATCTTGACGTCAATGGTTCCCACAACTGCCGTTACTCGAGCCTTTAGTTCGTCAATATCTCTTGGAAGGGACGGCACATAGACTTGTTGCTTGACAAAGCCCCAAAGGAAAAAGTCACACGGGGTAAGATCTGGAGACCTAGGAGGCCAGGGCATGAGAACGTCATCACCTCGCCCAGATCTCCCAATCCATCTACCAGGCAGCCTTGTGTTAAGAAACTGCCTTACTCTAAGACTCCAGTGTGGTGGTGCACCATCTTGTTGAAAAATGAAGTCATCAGATTCTGCTTGTTCCAACTGAGCCATTAACCAGTCTTCCAGCATGTTGAGATAGGATTCACCAGTGATAGTTGCCTCTTCAAAGAAGAACGGTCCATAGACACCTTTCTTGGAAATTGCACAAAACACGTTCACTTTTGGTGAATCTCGCTCGTGCTCAAGAAGTTCATGAGGATTCTCAGTACCCCATATGCGAGTGTTATGCTTGTTAACTTTGCCATTCAGATGGAAGGTCGCCTCATCGCTAAAAACAAGCCGGTCATCAAAGCCGTTATCTTCCAACTTCTCTTGCAATGCAAAAGTCACGGCGAAGTGGCTTATCAGTGTCCTTCAACTTTTGGACCAACTTGAGCTTGTAAGGTACCATTTGCAGTCGTTTCCTTAAGACACGCCAGACAGTTGCTGGAGCAAGCTGAAGTTCCCTGCTGGCTCTTCTCACTGATTTACGGGGGCTCCGCTGAAAGGCTGTCCGAACTTGCTCAACTTCATCTTCTGAAGTTGAAGGGCGACCTGTTCGCTTACTTGGGCACAAACACCCATCTTTCACAAATTTAGCATGCCATCTGACAATGGATTTCCTTTCAGGAGCTTCTTTTTTAAATTTCCTGCGAAATGCACGCTGAACACATGTCCACGATTCAGTCTTTGCAAATTGGAGAACGCAAAATGCCTTGTCTTGTTTAGAGAACGCCATTACTGCACCTGGAAAGATAACACGAAAATCATTAGTATGACCAAAAACTTGATTAAGCAAGCTTTAAAATGGCACCAGTTTCATTTTTCTACCTGGAATAGTTCATGAGATATACGCATTTGTAATGTTCCCAAGACTTTTGAAACACCCTGTATATTCAAAAGATGAAAATAAAAAGTTGTATAAATACAATATTTATTAAAACATCAGAAGTTCAAAAGTAAAAAAATCTCATTATCCTTAACCCATAGATTTTCAAAAAAATTCTTATCAGAGGATAAAACTCGGTACCTAAATGTAAATATTACCGGTAACATTAAACTTTGAAAATTAATACATATATACAAAACTATTTTGGCTAATAGGAACCTAAAGTTAGGACACTCACCGCCAACAAAAATCCGGTTAAAGAAATTCATAAAAAAGAAGTTCATGTGTTGTTAAAAGGCTGAGTGTTCTATCACAATTAGCTAAGTTCGTGTATCCTGCATGCGTAGAAGTCCATGGGAAATGTGAAGAGGTGAGAGATGGCATATCCAATCCAAAGGATCGAAATATAGGTTATAATATATAGAAGAAAATGTATATAATTCGGATAGGAATCAATTTCCAAAAGCAAAAGTGATGCTCAATATTCAAAATATCCAATAGAGCTATTAATAGAGTATTACATTCAAGATTATATCCTTCTATGACGAAATAACAATTTCAAAATAAAATAACTTTTACACATTTTTCTAAAGGAGCCGGAGATAGGTTAGTTTGAAAGTCAATTTCTAAAAGCCGTTCAACACAAACAAACGTTAACCTGCATATGATGACTAGATAATAGATTAAAACCATGTAAAAAAAAGTTAATCGTTTTACTAAAACGAGTGTTGATCTGTATTTTTGATAGCTGAAGTAATTATTACATGACAAACACTCTATATATAAAAATGGCAATGCCTGTGTGTGCTCCCCGTAAAAAGGAATGTTGAGAATCTATAGTGTATTCATATATAAAATTTACAATGAAAGTGGTCTTGAATCTTTAAGTTCCCTTCTCCTTCACCTAAGGGATGTATGCGGCAGAACCTCCCTTAAAACTTAAAATATATCCTATTTTTATGAAATTTAAATCATATATGTATAAAATTATCCAGTAAAAAGTGGAAGTGGTCCTGAATCTCTATGCGCCCCCTCATTAAGCTGAATCTCTGTGGCCGCTGTTAGGGAGATATGGCAACAAAACCTCCTTAAAACTTCTAATACATATATTCGATTTTAATGAAATTTAAACCATATATATGGGACTAATTCAGAGTTTTCCCAAATTTCAGTTTCCTCCGACTATATTAGAGGACAAAATGGTGGCAATAATGTGCTATGATCATCGTGGAAAAGGACAGTGTTCCTCATTAAATCTCTGGTGCTACCAGCTCAGGCTGTCTGAAGATACCGGCTTCCTGACTTAAAATGCACCAAACATTGTTATTGTTTTTTTTTCTTTCCCTTTGCAAAACTCAATCATTTTCTGCAAAGCTCAAAACAAAAACATTTTTCCTCTACAAAACAACCAAATCAAATGCCATGAATAAATATTTGAAGATATAAAAGACTTGAAGCATAAAAAATTTCGCCAAAATGACCGGATTCAGCATAAAATAACCTGAAAAGGGTTGATATGCCATAAAACAAAACAATCAAACCTCATTAAATCCCCAGCAACGTCGGGTCTTCCTGCTGGTATATTATAAAACTAATTTCATATCACCTCGTTTACATACGAATTGGTATATAATTTGAGTTTTTAAAACAGTTGGTGAGTCTGCTGAAGAGAAAAAAAATGAAAGGTGAGGGGGGGATGCTTTTAAAGTTTGTTTCTTAATCTAAATGAATACATACGAAAGTTGGGCTCATTTCTCGCACTAACGGTACAGTCAAAGTGCACTATTTTTCACACCATCTTTTTTTATATACTGCTTATGTATGTATATGAGATATCAGGTGTACGGTTAACTAATTTGCCTATTGGTTTAAAAAAATATTTTATTAATTAATTGGTACTTGTCGACTTGGCGTTGGTAGTTTCCGGATGTTTATGTCGACGGTCGGAAAAAGTCAAATGAAAAGTCGGTTGCCTGCGTCCAAAAAATCCAAAACGAGGCTGATTGCACAACTGGAAAAAATGTTTTTTGGGTTTTTTTTTACACCTAAATTTTTTTTTTTTTTTTTTTTTTAAGAAAATATCACTGAACAAGTGTTAAAAAGGTGTTAGGGTTAGAGTTCATTAAAATTCATTATGTGATCAATTTTTATTTCCAATTAGTGAATTTTGCGATTCAATCAATTAAAATGTTGTCTACTTATTTTTTTCGCATTCTGATTGAATAAGCACTTCGGCATTTCCCAGCCGTCTATGTAAACATCCGGAAACTACCGATGCCAAGTCGATTTTAGCTTAGATCCTAATCTGGACAAGTACCAATTAACTATTTTTTATTGTCTTTAATGCAATGATTGTTTTTATTTTAATATAAGAAATAGTTCTGTTTTTCAATATTGTTTTATTTCCTGAATAAATATTTAGAATTTGTTCACATTTAGAGGGTCCGATTTGATTTCTAACAAGTTGTGATCTATTTCTAAATTGCAAGTGAAAAGGCCAATGCATTTCTTTGTTTTATCTTTACAGTCACATTAAAAAGATAAATACATTTGTATGGGAATAATGTTTATCTATATGAATAAATGAGAAAAGTTGTGTTTCGGGTTTACAACAAAGTTACGAATAAAATGTTTATTATTTTTAATTAATTTTAAAAATATTTCTAGTAGCGAGCTAGTAATATATATTTATAAGTTTAACGACATTTATATTGGGTTGGCCAAAATGTTCGTTGGCTTGTCTTTTTGGGGAAGGAGGAAGCCAAACATCAAGGTTAGAAACATCACCGAGTTTATGCAATTCATTTTCCACGCTCGATTTGGAAATCCTGAATGTCTGCAATTTATCTGGTTGTCAAACGGCGATCTTGTTCAAGTACAGCTTTCACATTGGTCACTGTCGGTCATCTTTGGTCGGCCAGAGCACGGAGCATTTCTCACTAAAAATGTTCCTTTTCGAAATCGAGCAAACCATTTCTGCCACACCCGTTCTGTAACAGCATTCTCCTCATACACATGACATATCTTTATGCAGGTTTATGTAGATTTTTTTTTTTTCTCTAGTAAAAAAAGCATCAGATGTCAGTAGTGCTCTGCATGATTTTCCATTTCAAGGCCTGAAATACAAGCAAAGATGTTAGAACTCCTCTCTCAGAGGTTTATTACACACTGACGTCAACATATTCGCTACACCAAATACAGGATTTGAAGAATAGGAATATAAAACGATCTTTAGTAAGCCAGAAAGATGACATTCAAAAAACGAAAGAACTTTTTGGACAACTTAATGTTAAATTTTTATTTACGATCTAATAATGATGTTGTAATGGGACTCCCAAGTCCAGCAAAAAATGTCCATTTGGTTTTTAGTATCTACTCATGAAGCATAAAGCTCTCATATAAAACACACAAAGATAACTTACAGATTCTTTTTTTTGTATGTGGAAATAGTTTTCCTTTTTTCCGTCGTTTTTCTTCAAACTAAGTTAACAGCAAACTTATTGATTTCCAATAACAACCGCCTCTGATTATCAACCAAAACTGCTGTCCAACTGTCTCCAAAGAAATAATTGCCACAATTGGGAAGGACAACCCATCTTCCAGCTGTTAAATCTGATTTACGATCAAGGTGACCGTATAGTGCTCGGCGTAATTTTATGCTCAGTTCGATCTGCTTTTGTAGGTCGATTTCTAACATTCCAGAATATATTTATATTTATATATATATAATATATATATATATATATATATATATATATGTAGATGTCATTTATTTGTTTATTTTGCCTGCGATACTTTTGAACGAAAAACATTCTACCTAAATGCTAATTGAGAATCATTTTCCCTCACCTATGTGATTGCCCCAGATGGGGAGCGACATATATATTTTTTAATATCATCTACTGACATGTTTAGCCGTTATACGACTCCTCAGCATGGCTGAACCTAGCGAGATTTTACCTCCAGGAGGTTAGACACAAGGTCAGGTGTGGGTTTGAAAAGCCAGTGCACTAGGATTAGCGTGCTCTGGCCTACAAAAAATGCCTTAGAAGCTCAGTCGACATTCCCCAGTAAAGCCGCCTCAGGCGACTATCAATACATTAACCCCTTATCAAAGAAGTTAAAGCCTGAGAAGGTAAACCTCCTGGGACTGAAAAGGACCCTACCTCAGCAACAAAAGTCACTGTTAGACTGACTGTAGAGGACGTATCCCCCGATACAAGTGTGTGTGTGTGTGTGTGTGTGTGTGTGTGTGTGTGTGTGTGTGTGTGTGTATATTTTTATATATATAATATATATATATTATACTAGCATGAAGACCCGACGTTGCTCGGGATTGAATGAGGATCACTACTATATCCTTTTTCACTATGTTCATAACACCATATTTTCTTTTTGATTGCCCATCCTGTTTTGCCCCCTAATATAGTCGGAAGAAGCTGAAATGTTGGAAAACTCTCTGAATTAGTGTCTTGTACATATGGTTTAAATTTCATTAAAATCGGGTATACATATTTGAAGTTTAAAGGTGTTTCTGTCGCCATGGGTCACATAGGGGGTGGGGGGCATGTAGATATTTGGCACATAGATGGTAATGTAAATATTCGGGACCATTTCCATTGTCTTCCCCAGAAAATTTTATACATATGATTTAAATTTCATAAAAATAGGATATGTGAAGTTTTAAGGGAGTTATGACCTCATAGTCCCCCACTTAGGGGTGCACTTAGAGATTCGGGAACACTTCCATTGTCTTCCATCGGTAAATTTTACATAAAAATACACTTTTAGATTTTATGTAGATTAACTAGCCTTTCTTTCTATAAGGAACACACAGTCATTAAGTTATACATATATATATATATATATATATATATATAACTCAACTCTGTGTGTGTAAGATTATGAGTCCCACTGTACATCCTTAAATATTGTTTTTACCCGGTCTGTACTGATTTGATGTATCCAAATCCCTACTCTAATTTGCTGTATATTTGGGAGTGTTAAACTCTATAGCCTTGATGCTTTGTGTTAGCTTTTAAATTGGTGTCTAATCCCTGTGCTGATGAAGAGAACCGATATTAATAAAGATATATCGTCTCAGAAACGATCGTACACAAACACTTATGTTAAATTCTTGGAGCGCAAATAAATGATCATGTAATAAAGTTTACAAAAGATCTGTTATATATATATATATGTATATATATATGTGTATCGAGGCAGCATTTTTTCTCTAAGGCACGTATTATTAAAAATAACCGACAACTCGTGTCTGGATATTTTAGTATGGATCCCTTCCATTTTCCGGATTAAAGTCCTAATCTCGGATGAGAATTGGCTGATGAATCTGCCGTAATTTTCTTTTAGGCCCAAAGTACTTTCTGACCCATCTGGGTCCATCTTAAGTGGGAATAATGTCAATCAGGTAAACAGTGATAAAAAAAACTCCATTTCTTAGACGTCTTAATAGATACTAATAATAATGATTTTGTAACATCTACATATAAAAAAAACCTAACAAACGACTAACAAAAACTCATGCACGCTTAACTTCGTTAGTGAATGCCCCTTTAAATATAAAATAGCCATTATTAAAAACCTACTAACGCGAGCTAAATTAATCTCCTCCTCCCCAACTCTCTTTCAAAATGAACTTAAAAATATAAAACAAACCCTAGTAAATAATGGTTTCCCTAATTATATCATCGACCAACAAATTCAACTATTTAAAAATAATGCTGCTAATAATAATAATAATAATAATGAATCCAATTCTCCACTCAACAAGTGTATTAAACTATTTTACCGCAACCAATTTCACCATAATTATAAAATAGACAAACAGGTTCTTAAAAAATATTATTAATAAAAACGTACTCCCCACCGACCCAAATAAAAAAGTTAAACTAATAATTTACTACAATAAAACTAAAACCACCAATCTTATAATTACAAATAATTCTTCACCCTCGATTAGAGTCTTAGATAGAACGGGCCTAGTATACAAGTTTAATTGTCCATTGGGAGACTGTCTCTGACAACCAAGTAAAAAAAACGTATATATCGGCTCGACTACCACGACTTTATCCAGGAGGTTGACCATGCATCTATCTGATAATAGTGCCATAGCCAGACACCTCATTAACGAACATTCCTGTCCCCGCTCGCAAATCCGAAAACTTCTTGTGGACAACACTAAAATCCTAGAACACAATACTAATATACAAAAACTCCATATACTAGAAGCTTTACACATCAAAATAAAATAAAAAAACGATTATTAACAGGATTAATTTTAAAACTAGTACTAATATACTTAAATGTTTATAATACTAAATAAATATAGTTTCGTATTTAAATTCTCCTGCCAAAATTAACTACAAACTCACTCCAGGTCTTTACCTGATTGACATTATTCCACTGAAGATGGGTCAGAAAGTACTTTGGGCCTAAAGGAAAATTACGGCAGATTCATCAGCCAATTCTCATCCGAGATTAGGACTTTAATCCGGAAAATGGAAGGGATCCATACTAAAATATCCAGACACGAGTTGTCGGTTATTTTTAATAATATATATATATATATATATAATTATATACACACACACACACACACACACACACACACACACACACACACACACACACACACACACACACACATATTTCTCTTTGTTTAATTTTACTTCAAAGTTCTCAGAAATCAAGAGGCCCCTTCGTGGGGCTAACACTTGATCTCTATATGAGATACATAGATATTCGAATATTTTATTAAAGTTCTCCTTCACCTGTCAAACGTTGAATTAGTAAAGAAGTGAAGAACATTAATTTTCCTCTCCCCAATTGACCAGCAAACTGTTATAGAATCTTTCTTGTGGTCTATTGGTCTTACCGGATTCTAGGACAAAAATTCATCTAGTCTGGTGGAGTATCCAGCTAAGTGGTGTTACTTGAGGTAACATTACTTGGAGGTGGTGCACTATTCCTTGTATAATCCAGTGTGGTGTAGCCATACTGAGAGGATCCTATTTGGGTTTCGAATACTGTTATTTTGAATAGTTGGTCAGGGTTTACTTGTAGAGTGAAGTATCCTTATGTCAGGTTGTCCTGACAAACCCTTGTACAAAGAGATTGATAACACGAGAGGTTAGTGGGGGGGGGGTGTAATTTATGAAACTGGATAAGCAAGGTAAAAGATTGTTCTCATTCCATCAGCCATTCCTGAATAAAAGTTTTAAGTAAATTTTAATTTTATTCTTACTTACTATTGCCTGTAGTAAGACTTGAACCTTCAACCAATTTTGGGAGATATATAAACCTGATCTTTATATATATATATTTTGCAAGCAAATCATTATCGATACAAGTCTGATGAAAGACGACAGTTTTCCGTTTTGTTTAATTTCTTAATTGTTTTCTCGACTCTGCAAGCTAGTTTTCATGTCTCTGGTTTCAATTGTTAGTTTGGATCTGAGAGTTGTTTTTTCATCCATCTCAATCACTGTCGCTTATTACGATCATCGTCAGGAGTTTTCTTTTTGTTTGTTTTTACTATATTGTTATTTAGGGCATTTTATTTTTACATGTAGTTTTGGCGGTAGAAAAAAAACTGATCTTGCCTAGATGTGTTACTATTTCCACTCGACGAAACGTTGTGAAACTAACATCCAAGATGAGAACAATAGTCCAAATAATCCAAGTAATAGAAATTATCAATCCTCATCTAAAAAAAATTCCGGAACTGATATGAGTGTCTAGTTAAGAATAGGATAGTCAATAAAAGACCAACAGACAACTCCACTTCCCCATGGCCTTGTGCCGAATCATGTAGTTATGATGAATTAAAAGTCCACTTATTTTAAATACAATTGAGTTTTCTGGGTAACAGCTGGGAGAAATAGAACAAAATAATAAATAGTTTGTGATATTATGGGATTTCAACTTCAAACATTTTTTTTTTTTTCATAAAAGAAAAAAATCATTGGAAAAGACATTCAATAACAGCCCCCCCCCCTCTCCCCTACCCTAAATGCAAATAATTATGTGGTGAGTGGCTGGCTTAATGGATAATATTAGACTATGAAATCAGCGATGCAATGTAGAGTTGGGTAATATTGAGATTTTGAATTCATTTTTATAAAAAAAATTTTTTTACATGTAACTCAAATTCAGTAATAAAAATATTCATGATTTTTATGAAGTACTAACCTTCAAATGGCACGGGTCAAAGTTTGAGCCCAATTGGATTATTAGTTTACAAATTACAGTTATTTAAGTGAAGCTACTGTTGCAAATTTTCAAAACAATAAAAAACAATCTGAATTTCGTGTGTTGATAAAGCATTGCTTTCTGATGGGGAAAAATAATGTTCAAGCAAAGCAATGAAAAAATCTGAAACTTTTCTTTCCGATGTTAAGCTGTTACCTCAGTATTGGTATAACATGTTAAGATGACGCTCACTTAAATAGCAAAAGAATAGATTACGAGCAGGGGGGGGGGTGTAAGTAAGCATGATTCGTTCGTTGAAAGTAATTTCGTGGGGCTTTCAAAAGAATTCATGACTTGGATTAAATTTTTAACTCTAGCAGTTGCATGACAGATCTATTTTGTTTGTATGCGCAATAATATCTTGTATGTTGAGTTGTGATTAGGCTTGGCGCATGATCGATGATGGTAAATAAAATGGGGTTTTTTTTTGGGGGGGGGGTGTTTAACGGGGGTGCTCTAATTGGTTCTAGTTAATAATGTATATATATTTTTTTATTTTATTTATTTTTTTATTTTTTAGAATTTGAACGAACATTTCACACCCAACCTGAGGCAACTTTCCTTGAGTGCACGGAATTATTACAAAGCTTTAGTTGGTAAGTTCTTTTCTTTCTTTTTTTTCATATCTTTTTTTCAGACTGAAGTCTTCATTTTCTTTAGGAGGTGCAGCAGTGCATAATTGGTTTAATGGATAACATCATGGACTATGAAATAGACTTTGCTGAGTTAAAATATTAAAGAAAGTGTTCAAGTTAGAAACTTAAAAATAACTCCATAAGATCCTGAAAAAAAAAAGAACTCAATGAATGTATTTATAATGAAGAGGGATGAATATATCTGTTCTCTATTATAATTAAAGCGTTCTGTAATAAAAGGTTCATCTGACTCCAAAGATGAATTAACAGACGACATTGAAGTTTTACATAGAAATACCTTTTATTTCGTTTATGCTGAAAAGGAATTAAAAACAGCTCAGAGTCGATCTTTATAAAGGGTGCCATGCAGCTTGGTAGATTTACTCCAATATTTTTCTCGATTCCGATACAATTACCGATTCTGTTCAAAATTCCCGATTCCGATACAATTACCGATTCCAATTCTTTTTTTAATTTCTAAATATCTAGTTATAGAGTTGTTGTCCTTCTGATTACTGTAAAACCCCATGTAATGTGTTTGCATGTTGTGCAATTTTTTTTTTTTTTTTTTTTTTTTTTTTTTGCAATGAGTTTATTATTAGATCAATCTTTCGGGTAAATGAATCGCCTGTCATACAGCTATGAAATTCATTTTTAGTTTAATCACTTTTGCCAGGAATTGTAAGATTTACTCCATTCAAAGGTAAAGTTGTTTACTTTTCGAGCATTCTGATTGGATAAGCGCTTCGGCATCTTCCGGCTGTTTACGTAAACGGCTGGAAAATGTCGAACAAAAAGTCGGGATTTTTTTTTTTTTTGTTCAAAACCTATACCAGTACCGAACACACACACACACACACAATACCCGTTCGAGGACGGTATGAGCACTAAATATAGCATTAGTTTTAAATTTTAATGTTTCCTTTTTATAGGGGGTACGGTTTCGGTGGCATCTCTAAAATGGTATATTTTACAAAAAAAAATAATGTTCCCACGTTACTCACCCTGTTGCTGACAATACATACCAGGCAGATACATATTATTGACGCTCACGCGTGCAAACCAATCCTTTTAATCCTTTTACAAATGTGACTTAATATAACTCAAAATTCTTTTCTCTAAATTTTTTATATTTAACTTATTTTAAGTTTGTTTTTTTTGGGAGGGGAGGGTCATCCCTTAAATGGTAAAGTTTACAAAAATAATAATGTACCCATGTTACTCACCGTGTAACCGAGACTTTATTTTCCAAAATTCATAATGATCAGTTCATTAGTTCAGGAGATTATCCTGTACATATAAATATATATAAAAACCGATGTAGTATAATTTTTAAAAAAATTTTTTGTTATATATATACAAACATTATTGGCTAGATATGTGCATACATGTTTCAACTGCGACTTTATTTAAAGTCCAGTATCATCAGGCCATTATACATTTATTGAAAGCAAAGAGCGGATTACATTCTCACATGCCGTTCTGGTTGGAGGTGAGGGAGTAGTGAAGGTAGCAAGGTATGCATCCTCATAAACACAGTCACATATCTATACATATACACACACACTTACACATCTTCATATCTACCCACACAGACATTCATACGCGTGTATAAACACATATTCATACATTTACATCAGCACACATACACACACTTATATCTATCTGTGATAAAATCTTATCTTTATAACCGATCTTTAGGTACCCATCGCCCACCCCAGCAGACGTTCTGTCCAGCTCTGGTCTCTTCTATTTGGTCCCCCCGATTTATAAAATCAGGGGAATTATGTTTTGAAGCATGTCCGTCCGTCCGGATTTTTCTCCGCAACCATCCATTGAATTTCTCTGAAATTTTGCATGAAGTTGTAATTTTGGTCAGGTTAGAAAGTGACATTCTCCGACTTTTGAAAAAAAAAATATGGTTAGCCCCCCAGGGGGTCAAAAGTCCCCGAAATGGCAAAAAATGACATTTTTTGCCCCATAACTTTTCATCCATCCATTCAATTTCTCTGAAACGTGGCCAAAATGTGGAGGCAATTGTTCCTAATAAAAAATAAGTATCGCTGACCTTGGAAAAAAATCTGGTTCGCGCCTCCAAGGGGTCAAAAGCCCCCTAAAATGGCAAAAATTTACCCTTTTCTCCCATAACGTTTGATCCATCCATCCATTCAATTCTTCTGAAACTTGGCCAAAATGTAGAGGCAATTGTTCTGGATATAAAATGAGCATCCTTGACTTCAGAAAAGTTCTGGTTCGCGCCCCCAGGGTGTCAAAGGGGGGTCAAAATGCCCCAAATTGCCCAAATTTATTGCATTTTACACTCGCCACATCGAGTCACATACAGAGGGGGACCACGCATGCGCGGCTTGTTACTGTATGTGTGTGTGTGTGTGTGTGTGTGTATTTCAATTTTATTCTACGATTAAAAAATTTTTTAATTTTATTTTTTTAGTATTATTAATTTAACTTACACTGTTGAAATGCCCCCCCCCCTTTTTTTTTTAAATGATTTTCGCCCACATTTGTCCTGCTTGAAGCTGTAACTTTAACTCAATCCTTTCAGCGCTGACGGCCATTGATTACATCTTTTACTGGGTTTTCGCTGTCCAATCTTTTCAAAACACGTCATTCCATATGATTATTTGATTTGTCTTTTACATTAGAATTTCAGATTCACAACATAATTATGACATACTCGACATTTCCATTACTCGGGTCACAACCACTGCAACTATTTGCTCTGCTTTGATCTCATTCGCTGACGCTACCAGATCAGACTGTCTGAAGATATAGGCTTCCTGACCAAAAATGCACCGAACATTGAAGTTTTTTTGTTTTTCTCCCTTGTCTTTGCAAAACTCAATCATGTTCTGTAAAGCAAAAAACAAAAACAATTCACCTTTTTTTTTCTCACTCTTTTTTCTCTTTTTCTCACTCTTTTTTCTCTTTTTTTTTCTCGCTCTTTTCTCTTTTTTTTCTCTTTTTTTTTCTCTTTTTTTTTCTCTTTTTTTTTCTTTTTTTTCTTTTTTCTTTACACCGGGGCCACCAGTTTGCCGTGGGTGGCACCCCATGATGCTTAAGGGCTGAGCAGTCCACAACCCGGGAAAGTAGTGGATATGTACACTACAACACTTCCCTTTAACGCTTACCTGGGCTAGATAGGCGGTTGGAGAGGCCCGATCCAATCAATCGGCTGGTTACATCAAACCCTGCCATATAAAACCCACACCAATCTACTCACTACAATTAACATTCCTATTCCAACCCCCCACTAATAAATCACCCCAAAATATGGTGGAAAGCCGTGACTGAGGGTCAATTGGTTATGGCAAATAAAACATTGACATGGCTGCGATATCCCTGATATTTTTCTTAAAAACTCTAAAAGCAAAATCAAAGGAAGACAGGTGCTCATTGTTTCACCACAAGGGGATCCTGGGCGGGTGGGGAGCAAGGGTGATGAAAATAAAAACAAAACGCATGGATCCTTTTTCCCCCAAAACCCTAAAAAGATACCACTCCGATGTCTCGGACATCTCAAGCACGGAGGACGAAAAAATATACAACAAAAAACAGCTTTCCCACAAATTACCCAAGATTTTTAGTAATAGAACTTCTAGAAAGAAAAAAAATGAGCAAATTTTCGCCATTTTTAATTGAAAAAGGTCTCACAGGTAAGAGAAACCCAAAGGCTATTAAAAAACTTAGAAATGGAAATCTTCTTGTCGAAGTAAATAGCAATAAAGATGCACAAAATTTATTGAAAATGTATAATTTCTATAATTATAAATGCAAAGTTTTCTCACATGGAAAACTAAACACCTAAAGGAGTTATAAGAAACCAAGAATTATCCTTGACGACAACAGATGAAATAAGAACGGCTTTAAAAAAACAAGGCGTAATTGACCACAAACGCATAACCATGAAAAGAAATGGTCAAACCATCCAAACTAATACCTATATATTGACTTTTTACCCCCCTCCCCCCCACACAATTCTAAAAGAATTAAAAATTGGCTACCTCATTGAAAAAGTAGAGCAATACATCCCAACACCCCTAAGATGCCATAAATATGGGCACCATCAGGATGTATGTAGGGGAATTAAAATATGTGGGAAATGTAGTGAAAAAGGCCCCAACCATACAGAAGATGAATGCCAGAACGACGGAAAAATGTCCAAACTTTAATGAAAACCACCCAATCTACTCCAAAACTTGTAAAATTTACCAAAAAGAAAAAGAAATCAGAGGTAAAACATAAAAGAAATATATTATACCCAGAAGGAAGGAAAATTGTTGAATCATACTTGAAAAGCAACACATATGCAGATGCAACCCTAAAAAACAAGCCCATCAAGGCAACAAAATGAAACAAATGACCAATATCGAAAACTTATCGAAAAACTAGTCAAACTAGACCAAAGCGAATGGCCAAAATTCCAAGAAAATCTAAAAGGATTATATTCAAGTATGAATAATAAATCAAAACAAACAGCAAAACCAAATACAAAAGGAAAAAACATCAAACAAAGAACTTGCTGAAGATACGAAAAAAGCAACCAAAGAAAAAACATCAAACAAAGAACCTGCTGAAGATACGAAAAAAGCAACCAAAGAAAAAACATCAAACAAAGAACCTGCTGAAGATACGAAAAAAGCAACCAAAGAAAAAACATCAAACAAAGAACCTGCTGAAGATACGAAAAAAGCAACCAAAGAAAAAACATCAAACAAAGAACCTGCTGAAGATACGAAAAAAGCAACCAAAGAAAAAACATCAAACAAAGAACCTGCTGAAGATACGAAAAAAGCAACCAAAGAAAAAACATCAAACAAAGAACCTGCTGAAGATACGAAAAAAGCAACCAAAGAAAAAACATCAAACAAAGAACCTGCTGAAGATACGAAAAAAGCAACCAAAGAAAAAACATCAAACAAAGAACCTGCTGAAGATACGAAAAAAGCTGAAAAACAAACTCAACCAATAACTATGCAAAACAGATTCCAAACCCTTGAAAAGATGGAAACTGAAAATACCACGGCTGAGACCAATGAAACTACAATCAAGAAAACAGAAGCAAATAAACAAGACAAAAAAAGAAAAGAACCCAAACTCCAACAAGGCACAAAACTACAAACTCCTCAGGGATGGAGATAGATGAAAGATAAAGAAGAAAGCCCAGAAACTCTTAAAGCAAAATAAACAAAATAAATAAAAACCTCATGGCAAACAAAATATTACAATGGAACATAAGAGGTACAAAAATAAATTTTGGGGAAATAATACTCTTCATTAAAACTTTCTGCCCTGCTATAATCTGCCTACAAGAAACTCATCTAAAACAGAATGACACAATCAATATAAAACATTACTCATCATACAACTACATCAACAAAAAATCAAACATAGCCACTGGTGGATCATCATTATATATCAATAAAAATATTCCACGCAGCAAAATAAACTTAAAAACAAATATGCAAGCAGTTGCAATAACTGCAACACTACACAAAGAAATAACCTTTTGTTCACTATATATATATATATATATATATCACCAAATGAAATAATGGATGAGACAGAACTAAATGCTTTAATTCAACAACTAGCAAAGTCTTTCATACTAATGGGGGATTTTAACAGTCATAACGAGTTATGGGGTAGTACAAAAAACAACAAAAGAGGCAGAATTATTGAAACAATACTAAACGAAAACCACTTATGTTTGCTCAATAATAAAGAGAACACATACCTACATCCAGCAACAGGTACTCTCTCAGCAACAGACTTAACAATATGTGATCCAACCGTTTACATGGATTATAGCTGGAGAACCCATGATGACACATGCGGAAGTGACCACTTCCCTATTATACTGGAAAATGAGAATCCAAAACTAGATGACAAAATACCCTGTTGGAACCTTCAAAAAGCAAACTGGGGAAAATTCCAAAACTCATGCCAATATAAATTAATACCAGAAGCTAACACCGACACTGAAGAACATATTGCATATTTCACCAATACTCTCCTTTCCATTGCAACGGAAAAAGTACCAAAAAACTCCACTTCCTCAAAATTTAACAAACTATGGTTTAACAAAGAATGCCAAAAAGCCGTAAGAAAACGACGAGCTAACCTAAGAAAATTTTAAAAGAACCCAACAAAGGAAAACTTGGACATATACAAAAACAGCAGAGCAAAAGCACAAAAAATTATCAAGGAATCAAAACGGAATACGTGAAAAACTATGTATCAAAAATAAATGTGAACACCAAAACCAAAAAAGTATGGGAGATGGTCAGGAAAATATCAGGGAAGAACAACAAGGACCCAATCAAACATCTTATCTGCAACAACATAAAGATCACCAACAAGGAAAACATTGCAAACAAACTAACTGAACAATTTTCAACAAATTCCTTATCAAAAAACTAAAACAAAAAATTTCAAATAATAAAACAAAATGAAGAAAAGAAAAAATTAACTTCAAGTCAAAAAATGAAGAAAAGTACAACCAACCATTCAACAGAACAGAATTAAAAGAAGCAATACATAAATCTCATGATACAGCTGTTGGCCCTGACGAAATCCATTATCAGTTTCTTAAAAATCTACCAAAACCATCCCTAAACTACCTATTACAAATATATAACGAAATATGGAGAAATAACAGCATTTCAAAAAACTGGAAACAAGCTATAGTGTCCCCAATACCCAACCCCATAAAAAGATCATACAGATCCAATAAATTATTGACCCATTACCCCTACTAGTTGCCTGTGTAAGACCTTCGAAAGAATGGTTAATGAGAGACTATCATGGTATTTGGAAACTAAACACCCGATTACAAAATATCAGTCCGGCTTCAGAAAAAGTAGAAGCCCCATTGACCACCTAATTAGACTTGAAAGACTTGTAAGGGAAGCATTTGTCAGGGGCATCCGATAGCAATCTTCTTCGACATTGAAAAGGTATACGACACTACGTGGAAATATGGCATTAAAAGAGACCTACAGGAACTTGTACTTAAACTCTGGCATTCTGCCTTTATCTGCAACTTTTTAAATGATAGACACTTCAAAGTGTGGATGGAGAACATACTTTGTCCCAAAAGAACAGGAAATGGGTGTACCCCAAGGAAGAATCCTGTCTGTCACCCTTTTCAATACAAAGATTAATAACATCATTAAAAACGTAAATACTGGGATTGACTGCGCTCTATACGTAGATGATTTATTTATATGCTATCGATCAAAATACATACCCACAACCGAACGCAAACTCCAACTCTGTCTAAATAAAATAAACAAATGGGCCATAGAAAACGGTTTTAAATTCTCAAAGGACAAAACAAAATGTATACATTTCTGTAAACTCCGAAAGATTCATCATGACCCCATACTGAAACTGGACCACAATAATATCCCAGTTGTTGATCAGCACAAGTACCTGGGCATCATATATGATAAAAAATTGTCCTTTATACCCCACATAAAATATCTAAAAACAAAATGCCACAAGGCCATGCAATTAATCAAAGTTCTAGCACACATCGACTGGGGTGCTGACAAAACTACACTACTAAAACTCTACCGATCCTTAGTTAGATCCAAGCTCGACTATGGATGCTATATATATATATATGGAGCAGCCAGAAAGTCTTATATAAAAGAACTAAATGCAGTACACCACCAAGGATTAAGATTGGCTTTAGGAGCCTTCAAAACCTCCCCGGTGGAAAGCTTGTATACAGAGGCTAACGAACCACCATTGACATTAAGCTCTCATCATGCCCATCAAATCCTGCATACCAATGTGTTTTCCATCCACAATACCCAAAATTATTCAACAAAAGAGAAAATAGTATCAAACCATGCAGCCTTCGCATTAAAAAAAACCCTCACAGAAACCCAAATAGACACAACAAAAATTCATGAATCTATCAAATCAAAATCTCCACCTTGGATGTTTAAACAACCATCCATAATTTTAAAACTAAGTAAGCACTCTAAAACCAAAACCCATCCTTCAACTTTTCATGAAGAACTGCTCAACATTCAAAATACATACAAAGAACACCTACAAATATATACTGATGGATCAAAAGATGGAGACAGGGTAGGATGAGCAGCCATCCATAAAAAAATTAAAGACTCCCGAATGGAGCTTCCGTGCATACCGCAGAAGTATCTGCCATCGACTTGACGCTAAATATCATAGCATCCCAAGAACACAAAAAATACCTCATACTTAGACTATTTATCAGTGCTCATATCAATAAAGGAAAGAAAAAAAATGAACCCCCACCCCCTTGATTAGAAAGCTGCTGAATAGAATAAATGCTCTAACAGTAAATAAAGAAATAATCTTCTGCTGGATTCCAAGCCATATCAGTATCCACATGAATGAAAAAGCTGATAAAGCTGCAAAAGAGTCATTACAACTAAACCCCACAACAGAAAAAATCCCTTATACGGACTTAAAACCAAAAACAAATACATATATTCTCAAAAAGTGGCAGGAATCAGGGAGCTCCTGTATAGAAAATAAATTATACCAAGTGACACAGACCATCGGAATAAGAGACACCAATACAAGGATGTCGAGAAAAGAGGTGACAATAACTAGACTCAAAATAGGACACACCTATGCCACCCACTCGTACTTGTTGAAAAAAGAAGCACCAATCTGCATGTCGTGCCAAGAACCCTACACAGTGCATCATATACTGGTAAGCTGTATAGACTTTAAACAGATCTGACTGAGACACTACCAAGAAGGAAATCTTCAACAAATTTGACCCAAATAAAATTTTTAAATTTCTAAGAGCAACAAAGCTATATAACAAGATATAGTCGAAATGTTCCTCTGAAGCATTTGTAACATTCAACTCCTGTACTAACACTAATGTTTCGGCATTAAATGACCCATAAGAGGTTGATATGTCGTAAATCAATCAATCAACATTGATCTCATTCGAATATTCATAAACTGTGACATCTTTTAAGACCTTCTTTTTGCATAACTAAAAATAATGAGTCTCTTCTTCACATAAGAATAACAGTGTGACAACATATACATTTAAACGCAAACGCACACACGCCAACCTATACTCACATATATATAATGGGTAATATATGTTCTGTTATGATACCATCGTACCTGTAAAATTCAGTTTGAGGTGCAGTCATCTGAAGATTAAGGGTTCAATCCTCGGTGCGGGTGATGCTAGGAATTGCGAATTGCTGTAGACTTCTACCCGATCATGGCTGACGGAATGAGAGCATGCAACCCTCGTATATTAAATAATGGATTCCGTTCCAAATTCCATACAGATTTCCGAGTTCGACAAGATGCACCTGAAAAAGGTCGGAAGTTACATCGGCCGAAACGTTGTGAGAATAACACTCAAGATGAGAACAGTAAATCCGAATAATCCAATTCATACAAATTATCAATTTAAAAAATTCAGAAACAATGTAGTATGTGTTTGTTTGTCATATATCATTGTTACATATTTTTGTACCAATAAATATTTAGTATAATAAGTGATCTACCTGCATGCTAAAGAATGAAAAAGAATGACAATGTAGTTTAACAATATTGTTTTATCCATAATTGATCATTATTTTGTGAGGTGATTTTCATGTGAAATTATTTTGAAAAGTAAGCGTTTAGAAATTAAACATTCAAATTCGAATTTTATTCTTGCTAGTTCGAGCTTGCATTCGGCTCTATACAGACGTGTAGAATAGCAGTAAAGAAATAGGCTAGAAAAAATATTCACGTTTACCCATATTTTTTTTTTTTAGAAAGATAAAATCTATAATTCTTATATGCATGATTAAAATTTAAAAAAAAAAAAAGCAATTGTTGTGCCATTCTCATGTACAAAAATATCTTGTAAGAAACTTAGTTGATTTGATCACATTGAAAGAATGAATAGGAGTGCTTGGGTTAGTGGATGTAGATCAGTTGAGGTAGCAGGATCAGTTGGCAGGGGAACACATGGGAGGAAGTGATGAAATTGAGAGGAAGAAAAATAAAGACCCGGCCGAAGAGAGGTTAGTTTGGAAGTCAATTTTTAAAAGCCACCATGTAAAATAGATGTTAAACTGAATATGATAAAATAATATGCTTCTGTTTCTCTATATACTCAAAAAGAAATCCATTTGGGTGACAATCTGGACATTTTTTAAGAAAATCTTTCTAAAAACTCAAATAATAAAGAAATAACATGAACATTTGAACATCATGTTCCCAAATAGGCTAGTTTAAACCTATTGTTCCTGGACAACGCCGGATTTCTTTGGGTTAGAAATTACACCACTTTTCTTTTCTTTCTCTTTTTCTCTTTTTTCTTTTTTTTCTGTTTTGTTTTTATTTTTATTTTTTATTGTTTCTTTTTTCTTTTATTTTTTTTTGGGGGGGGGGGGGTCTTTTCTTGATTCTATTTTCTTTTTCTTTTTTTTCTTTTTTTTTCTTCAATAAGATAATGAAATGAGATTTGATAGTCAAAGCTTTTACAGATTTGTGTTCCACTTCCATTGTTTTTACTCAGGTCAGGCATTCCTTTCATACTTTTATTCATAATAAAACAGTCTGTGACAATGAGATTACACTGATAACAGACTTTTTTCTTTTTTCATATGAAATGAGAATTTACTAGCAAAGATAATTTTATTAACTTGACCCGTCGAAATTCCACGGTCGATTTCATATATCTGTATAATTTACTGTCAATAATCTAAATGAATTAAACACACCTATATTACCTTTAAAACGACTCACTATTATTTAAATCAATAATACAACATAGTCTTTTGAAATGCTATTTGTATGTCTAATTTGCATAACTAATTTTAAAACCGTTTATAATAAATTACTGTTTGGTGTTATTTATTTGTAATTTCATTGTCCTATTTTTCATATATATATACATATATATGCAATAATAAGGAGAGGTAGTTTGCTTGAAGCATTGTGTGCAATACGTATATAGAGGAGTATTAGAAGGCTATCACAATGCAAGAAATGGAAAAAATGTTGGCACTGTGAAGTAAGACAAAAACAAGTGAATTTGATATATTTTTTCTAAAACTTTTTAATCATTTTTTTTTTGTATATAGCAAATCTTACTTGATTAGGCAAGACTTCATATATGCAATAGTTTTGTCGATATTAACAGTAATTAAAGTAATTTAATAAAATGATAAATTACCTAAACGTTTCTTAAAATATGCTCATTAATTTTCAAAGTAGGTAATTTAAATGAAAACTATTAGTTTTTAAATTACAATAGTTTTATTTTAAAGATGTCATGTAAGTGATACAGTTAAACAGAATACTTCGAGCTAGGTTAATGGCCGTTTAATAATGCTAAGGAAAGTAATGGTCTGAGAGTGAATGCTATCAATACCAACGGGATTAGTCGTTGTAGTGTTAAAAATCCCCCAGAAAGAGGGAGGTTCTCTACTCCCTATGTGGAAAGGGAGTAGGGAACAACTCAATTTTTTTGTGGTACTTGCAAGTGTTGCGTACACAAGAAGTGCAGTGGAATTACAGGTTGGTCAAGTAAGTTGAGAGATGATAACCAGTTTGTGTGCAAGAAGTGTAAGACAATGAAGACGGATGAAAACTCAGATGTGGAGAAAATATATTTGGATGGCGAAGCTATTGAGGTTGTTCAAAAGTTATGTTACCTTGGTGATACCATTGGAGCACAGGGTGGAGCAGGTACTAGTGTGATTGCAAGAGTTACGAGGGGATAAAGTAAGTTAAGAATAGGATGGATTTAAGAGAAAGAAAGATAAAGACCTGGGCAGAGATAGGTTGATTTTTAAGTCAATTTCTAAAAGCCGTCCAACACATGCCAGCATGTAAAACTGACGTTAAACTGAATATGATGATGATTAGATATCCACAAAAAAATGTGTAGTGCTGTTTGTTCAATTCATAAAGACACTGTTGATAAAAAAAACAAATGTTTATGCGATGTGTCCATTCAATTTTATTTCAAACCTATGGGTACTAGACCACCCTATGTCCATTGTGTTAATATTTGCTATTTCGGGTCACGGGTCGTTTATGTTCACTGTTTTAATGGATGACGTCATCTTTTTGTTATATCATTATGGTGAGATGTTTTTTGAGAGTTAAGTCTCTCCTACATAAAATATCCTGATCTCATGGATTACATTTTAACTTTTTTTTTTTTTTGTATAATTTTGCTTTTTCTATGGTTTTGTTATTGATTTACATACACCCTGAATAGACTCTTCATTGTCATCTACTGCATCGATAGCAAGCAAATTTCCTGCCTGGATAACTTTTTCATTTTTTGGA
>OY744551.1:28041906-28099406 GCA_963556195.1 Sepiola atlantica
TATTCATCCATGTAGATATATTTTATACGTACATGTATATATTCATCCATGTAGATATATTTTATACGTACATGTATATATTCATCCATGTAGATATATTTTATACGTACATGTAGATATATTTTATACGTACATGTAGATATATTTTATACGTACATGTATATATTCATCCATGTAGATATATTTTATACGTACATGTAGATATATTTTATACGTACATGTATATATTCATCCATGTAGATATATTTTATACGTACATGTATATATTCATACATGTATATATATTTTATACGTACATGTATATATTCATCCATGTAGATATATTTTATACGTACATGTATATATTCATCCATGTAGATATATTTTATACGTACATGTATATATTCATCCATGTAGATATATTTTATACGTACATGTAGATATATTTTATACGTACATGTAGATATATTTTATACGTACATGTATATATTCATCCATGTAGATATATTTTATACGTACATGTAGATATATTTTATACGTACATGTATATATTCATCCATGTAGATATATTTTATACGTACATGTAGATATATTTTATACGTACATGTATATATTCATCCATGTAGATATATTTTATACGTACATGTAGATATATTTTATACGTACATGTATATATTCATCCATGTAGATATATTTTATACGTACATGTATATATTCATCCATGTAGATATATTTTATACGTACATGTATTTATTCATACATGTATATATATTTTATACGTACATGTATATATTCATCCATGTAGATATATTTTATACGTACATGTATATATTCATACATGTAGATATATTTTATATGTACATGTATTTATTCATCCATGTAGATATATTTTATACGTACATGTATATATTCATCCATGTAGATATATTTTATACGTACATATATTCATCCATGTAGATATATTTTATATGTACATGTATATATTCATACATGTAGATATATTTTATACGTACATGTATATATTCATCCATGTAGATATATTTTATACGTACATGTATATATTCATCCATGTAGATATATTTTATACGTACATGTATATATTCATCCATGTAGATATATTTTATACGTACATGTATATATTCATCCATGTAGATATATTTTATACGTACATGTATATATTCATACATGTAGATATATTTTATACGTACATGTATATATTCATACATGTAGATATATTTTATACGTACATGTATATATTCATCCATGTAGATATATTTTATACGTACATGTATATATTCATACATGTAGATATATTTTATACGTACATGTATATATTCATCCATGTAGATATATTTTATACGTACATGTATATATTCATCCATGTAGATATATTTTATACGTACATGTATATATTCATCCATGTAGATATATTTTATACGTACATGTATATATTCATCCATGTAGATATATTTTATACGTACATGTATAAATTCATACATGTAGATATATTTGATACGTACATGTATATATTCATCCATGTAGATATATTTGATACGTACATGTATATATTCATACATGTAGATATATTTGATACGTACATGTATATATTCATACATGTAGATATATTTTATACGTACATGTATATATTCATCCATGTAGATATATTTTATACGTACATGTATATATTCATACATGTAGATATATTTTATACGTACATGTATATATTCATACATGTAGATATATTTTACACGTACATGTATATATTCATACATGTAGATATATTTTATATGGGAATCATTTTTCTCAATCTGACCCGCTTTTGATTGTGTGTTTTTCTTTGGTAACATAGAAAACCAAAACGTAAATGGTCTGAATAGTGGACGCCTATTCTGCAACGTGTCTTTGATTTTTATCTGAGAATCCGTATTCGGTGGCAAAGAAAGCTTCTTGTGTTTGGTACTGGTGTCTCAGCTGCATTCATCTCATACATAAAGAAATCATTCGTGTTTAGTTTATAATCTCTTGTGTGTGTTTTGGTATCGTGTCGCGTTCATAGAGGGGGTCGACTATTGAATACCGAGTCAGGGTTAAGACATAATACTTGGCCAGAAGAAATACCACCCGGATGATTGACACGAACATATGCCTGGTCGAGGTTATAAACATTTGGTAATTTGATGCAGAGATATCTACGGACACAGCTGACGAAAATACATCCGTCACTAAATAAACAATACATGAATGGAAGCCATGTCCCAAAATGGGTGTTCAAGTTGTGGATACGTGGTTTCCTCAAAATGTTATATTAAATGGCTCAAGTTGAGATCGAGAGAAAAAGCATCTGGCTAGCGTATTTGAGAGATCAATTTCCATCAACTTTGTACCCTCTCGCACTTTCACTGGATCTACTAGTTTGCCACAACGAACAAACAAAAATATACCTTTATGCTTTTATACATATTTTTATATATATATATATATATATATACTAACTGGCTTTGCAAAGTTTTCTACTTGTAATACTTGAAACGAAAATATTAAATAATAAACATTTCATTCACTTGTTTGTTGTAAACGTAAGACAAAAGCATTTATTGATATTAGATAAACATTAACATTTATTCATATAAATAGATATTAACATTTTGATAATTTTTATACAATTATTTTATCTTTACTAACGTACTGAATAAATTAAAGTGCGATCGTGTATGTGCTCTTTTTTTTACTTATAATTTTTTCATTGAATTTAAAAACAAAAAGAAGTGTAGGTCGCTAACAGGTTGGGAGCAGTATCATCCCTTGCATTTCTCCATGTGATTTCGCTAACGGGTGGGGGGGGGGATAGAGACAGAGAGAGGGGAGGTCAGTCAGTCAGTCAATCACTTTCTCATCTTTCTGAACTCTTGCCTCATATCTTTCTTTGTCGTGAGTTTAATTTAAATTATTTTCCTTGAAAATTAATCAGTAAATATTTTAAGAAAGGTTTAATAATTTACCCTTTTTTTAGTAAATCACTTAAATTAATTACTGTTAATAGCGACAAAAAAATATTGCATATACATGGAATAAATAAAACGATAAAATAACGAGTGAATAACACCAAACATTAATTTATTAGAGACTGTTTAAAAAAGTAGTTATGCTAATTAACAGATCTATGAATGTTGATTGTTCTTTCCTCTGTACTGTATCTCCAGTATTCAAAAATATTATGTTGTATTATTGATTTAATTAACAGTAACCCGTTTTGATGGTAATATAGGAGTGCTAAATGAAAAAAAGCTTTCGTTTTGATTTTCTTTCGCATTTATTCATTTAGATATATTTTTATACAGCAGCAAGACTTCTCTCAGTAAGAAAGCTCGAACATTCCACAGCAGAAGGAATGAAGGAAAGACAATTCCATTACACTTACTTATCTATAACAGATTCATTTCTCTCTTCACTAAAGTTGCCTTTCGTTAGATCATCATAAACATGCATCTTAAACTTACTTTACTTATCTATGATGGATTATCATTTAGTTTTAAGTTGGACGGAAAAGGGTTGATTCGAAACCGAACCCTGGTTTTTCCTGAGAAGGCTTTCAGACTATTTTGAACCAAAAGAAAAATGAAGTCCGATAAGAAGAAAGAGTTGTTTTTCTTTTCTCAATATTTTGGAAGATAGGAAATTCCAAATGAGAGTGATGACATTCATCAACGTCAGTTGTCGTGTCAACAGATCCATCCACTAGCTGATCGCCAATGAGGACTGGGCCATCGGACTTTCCTATATTGCAAAAACGATAAGGCTGTTTTTTTCCTGAGAAGGCTTTCAGACTATTTTGAACCAAAAGAAAAATGAAGTCCGATAAGAAGAAAGAGTTGTTTTTCTTTTCTCAATATTTTGGAAGATAGGAAATTCCAAATGAGAGTGATGACATTCATCAACGTCAGTTGTCGTGTCAACAGATCCATCCACTAGCTGATCGCCAATGAGGACTGGGCCATCGGGCTTTCGTATATTGCAAAAACGATAAGGCTGGTTTTTTCCTGAGAAGGCTTTCAGACTATTTTGAACCAAAAGAAAAATGAAGTCCGATAAGAAGAAAGTTGTTTTTCTTTTCTCAATATTTTGGAAGATAGGAAATTCCAAATGAGAGTGATGACATTCATCAACGTCAGTTGTCGTGTCAACAGATCCATCCACTAGCTGATCGCCAATGAGGACTGGGCCATCGGGCTTTCGTATATTGCAAAAACGATAAGGCTGGTTTTTTCCTGAGAAGGCTTTCAGACTATTTTGAACCAAAAGAAAAATGAAGTCCGATAAGAAGAAAGAGTTGTTTTTCTTTTCTCAATAGAAAGAATGGATTGGCACAATTTTCACAAGATAGCTTTCGTTTCGATTTTCTTTTTCTTTTCTTTTTTTCATGTCTAAACTGCTATTTTATCATATTCAATTTACTGTCATTTTTCTATGTCGACATGTGTTGAACGGCTTTGAGAAATTGACTTTCAAACTAACCTATCTCTCGCCAGGTCTTTATTTATCCCTCTTTCCTCAAATCCATCCTTATCACTTCCTCCCATGTTTTCTTTGGGCTTTCTCTATTAACTAAACCTGTTGCCTTAACTGTCCTACATCTACTAACTAAAGAACTCTCATCCATTCTTTTAATGTGGGCATGCCATCGGTCTTCTGTTCTGCACACATCTCGCTATACTCTCCATATTTAATCTTCCTCTGAGGTCACCATGGCTCATACATAGGGTTCATACCTTCCCCCTAAGAGTATTAATGGATAATAGATCTGACAGGGTTTTAACTCTGCTTGCCGATACCATAGTCCACATCGGTCACCATGATTCTCCCCCCTCTGCACATGTTCTGGTAATGGCCTCTCGCAAGATTATATTTGTTATCTTTCAAATTTCCTTGATAAAAATTTAAAATCAATTTGAAATTGTTTGTTTGTATTATCGTCAGGTTAAAGGTCAATCCGATTTCCTGTTTTTTTTTTTGCACTTATTCACATATTTAATTTTTATCTCTAACTTTAAAAAGAAAACATTGACATCGAAACAAGAAAAATATCTATTCTGTCAATAAAAACCATGTGATATCATGAATAAACTTTATCATTATATACCTGACTAGCACAGCTTTTGGCGTTGCTCGGGTGTTGGGTTTGAGAATAGTGTCTAAAGCATGGGAACAGTAACAGTCGATTTCTTACTGACAACAAAAAGCTGGTGCTACCAGATCAGGCTGTCTGAAGATACCGACTTCCTGACCTAAAATGCACCAAACATTGATGTTATTGTTTTTTTTTCCTTTCCCTTTGCAAAACTCAATCATGTTCTGCAAAGCCAAAAACAACAATTTTCCTCTACAAAACAACCAAACAAAACACCATGAGTAAATATTTGAAGATATAAAGAACTTGAATCATAAAACTTTTACCAAAATAACTGGATTTGGCATTAAATAACCCCCAAAAAATTGATATGCTGTAAAACAACCAAACCAAACCCCATGAATAAATATTTGAAGATATAAAGAACTTGAAGCATAAAAACTTAAATAACCCGAAAAAGGTTGATATGCCATAAAACAAAACAACCAAACTGACAACAAATGAATGCATTTAAAGTTTGAATTTGAATTTAACTCTAATGGAAACAGTCGATTTGTTATTGTCATCAGCTCAAGTTAAGTATTACGTAAAAAAATAAAACAAATGAATGCATTCAAATTCTTACTTTGAAAAAGGTCAGATCGGATTTGAAAAGCCAGTGTGTTGGATACTGCTTATCGTCGTGACACACCCATGCATCTTCGTTGTTATCCAGGTTTCTTCGATACTCGCACTGTTGGCTCCTGTTCTTCAGTTGTTGATCAAGAACCACGTGGACGCCGATTTGCTTTTAAAGAGTTTTATTTCAAACGTAACAAAGACACAAATCAAATGCGTGTGCTCGAGAAAGAGATAAGGAATGAATTGGAGGGAGAGATACCATTTGCATATACAGACAGGCCGACTTTTGGTCACCTGTGCCCACCGTCCCTGCTGTGACAGCAACGTCTCTCATGTCTGTTTGGTCTGCTGGTCGGCAGACTAAGAGACAGAACCGCTCTCTGGCGGAAATCACATGATTTCTCAACTTAAGCTTTTAGTCCCCTTCCTTTTAGGACGACCTCACTCTAGTACCTCCTTCGCTATCTGACAGGTGAAATGCACTCTGGCCTATAAAAAACGCCTGAGTGGCGCCATCAGCATTTCCTAGTAGAGGCGCCTCAGGCGATCATCAATTATCTAAGACAGGGGCGGCCACATCCGGCCCGCGAAGGCTTAGCGTCCGGCCTGCTACCCGGCTATGCTTTATTATTGCAATCTGGTCCACGGACCTCCCAGTAAAACTCATATCATTTTGTGACATAGACGTAAAAGTAGGTTTCAATTCAGATTTACAGTGGGATGAAAATGTATAAATATCAGCGTGCGATGATACATGTATATTTCATTTTTCTTTAACTATTAATTTCAAATCCTTGGCCTGAGATAAAAAAAATAGAAAAAGAGAAAAAGAGAGGCAAAGAGGAAACGAGAGACGAGGAAAGGGCATAAAACAGAACCTATGTGAGGTGTCAAAACGAATGCTGGATCAACTTGCTACTTCCTCCGTCATTATTTTTTATGATTCCAAAATGGCTCTTCGTCAGCGCCTTTTATAACATTACATACAGAAGTCTCTTGAGAAAAAATATCAGATTTGTAGAGTGTTCAATGCAATTTTTGTACAATTTATTCACGTAAACAAAATATAGTCATTCTGAGATTTCGTTTTTCACTCCGGCCCGCGATCTCCTTCCAAAAGTCTCATCTGCCCCTCACTCTGAAAAGGTTGCCCGCCCCTGATTCAAACCAAGAGAAGGTAAAGCCTTAGAGGGTGAACCTAAACAGTAAAATATTGCTTACTATGTCTGCTACTTCAGAGTAGTAGTAGTAGTAGTAGTAGAAGTTTTCTATTTTTATTTAACTGTAGATTTCATAGTTTCCCCATCCTTTTCGTAAAGCGTTTATGAAATGGGTTGAGTCGCCATGAGTCTTTTAACTGTATTAGTACCAAAACACGTTATATCAAGTCAATTAGTATACTTTTCTTTATTTTTTTACATCTATCTATATAAAGTTAGGTATGTTTATATGTTTACAGGATTCACTCCTAAATTAATCGATCATCATAAATTTTGGAACACGGCTGCTAGGCGTAAGGGGTCCAAATGTAGGCTATATTTAGCTTAATTTAGTTTTATGCAAAGGAGTTAAAAAGGGGGAGTGAAATTCCTTCATAAAAATTCAGATACTTCCGATTGTTATGCAATTTTAACAGTAGTTATTAAACATCAATTAATAAATATACTCCAAATTTCAGTTTCTTTGGAGTATTTTAAAAGATTTTAGGGAGCATGTTATGGGCTCAACCTCTCATTTGAAAATTCAAATATTTCAGATTTGCATGAAATGTAATCCATAGACACTAATTAAGCAAAATTTCCTAGATTTCAATTTCTCTGAAATTTTAGACATTTTCTAGAATAAAAATCATGTAATAGATTTTGATCAAAATTAGAATAAGTGTTCTAGAAATAAGGTTTAGTATCAATATATATTGATGGTAATCTTCGTAAGGGTATATAAAAGTGGTGCAAAATTTTTCTTTTTGTGGAATTTTACCTATTCTGGGACGGGTATTCTAGTTTATATTTGAAATTTTGTATTAAATTTAAATCAAAAATTGAATTAATAGAATATTTCATACTTGAGATATTTTGTAATTTTTGGTTTTATTTTTATTTAGATTTAAAGTAAGCATTAAACTTATTAGTAAATATATGCTAATCATATAATGAAGCGTGTGTGTGTAATCGAAACTGTTACTATCTACATCACAATTTCCCTCAAGTTTTGTAAGTCTAGAAATGTAATATTATTTACACCCTTCATTTATCTACTTTAATTTTTCCAATTCAATTTATGTAAGCAACAAAATAGTAATTCACAGAATGAATTGTTTGGCTAATTAGCATATTGAATTTTTAAAACTCATTTTAATAAATTAAGAGCATTATCATATTCGGTTTAATATCTGTTTTACATGTGTGTTGGACTTTGGTTAGTTTGGAAACGACCAGAGAACGACAAAGCCGATTCAGATTCCAAAAAACGATTCTTTAAATTTTTTTTGTTTAAACTTAATTTTCCATTGCTGGTACTAATGATGAATATTTATTATTTTTAACTATCAGTAAAACTAAAATATATATATATATATATATATATATATATCATAACGAATTTATGTAAAAATGGCACAGTAAAAATTGCACGAATGGATAAATAGGAAAAGATGGCACAAGTGGATAAATAGGAAAAATTGGCACAAGTGAAAAATGTAGATGCAAACTTCACAATGAGTTTATCAAATCATTATTTTCAATCAATCACGAGGAAAAGATCAGAGAAAAAACAGTTAGAAAGATCTATTCGTGCAATGTACGCCCCCCCCCCCCAAGTACTTTTGCTTTTGCAAAAATATATGACCACATTGCCTGGGTTTTTATGGTAATCCGAAAATTAAAAAAACAAAAACTTTATGACTAAATATTTAGAAATTTGTAAAGAATCAGACTCGGGGAGGATTTTTAAATCGTCCCATCACTACTAAATACTTTAGATAATGAAGACTGCGTGAATACAAAACGATCACTTGAGAGAAGAAAAGGTGTTTAAAACATACAATTCGCTTTAGTTGATACAGTTTCAAAGTTTGTAAAAGACAATGTTCATATTGGTGTTGTTGCAACATCCATAGATATTTTTGTTCAAATCGCAATCGGTGCCAGTTGTCTTTCAGCAATCGAAACTATTTTTCTTTTTTTCCTCGGCAATCGAGATCAACTGAATATTTTCCAATACAAGTCTGGTGTTCTTTAATATCATTTACCATCATAAACTTTCACAATCCAAAACGCAGAATTAGGTTTTCGTCAGTTTCTACAATGATATCAGAAGATTTGGTAAATCCCCAAAATGCAGAATATTTGCCTAACACATACACGGTTTCGATCTGTCGCTTTTTTTCGTTTTACGTCTCCTGACTTCAACGGGGGGCTGTTAAGATGGTCGTCTTTGGCGGGAAAGGTGTTTAGTCGGCTATGTATACGATTCTGTGTGGCCAATGTATTGCCTAAGTGGGAAAAGAAAACGGTTCACATACACTTTTATTTAGGTCATCATGACATATCACAAGAACACGAAATGGCTTTGACTTTTTACAACATTGTAAGTTGCGATGCAAAAAGATTTTTTTTTAATTGGGAGAGGAAAGATGAAATCATATTTTCTACTCAGCAATTATTTCAAAAAGTTCTTTCTTCCTCCCCCCCTTTTAATGTTACAAGCTAAGAAACCAATAAAATCAGAAAATGCGTATTTGCTCGATGGTACTAATAAAATAATAAAAAATAATAAAATACGAATCTCTACTTGATATCACGTTACTCTTTATACTCTCCATATTTAATCTTCCTCTGAGGTCATCAGATCTAACCTTGTCTAAGACTCATATTACACATCAATCGTATCTATACAACACTTCAACCTTAACTGGCAAGGTTTCATTTGATATCACGTTACTCTTTATACTCTCCATATTTAATCTTCCTCTGAGGTCATCAGATCTAAGCTTGTCTAAGACTCATATTACACATCCATCGTATCTATGCAACACTTCAACCATAACTGGCCAGGTTTCACTTACATACATCACACTGCTCACACATAGGCATATGTGAGCAGTGATGTAATTGAAACCGCTTCGCTTGGTCGACAGCGATAATGCTCTACTGGTTAGTAATAGCAGAAGTTCTCTTAATGTACTCCCTCCACTCATAACTATTGCAATAACATGACCACCTGCTCCTCCCTGTGCTCCAATGGTATCACCAAGGTAATAAAACTTCTGAACAACCTCAATAGCCTCTGTTAATGTTTCCCCCAACTTCTACAGACATTTACTTGCAAATTTGGCAGTTCTATAATATTTTCATTCTCTCAGCCTGTCGTCTTAAATCATCGCTCCCCAAACATTTTATTAGCTTCAAAAACTTTTCAGGCTGAGAATTAGCAAACTGACGTTGCAATTTCAAAACATTTTGTCAGCGTTTAAATGTTTACGACATGATAATGTTACTCTAATAAATGGATTCTTCTGTGCCTCTTCAAGAATATGTTGAGATGTAATCAATGTTCAGATTGTGTTGAATATAGTACGATTTTTCTGTTTGCGTATCTGATCTCGATCATCATAAAAATTAAATTTTATACCAGCTTTTTTATCGACTGTTTGGATAGTAACAAAAGTCTACCATTCTCCACAATTTCATTAAAATTAAATTTTATACCAGCTTTTTTACCGACTGTTTGGATAGTAACAAGGGTCCACCATTCTCCACAATCTCATTAAAATTAAATTTTATACCAACTTTTTTATCGACTGTTTGGATAGTAACAATGGTCTACCATTCTCCACAATCTCATTAAAATTAAATTTTATACCAGCTTTTTTATCGACTGTTTGGATAGTAACAATGGTCTACCATTCTCCACAATCTCATTAAAATTCAATTTTATACCAGCTTTTTTATCGACTGTTTGGATAGTAACAATGGTCTACCATTCTCCACAATCTCATTAAAATTCAATTTTATACCAGCTTTTTTATCGACTGTTTGGATAGTAACAATGGTCTACCATTCTCCACAATCTCATTAAAATTCAATTTTATACCAGCTTTTTTATCGACTGTTTGGATAGTAACAATGGTCTACCATTCTCCACAATCTCATTAAAATTAAATTTTATACCAGCTTTTTTATCGACTGTTTCGATAGTAACAATGGTCTACCATTCTCCACAATCTCATTAAAATTAAATTTTATACCATCTTTTTTATCGACTGTTTGGATAGTAACAATGGTCTACCATTCTCCACAATCTCATTAAAATTAAATTTTATACCATCTTTTTTATCGACTGTTTGGATAGTAACAATGGTCTACCATTCTCCACAATCTCATTAAAATTAAATTTTATACCAGCTTTTTTATCGACTGTTTGGATAGTAACAATGGTCTACCATTCTCCACAATCTCATAAAAATTCAATTTTATACCAACTTTTTTATCGACTGTTTGGATAGTAACAATGGTCTACCATTCTCCACAATCTCATTAAAATTAAATTTTATACCAGCTTTTTTATCGACTGTTTGGATAGTAACAATGGTCTACCATTCTCCACAATCTCATTAAAATTAAATTTTATACCAGCTTTTTTATCGACTGTTTAGATAGTAACAATGGTCTACCATTCTCCACAATATCATAAAAATTAAATTTTATACCAGCTTTTTTATCGACTGTTTGGATAGTAACAATGGTCTACCATTCTCCACAATCTCATAAAAATTAAATTTTATACCAGCTTTTTTATCGACTGTTTGGATAGTAACAATGGTCTACCATTCTCCACAATCTCATTAAAATTAAATTTTATACCAGCTTTTTTATCGACTGTTTAGATAGTAACAATGGTCTACTATTCTCCACAATCTCATAAAAATTAAATTTTATACCAGCTTTTTTATCGACTGTTTGGATAGTAACAATGGTCTACCATTCTCCACAATCTCATAAAAATTAAATTTTATACCAGCTTTTTTATCGACTGTTTGGATAGTAACAATGGTCTACCATTCTCCACAATCTCATAAAAATTAAATTTTATACCAGCTTTTTTATCGACTGTTTGGATAGTAACAATGGTCTACCATTCTCCACAATCTCATTAAAATTAAATTTTATACCAGCTTTTTTATCGACTGTTTAGATAGTAACAATGGTCTACCATTCTCCACAATATCCATGTTAATCAAAGCTGGAATAGAAGTTTGTTGTAAAAAAGGAACTTTTGTGCCATCTTCAAATTTGAGTCCTATTATTACAGTATTACATGGCAATAGGTAAAATCATTTCCATTCACCGATTGTCTTGGCCGACATCTTTAAACCTAAACACATAACTTTCATTATATTGCACCGATTAAAGCTGGAATAGAAACTTGTCGTAAAGGAGTAATCTTTATGGCACCTCCAAACTATTTTGCTTTCATTATATTCTACCTTCTTTTTATCTTCTTCATTTAAAGAATCATAATAACAATCCAACCTCATTTAACCACACACCGTTTCGCTAGCATCACAATCCGTAATTTATTGATTCGATGACCAGACTTGATACGGTTCATTAGAGTCTGATTATAACAGAATTACATGCCAGTAGGTATCTTCTGCTTCCCTTTCACTATCGTTCTTTCCTCTTTCTTCCGATACTTTTGTTTATTATCCCTGATTCTGCAACACCTGAAATGGCGACCACCAGTGTGAGAAAGATATACTCAAACACGTTGCTAAAAACGTGAAATATTCATGTAGCTTTGTTTTTAATGTAAATACTGGATGAAAATGACCGCATTTTTTTTATTGAAACTGGGATAGAAACTTGTTGCATCTGATTATAACAGTATTAAATGGCAAAAGGTATCTTCTGTTTCCGCTCGTTTCTGATTAATGCAAATCAAATGTCAACACATAAAAGGCAATGGCTGAATCGTTCGAAAATGACTTCCAGTCTATAGTAAAATGGATGGTGACATTTAATGCTACCAAGACAAAGCTCCTTTTCAAAAATGGATGGTGACATTTAATGCTACCAAGACAAAGCTCCTTTTCAAAAATGGATGGTGACATTTAATGCTACCAAGACAAAGCTCCTTTTCAAAAATGGATGGTGACATTTAATGCTACCAAGACAAAGCTCCTTTTCAAAAATGATAGTGACATTTAATGCTACCAAGACAAAGCTCCTTTTCAAAAATGGATGGTGACATTTAATGCTACCAAGACAAAGCTCCTTTTTAAAAATGGATGGTGACATTTAATGCTAACAAGACAAAGCTCCTTTTCAAAAATGATAGTGACATTTAATGCTAACAAGACAAAGCTCCTTTTCAAAAATGGATGGTGACATTTAATGCTAACAAGACAAAGCTCCTTTTCAAAAATGGATGGTGACATTTAATGCTACCAAGACAAAGCTCCTTTTTAAAAATGGATGGTGACATTTAATGCTACCAAGACAAAGTTCTTTTTCAAAAATGGATGGTGACATTTAATGCTACCAAGACAAAGCTCCTTTTTAAAAATGGATGGTGACATTTAATGCTACCAAGACAAAGCTCCTTTTCAAAAATGGATGGTGACATTTAATGCTACCAAGACAAAGCTCCTTTCCTTTAACAACTATCAGAAACATTTCCAACCACCGATTGTCTTGGCCGATAACGACTTTCCCGAGAATCGAAAGTTTAAACTCCTCAGCCTGACATTCTCAGGTAACATGAAGTGGAATAAGTATATAGAAGATGCTGCCAAAACTGCTGCAACGAAGGTAGGCTCTCTCAACCTGGCTAGAAAACGTCTTGTACCTGCTAGTATCCTATATTACTATAAAGCCATCATTCGTCCATGCATGAAATATTGTTGCCACATCCGGTTTGGTGCACAAACTATTAGCCTCTTCCTCTTGGATCGCCGTTTCGGCAGGGCCACGAATTTGCCGACTGCAACCCCGAAAACGAGCCACCTGTAGGCTATGGGTAGTGACATATGATGCCTTAAAACGGGATCCTGGTGGCTGAGCAGTTTGTGGTCGGGTGACTTACAACACTCCACTTTGACCCTTACTTCGGCTAGACATTGCGCCCAGAATGCCAAATATGGGAATAAATTCAATATCTTGACTAAAAATGATCGTCCGATAGTGGGTGAAAGCTCGTTAGAAGCGGAATGGAATTCTCTTGGTGATAGAAAAAGAAAAATTCAAAATATTTCAATTTTTTGGCGTCTGGGCTCAAATTACCTTATTTGGGCATATTGGGGAAAAATCACTGTTTGGGGCATATTTTGGTTTAAATTGATCGTCTGGTAGTGGTTGATGGCTCGTTAGAAGTGGAATGGAATACTCTTGGTGATAGATAAAGAAACATTAAATTAAATTACATTTTTTGGCGTCTGTGCCCGTTTGGGCATTTTGGACCAAAAATACCTTTTTTGACATAATTTAGACATAAAATGATCTTCTGATAGTGGTTGAGGTCTTGTTGGAAGCATATTAGCAAGTCGCTTCTGGTGAAAAAAGAAGAAACAGAAAAGTGTGTGTGGGGGGGGGGGGAAGTTAAAAAGTGAGAGGGATTGAGCTCCCTCTGTCCCCCCCCCCCCCGGTGCCGCCGTCCATGTCTTGCTCTATTATAGTGTCTATCAAACTCAACATAATAGCTTGCAATGGCAGCTTTTTAGGCCTTTTATAAGTTTTGAAATTTCCTAGAGCTTCAAACGCTAATTTCTATCGGATATAACCTATCAAAGACTGCAATTATGTTTTCACCTCCTTCTTGACTATTAATGGAGTCTATTTCTAGCTGTAATACAACATACTCAGCATCCTCACTGAGTGTAAATGCTTTTGCTGACTCTTGTTTGCTTGTTTTGCAAAAGTGGTGAAACTCAGCAAGAGTTGTAATCGGTTTTTCCACTTCTCTTAATTGCCCCCCCCCCTTCTTGAATATAAGTGAAAACTTGTTGACACCAGTTAGCTGAGGCCATTTTTTGTTTTAAGTTAATACAGTTCAAACACTGAACTCGTTTCAAGTCTAAAAACATTTCTTTTACTTCAAATTAAATGTTATTTAAACATACAACCTTTTAGTAGAAACAGATTACAGCAACCAAGCTCTGCTACCAAATGTTAATAACTCCTACAGCCTCCACAGATATTGGGGTTTATAGGGGCCTGAGAAAAATGGTTGGTTTATGGGGGCCTGAGAAAAATGGTTGGTTTATGGGGGCCTGAGAAAAATGGTTGGTTTATGGGGGTCTGAGAAAAGTGTTATGTTTATGTGGGGGCCTGGCGAAAAGTGTTATGTTTATAGGGGGCGGCCTGAGAAAAGCGGTTATGTTGAGGGGGGGGGGGGCTGAGAAAAGCGGTTATGTTGGGGGGGGTCTGAGAAAAGCTGTTATGGTTGTGTGTGTGTGTGTGTGTGGGGAGGGGGGGGGGGGTCTGAGAATCTGAATTCTTTCTCCCAGGTGTATTATCACTTCCTCACATGTTTTCCTTAGCCTTTCCCTGTGAACTGAACCTGCTACCTCAACTGTCCTACACCTACTGACCCAAGAACTTTCATCCATTCTTTCAACATAACCATACCATCGAAGTCTCCTGTCTTGCAAACCTCTCCTTATACTGTCCAGATTTAATCTTCCTCTGAGGTCATCAGATCTAAGCCTATCTTTAGCACTCACATACACATACTATTACTAAGAATAGGGTTTGATTTAATATTTTCATTGTATAGATTTTCCAAGCAACTGTTGTCTAGACTTAGTATTTTGGTCATTGTGTGAATAATTAGAGAAGACTTCGATGGTACGGGCATATTCAACGATCTGATGGAGCCATCAAGCATGCCCTGGAACTATCCGTGGATGATCGCTGCCGACCTGGCAGACCCAAGAAGTCTTGATACGACGTCATCAAAGCCGACATTGCTGCCTGGGGCCTGGATAATTTTGACCTCATAAACAGACCCAGCTAGAAGTCTGGTGTCAGATCAGCCATGCATGCAGCAAGCCAGTCAACTGGAAAAAGAACTACAAACACTGAGGATGTCTGTGTCTCATCACGATAAGCAAAAAGAACTGCCAGCCAGCCATATTTTTTGCAATCAGATATTTTATTAACTTTCGAACTGGATCCATTTTCATTTATGTCGTGGCTTGGTTAGAATAATATTGATCGATTTTGTGATTAGAAGCTTTCAAATGAGATCTTCAAAATCAGCTAAACTTACTGTTAGTTATAGAAATGCGATAAAGAAAGTAAAAGTAAAAATAAATAAATAAATAAATCTCTATATTAATAAAACTGTTACCACTTCTCGTCTGTCTGTTCCTCGTCTCTGTGGCTTATTTCATTTACTATATTAATCGATTATTTATTGAAATTTTTTAAAAAATGCAATAGTATCAAATACTAAAACGAACTTTTCAAAAATCTAAAACAATAATTTAAATACGAAATTAACTCCACCAGAATGCATTTCGGTCTATTCGTAAATAAGTCGCCATTTTAATGTTAAAAGTTGAAAAAAAGAATGAATTACTTCATGATATTTTGACATTTGAAAGGAAATTCGAAGCCTTTAAAATGTCTGATAGAAAGTCATTTAAGCTAGTTTTTAAATTATTAGCTAATCCTCATGTAATTAAGAGATTAAAACTTTTAGAAGCTTTTTACGTCCAATAATTTTATGAATATAAAAACGTTACCTTAACAACAATTAGTTAATTTTATTCAATTAGTAATTTAATGTCTAAACGATTCTATAATAATCTCTGCTTACCCCAGCATGTTTCCAATCATCCTGGACTTCTTTACAACTGGTCTCAAACAATTCCGGTTTAAGAGAGGTGTGGTAGGGAATTGAAAATAGGGGGGGGGGGGGTATGGAGCTGCCTTTTATTTTGTCTTTTAGTCCGCATTATTCATGAGTGATGTTTCTGACAAAAATGGACGAACTGCTGTTTTCTGGGTCGGCTATTGTTTTGAGTGGGTAGTATGTGGAGATTTTCAATCCTTTCATGGTATTGGTCATCATTCCTCTGTCAATCGATCCGTCTCACTAACCTGCATCCTCGAGTGTCTTTTAGCCTTAGTGCTTCATTATAATAAAATTAAAATAAATTTAACTTTAAAAAATTTATTTAAAAAAAAAAAATTTGGTATATAAAGAAAACTTTTTTTTAAATGCTGTAGTTAAAAAAAAAAAATAGGGAGGTGGCAAAAATGAAAGTAGACTCCCAGACAATGCCAGGCAGGTACATTTAGTAAATACTTAAACTAAAACGATTTTGAAGTAATTTTTTTTTTTTTTTTTTTAAATGTTAAAATAGAATTGTGTATTTTTTTATTTTCCGCATGTGTTTTCTGGAATGTCTATGGAGGCAAATAGCATGTAGACCTGTTTAATTTAAAATCTAAAAAGTGTATCTCGCCTGTAGCACAGCCATATCAGGTGTTCCATTGTTTGACTCTATTGCATTTCAGGTGATTTCACAATCTCTAAATCGGTGTTTATTAGGTTCACGTTCTGTAATAACAAAGGAATCATACAGCAATAACAACAATGGTCTAGGAACGGCCCACTCCTCGACACATTATTGAAAGTTTATTTTCAAGACTGAAGGCTCAATGGGTCAGTGTTTATCCTCCGTTTTTCCAGTGTTCAGCATAAACGGATGACTTGTACCACTTTTGTCACAAGATGCTAGTCTGTCGCATCCTTTACTCCAAGCTAGCTTGTACCAATTTACACATGAATGGTCGCCCTGTCGGCAGGGCCGCAAATTCGACGACTGGAACTCCATGCAGAGGGGTAACCCTCACCCCGAAAACGGGGTCATCTGTTGGCCGTGGGTGGCGACTTATGTCTTAGGACGGGATCCTGGTGGCTAAGCAGTTCGTGGCTTGGTCACTTCGGGTTTTTACTTTGGCAAGATGGGAGGTCGGAGAGGCTCGATCTGATCAATCGGCTGATCACGTCATGCCCTAGTATCTATAATTTCATCCCCAACCGTATTATTCACTCTGATTCTTGAAAAAATCAAAACCTTATTCTTCATTTTTTTTTTTTTTTTTTTTTTTTTTTTTTCTTCCCAAATAAATACTAGAAATACATTGAGAACAAAGAAGATTATCAATGCTAAAGAGTAATGTTTCCAAAGAGTAATGTTTTTCTTGGAATGGTGTCTTCTGGGAGTAATACTGCTCTCTCGCAGTAAATATTTTTTTCTAAGAATAATGTTTCTGCTGTCACTGTGAAATCTCCTTCTAAAAGCAATGTATTCTGATGATCTAAGAACAATGTATTCTAGGAATATAAATAATTACCCTACCTATGGAATTATTTGATATCTTTATTTCAAACAACACAAAACTAATGGTATGAGTCTGTCACTTGAAGGATTGTCGAAGTCTTTTCCAGCTTGGGGTGTGGTTATTTTCACATTAAAACATATGAATGCAGTACACTTACAGCATTTGGTATCCCCAAGAACACTATCTATGTACTCTATCCGGAGATAAGGTCTCAATTTGGGAGCGTTGGAGCTTCATCGTTTAGTTCCCATTACTTTCTAGGTCCATTCTGACCCAGTGTAGCAAAAGGTCGTTTGAAAATAATGATTTGTTGCTTAGACTAAATACTCAAGAATGGGTTGTATCAGAATGATGTATGTAAACTTGATAATAGCAGTTATAAGTGTATATTTGTAAATATGAATTTAATTGAAGGTTAAAAGGAATGAATTATGTAAATGGCACAACCCATCTAGTGTCTGAACGACTTTTTGTAACAGTATATAAGGAAGTTGGAAAAGTATTAGTTTAAATAAGATTCTTGACACGTTTTCCGTTCTAATCGCAGCCTCGTCTTGAAATCACTTCGTTCTTCTTTGTTTATATGTTATCTAATGTTATTTAATGTTATCTAATCTAAATTAATTAATAGTTTCCTAATTCTAAAGGTATACAAATATTATGAACGCTGACTTGAAAATATTAATTAATTAAATGGTAATTATTCGAGCCCCCCCCCCTCTCTTCTGTTTACAAAAATTCTCTACGACGGACAGACAGACAGACAGACAGAAAAACAGAAAGAGAAAGTGCTCGTTATATTAGGTTGAGAAAGGATCACCTTACTTTGTTCTCCATTTCAATACAATAACACATCAGTTGCATGATTTTATTTGTTTTCTTGTGTAAACGTTAAGAATGGACTTGGATTACTGAAAGACTACAGTAAGTAGACAGAATGTGTTACGGTTACAAAGAAACTTCATCAACTGAAGAGTGATTAGTAGGAGGGGATAATCGAGCTGTGCATGTAACAAATAATTTTTGATGGGTACTATGCTAACTGCAAAGAATCAGCATGTGTTTTCCCCAAATCATCTGCATATAAGTTAATGACTTTACGATTAAGTGCAAAGTGTATCTAAATATACCAAGCATTAAAGTTGTCAGATTGTGAACGAAACATGTTGTAACTAGAATTAATTGTGAACTAGAAAAATGTCTAAAAGAAAAACTATCCAGTTATTTACAAACTGGACGGGGACTTAATTGTAAATTGTAAATAGGTTTAACCGTCGTGGCCGTCTGTCTGTCTGTCTGTCTGTCTGTCTGTCTGTCTGTCTGTCTGTCTGTCTGTCTGTCTGTCTGTCTGTCTGTCTGATGAGAAAATTAAAACTAAAAGTGGTTTGCGATTAACAAGAAAATGTTATTTACATTCACAGCTAGCATAAAAACAATATCTTTCAAAAATTAATATGTTTGTAATACCTATTTAGATGAAGTTAGATATGCTTATATAGTTGTACATACAGGATTCACTCCTAAACTAATTAACAGATCATTATGAATTTCGGAACAGAACTGCTAGGTGTAAGGTGTCCGAATATGGGCTATATTTAATTTAGTTTTATGCAAAGAAAGCAAAAAGGGGATGGAACCCCTTTGTGAAAATTCAGATACCTCCGATTTTTTGTGAAATTTTAACAAGACATCAGTTGCCGGGGTTTTTTACTCCACCCTTATAGACCGGTATTGTCCGCGCCTTTGGGTCTGGATTTATGCCGGTCTATTGGTTGTCCGTCCTGTGCAGTTCTAGGAGGTGCACCCTCGCAGGCTTTGTCTTCTCACCCTTTGAGAAGGGGTTAGTTTATTGCTAATCGTATGAGCCACCCCTACCGGGGCATGCCAACAGGGCGGCCCAGGTAATTTTTAAATGGCCAGAGTTCTCAAATTTTCCCACTTTTCCGACCTTGTGTCACATCTTACCTTGTAGGAGGAAGATAAATAGAATCAGTATATATTCTTTCCTCAATTTTTAGTTTCTTTGAAGTATTTTAAAAGGTTTTTAGGTGCAACCTCCCAATTGAAAATTTAAATATTCCAGATTTGCGTTTAATTTGCTCCATGGTCATTAGACACAAATTAAGCAAGATTCCTTGAATTTCAATTTCTTCTTAAGACCCCTTAAGCTGAAGCTTTAAATTTTAGACATTTCTTTTAAATCAAAATCATGTAATAGATTTTGATCAAAATTAGAATAAGGATTCTAGACATCTGGATTTTTCTTTGTAAGTAAAGTGGTGCAACTCTGTTCTATTCGTGGAATTAATTTTACCGGTCTTGGTACGGGTATGCTTTTAGTTGTTGTATAAATAAATCTGGTTGTGTTTTTTGTATAAAAACTTCTAAAATGTGATTTGAAAATTTAATCCATAATACTCTGAAGATTTTTTTTTTTTTTTTACAAAAAAAAATGAAAAAAAAAAAAAATGTTAGATGGAAAAGCTGTATACATTCCTGAGAAATGTTATCTTTATATAAAGTAAAGTTGATTTTCTCTATCTCTTTGACCATTAACAAAACCTATATACTTAAAACTGTTTAGTTAGCAAGTTTTGGTTAAATATTGGTCCGTGTTGTTAAAAACATTTTTATTTTCCATCGATTTTTATATTTAATCCTGATAAATACTTTATTCTTTTAGTCATGAATAAAGGAAGAGGGGGGGGTCACTCTCTAATTCGCATGTACTTCTACTCTATCCACAAACACCGGGAAAAAAAATTAATAATATAAATCTTCAACGATCCACCAATGAAAAAGAGGAAGTCTTGATTTGTCCTTTTCGATTTCTATCTTTTCTTTCGTTTCTTTTGGCTGACAAGGGGGAAGGAATACAGAAAGAATGCCACCTGTTCTGATTTTAACCAACATTCGACTATGTCCGTACTATGTTAACATGCCGTGCTTAAAGACAGAGGTTATGAGTTCAAATCTCACTCAGGCCATAAGTATTTTCACTCGTATTTCGTCCTAAAATGAACTTAAACATTTCAAATTAGAATATTATGCAGATTATTTCGTTTTATTTTTATTATTTTCTGTAATTTAAGAAACTTCTGCTCCCAACCTTGAACTCCATATTATTATTTTTTTAATTTCTGTATTTTTTAATTTTTATTAGTATCAATGTTGAAGTTAAAAATAACAGGAAGTACAATGATTTATTTCCTGTTTATGGATGTCCGGCGCTATTGTAGACCCCACAATATTAACATCAAACACGAATGAATAAAGTAAAAACAAAGTGTAAAAAATGAAAGTTTCAAATCGAATAACCATATTGGGTAATACGATGGGGTGTTCTTGGATCCCCACGTTGTTCTCCTCAATCCTAACGATTCATCCACTTCATTGACAGGATTCACTGGTCGAATTTCGGTACAGGTATGGCAGTCAAGATTTGCATCTCTTCTCTGTCGCTGTCTCTTTCTCAATAACATCTGGTGCTACCATATCAGGCTGTCTGAAGATACCGGCACAAAACATTAATGTTGTTTTTTTTCCTTTCCCTTTGCAAAACTTAATCATATTCTGCAAAGCTGAAAACAAAAACATTTTTTTCTCTAGAAAACAACTAAACCAAAAATCATGAATAAATATTTAAAGATATAAAGAACTTGAAGCATAACAATTTTTACCAAAATGACCGGATTCGGCCTTGAATAACCCGAAAAGGGTTGATATGCCGTAAAAACAAAACAACCAACCAACAAACCGAATTCTCAATAACAACTTTTATGAATGCTATTTAAAAAAGAAGTCTCAACAAATAAAATCGGGCTTCAAAAATGTTTTTTGGGGGGAGGAGTATTTGTTATTCAGAGTATACATGTATACTCATAAAACAACATCCACCTCCTTCTCATGTGGAGGGTAAGTAGCTATCCAAAAGTCTAACTGCCAGCTCTAGAGGTTCAGATAAAAGAAAGTGATTCCCTCTACCAATTTGACACGTTCACTTCCTGTGCCCGTGATAGCACAGCCAGGGCACATCGACTTCCTTGAATTCTAATTGGAAAATTCCACTCAACCTAATTTTTAACCCTACGTGGAAATTTACCATACTAATTCTATTCTTACACACCCGTCTCTAATATTGCTACACTTGTTGGCATTAGTATCTTCAATCCTTTTTAGAATCATGTACTTATGAGAGGGACCAAAGGAAGGTTGCCAACATACATAGTGAAAGTGATGTTGTGGAACCGACTGGATTTGAACTTGGCATACCCAGGTCATCAATCCACTTTGTATACACTTTACTACGGTCACTTCCTGGTGTGTATATAAATCAAAATGTCGCCTGAGGCGCTACTTTCTAGGACACACCTCTTAGTGTACTTAATATATTCTTAATACTATATGTGCGATAAAGTTCATCTCACCAGAGGTCTATTGGCTCCAGTCTTGCTTTGAAAAAATGTGACGAAAAATTTGGTTTCTCAAAAATTATGGGGAAAAGAAAAATATTTTTTATAGACGTTGCTCCAGACAATGCATGAAGTCATATTATGTAAGGAAATAAAAATAAGTAAAGATGATTTATTGACAAAAACAGGAGATGCCTATTGAGCATAGTCTTGAAAAGACCAAAGCTATAGGTAGGAGGAAAACAGTCAGCAGGACTAGAGTTCCACAAGCATAAAGTTTTGGGAAATAAGCTACTCTAATAGCAAGCTGTCTAATTCTTGCACACTTGTCTGTAATATTACTACATTATGTAATTGGCAAAAAGCATGACATCACTTGATGTGGAAATGAATTTTAAGTTTTCAGAGATTTCCTATATTTCTGCACGTTTGTTTCTATAGCAATAATAATGAATTAAGTAATTTGTATAATGAAAGCAATAATGTATTAATATTTATTAATATTAATCAAATCATCTGTTGATTAGAAAGATTATGTCGAGTTTAATTTCCATTTGCTGCTGAGAACAAAAATAGCAACTATCTAAAAAAAAATATTTCTAGTCAGATTAAAGTATTTTCTGAAAGGAATTAAATCGAATTACATGTTGTTCTGAAGAACATCGTGGCACGATCCACAGGAAGAACTGGCTAGTTATAATGAAATATTCGTTTTGTAGGAGATAATGTATCGATGACTGATAAACAGACTGGCTTCGTTTCATTATATTGATAATATTGAAACTATGGTGCACTATAATTGATCAAAAGTGCATGTATAATGCATAGGATAATGTCCGATTGTCAGGGAAATGAACAGTATTCGAGTCATCGTCGTATACATGTGTTGAGGGGAGGGGAGTACATCGGGTGTAGTTTTGTCAAGTTTTGGGAATCAAAGGTTTTAAAGAATGCTGTGTACTAGCAGTCAACAACTGATGTGCGTAGTTAGTGCCATGCTTCGGCAATTTTGAGCGTGAAAAAATGTTTTTGAAAGTAACGGGAGCTGTGCTGTTTTCTGACTTTGTAGGCATGTCCACGTGTGTTAGACACAAGGATATCAAAAAGGTGCTCAGTGTTGTTAGCGGCGGCGGAAAGATGATTAATAATTTTGTGGGTGTTTACAAAGTCACTTGCTAAACATTGGAGCTTCTGATTTAACTCTTTTTTTGTGTTGATAATCCCAGCTTTCATTTTTTCCCTCAATTTTTTTGTTTTTGCTGGGGATGGGGCACCCTACCAGATGCCAGACATTCACCCGCTATTTCAGACACTCCAACCAAGAGATCTTTTTAAGATTCTAACCGTCCCTTTAAGCACAATTGTTTGGATCTCTTGCACTTGGTTCATCGGGTATATTCGCCAGGTAGTTTTTTAAATTCTTTTTCATGAGTCCGGGTGCTCCTATAATTACTGGGATGATGGAGATCTTCCTAAGATTCCAGTTTTTATTTTCATGTCGTACATAACACCTTGGCATTTCGTTATCTTCTCCCTCTCAGCTCTGTTTAAGCCAGCATCATTATGGACACTGACTTCAATTAGGGTTGCTACTTTCTCCCCTTTGTCCCATATCACTATGTAAGGTTTAACAGCTACATTTTCTAGGTATTTAGCTGTAGGAATTGCATAGTCGTAGTGGATGGCGTATAAATTATTTCCGACTGTTCTTTCTATTATATGTTCCCAGGACTTGCTGCTACACTAATTATCAACACCTGTGTACTGCCAATTTTACATGTGGCAAATTGACAGACGAAACAACAGAAAAACTCTTTCAAAATAACATCTCATAGTAAAGACGAGACTTTGACCATATCCTCTGTGGTTAAATGGAAAGTAAATGTTAGATATTGGGCGAATACTAGTATATAAAATGGTTAGTTGAGAATAACAGGAAATGAAAGGTCAGCCGGGGTCAACTTGCTGAAGCGAGGATTGCTAGACTGTGGTAATTAATAGAAACAAATATGCTGTCACATGGCTCAAAGAGAGTGTGAAAAAGAACACAGTCCATTTGGAAGCATGCAACGTATGAGCGTGAAAAGTAATGGGCTGTCAAAATAAAATTAAACGGTGTATATCGATATATCTCTGTCCACTCTCACCTCTAGTCAGTGATTCGGAAAGATCAAGTCGAATAAACCTCTTCTGTGTTCCATCACCTTTGCTTCGACTTGGTGCTTTTGAAAGTAGAAATAAGGAGCTTTCATTCCAGGACAGCAAGCCCTCGGTCTGGAAGGATCATGCAGTAATGCATATAGGAGAATATGCATCTACCAAGGTATTAATACAATTTTAGTTCCTTTCTTCAGACTGTTTATCTTTGGAATTCCCTTCTTGCTCCCTTTTTCCTCGACTATACCAACATGCAGAAATTTAAATGTAATGTGAAAAAAACATCTTCTTGCCAACTCCCCACTTAGGATGGCCCCTATAAATCTGTCCCTTAATCACAGTAGCCCCTTACGCCTCAGTGGCAATATGTCCTGTTTGGAATGAATAAAAGTTTTTTTAAATAATCGATCAGTTAACAATAAAGGTATTGTAACTATAAATGACAGTCTAAAACCCACAAGAAACCCTTACTTTTTTTTTTTTTTTTTTTTTTTTTTTTTTTTTAGAAAACACCAGAACAAAACACTTGTGAACTTGATATATATATTTTTTTTTTATGGAAATCACTCCAGACAAGGTATGAAGCCACTTGATGTAAGGAGCTAAAAAGAACGAAAAATGATTATCGCATAGACAGGAGGTGCCTGTTGACCTTAGTCTTCAAAAGACCAAGGCTATAGGTAGAAAGAAAACAGTCAGCAGGAAGAGAGTTCCACAAGCCTGCAATTCTTGGAAAGAAGCTACTAGAATAGGAAGCTATATTATAACGAGGTATCAAAACAGTGAATTAGTGAAGACCACTCGACCAACGAGTAAAATGAGCTGAAACAAAGGAAGCAGGAAATAGATAAAACAATTCTGAAGAACTCATGCCATAATAGTACTAATAGAAAATTCTGAGATTAGCAACGTCACGTGTGTCAGAAAGAGCATGCAGAGAAGGGGTGAAACAATCAAATTACACATACGTTTCTGCACCTTATCAAGAACCCTCAAATGGGACAGGGATTCACCAGTCTAAATATGACAACAGTACTCAATACATGGTCTGATAGTAGATTTGTAGAGATAGAGAATAGCCTTGTGTGAGAAAGTGTTTGGGGCGATAGAGAGAACCGACTTTACGAAACCAGAAAGAGCAATGGATCTAATGTATGAACTCCAAGAAAGATTTGATAAGAAAGATCAAGAGGTTTCAGAGTCGATTTCTCCAAGAAAGTAATCCTGTCGAGTAGTTCAAAGGGGTTTTTACCCCGCCTAATAGACCGGTATCGTCCAGGCCTTTGGGTCTGGATTTACGCCGGTCTATTGGTGGTAATCGGTCCTGTGCAGTTCTAGGAGGTGCACCCTCCCAGGCTTTGCCTCCCCTCTTTGGGGAGGAGTAAGTTTATTGCTTACTGTCTGAGGCGCCCCTACCGGGGAATGCCGACGGGGCTGCCCAGGCAATTTTTAAATGGCCAGAGTGCTCACCTCTCGAGCGCTGGCTTATCTAATCCCACTTTTCCGACCTTGTGTCACATCTTACCTTGTGGGAGGTAGATAAATAAAACACACGCCTTTCTTGGCATTTTGGCCAAGATCAAAGTGTAGCATCTGTTCCGATGGATACTGCACCCCATAGACTGGTATTGTCTTGGCCTTCAGGGCTTGATTTACGCCGATCTATGGGTCTGTCCTGTGCAGTTCTAGGAGGTCCACCCTCCCAGACTTTGCCTCCCCTCTTTGGGGAGGAGTAAGTTTATTGCTTACTGTCTGAGGCGCCCCTACCGGGGAATGCCGACGGGGCTGCCCAGGCAATTTTTAAATGGCCAGAGTGCTCACCTCTCGAGCGCTGGCTTATTTAATCCCACTTTCCCGACTTTGTGTCACATCTTACCTTGTGGGAGGAAGATAAATAGAAACATCCTTTTAGTGATAAGTCGACTAAGTTCAAATAAACATTCAGACTGGCTTTGTTTATTTCTTTTAGAAAAGAAGTTTGAAAGAATTGAAAGAGGTGAAAGTTGATGTAGATTAAAGAGTATAGAACTTCTTAAACCCGGTGTCTTTTTATTCGGTTTAATATATCAAAGCTTTGTTATCTAATTCACTATTTGTATACCGAAGCTACAATGGTTATGGACTTAGAAGTCTCCTGTTTACATACGTTGTAAACACGATATGAAAAACAAACATAAGTTTCTTTTTGCTTGCTGAACTCACCTGTTTCAAAAGGGATTGTTTATTTATCCAAGATCAAAGAAATATTTACTAAAAAAACAAAAGCCGTTGTCCACCTTTATTTACTGTACAGTTTCGTGCCAGATGAAAAGGTTGACTTCAACCCTTAAAAGAATACAAGAAAGGCAACAGGGTATTTCCTTGGAAGAATTTGCATTGCATATATCATTATGTAAATTAATTTAGCAGAAATATAGAACATTAATTGTACATACCCGGTACTGCCCGGGAGTCTGTGTATGGTAAGCGTTAAGATTGACGGTAAAGAGTATATATCGTCTATACACTCTATTTATTCAACTTTTTGAAGAAACTTTAGACCGTCAATCTTAACGCTTACCATAAAAAAACTTCCGAGCAATACCAGGTATGTACAATTAGTGATATATATATATATATATATATATATATATATATATATGTGTGTATATATATGTGTATAATTCGAAGATTATGATATTAAGAACGTTTTGGAGTTAAAATCAATTTAGTATTACATAGTAATAGGGTGAAAAAAGGCGTTTTTCGTCTTCAGCGATACAAAAAACAACATGGCGCCATGAGGTAAATGCACTACTTCCGGATTTTTTTGTTAAATTCTCGATTATTCTAGCATATTTACACATTTCAAACATGTTTTTCTTCAGATTACATGCGTAATACTAAATAGATTTTAACTCAAAATTGTCCGCATTCAATAATTTTTTTTTTTTTTTAATTTAAAAAAAATGAAACCATTTTTATCGCCTCTACATAATTTTTCATCTAATTCTGTTTAGGCTGTTAATCTTAATGCTTGCTCTTTTTCTTTTCATTTGTTTTTTTCTTTCTTTTTTTCTTTTCTTTTTTTTTTTTAAGAAACGGTAAGGGAGATTTGTTCAGAAGAGAAGACTTTGATGGTATGGCATGTTGAAAGAATGGATGAGGTTTATTGGGTTAGTAGATGTAGAACAGTTGAGGTAACAGATTCAGTTGACAGGGGAAGGCCAAGGTGAAGATGGGAGAAAGTGATAAGTATGGACTTGAGAGAAAGAAGGATAAAGACATATCCAGAGATATGTTGATTTGGAAGTCAATTTCTAAAAGCTGCCACCCAACGCATGCAAAACAGACGTTAAACCGAATATGACAATGATAGTGATGATGCTGATACTGTAATAAATAAATTTAACTCTAAAAATTATTTTTCTTAAAAAATAATAATATACCAATCAAATGAAAAGGATTTAAAACTTTTTAGTTTTAAAAATTATAAAAAATCCTGAATATTAAAAATTTTAATATTTTTAATTTTATTAAGTGAAAAAAAATGAAAATAAAAAAATCTTGAATATCAAAAAATTGGAAGTTTTGAAATTTACTTAGATTCAATAATTTTAAAACATTACCTTAAGAACAATTAGTTTTTTGGGGCGTCATTTGTTCAGCAGTAAATGATAGGTCAAATTCTAAATGTCTTTGTTTTTATTAAATAGAAATTAGTCATTATGTACTAGCGAGTCACCACTTCTCAAGGCCCATAGGCCACTCGAGGATAAGAGTTAATGAGTTTGTCAGGAGGACAGTGAAACAACAACGTGAGGATTGATAACAATAGTTGAGACTGGCAAGAAATTAGATTATTTAAGAGGACGGCTCAACAAGAATTTGTTAACATTGGACTTGAAAACGACCCTGCTATAGTCAGCTGGGAAACAATCCCATGGTATTGTGTTCCACAGATGAATAGTTCTTGGAAAGAAACTTTGCTCATGGAAGTTCCGTTTAGTTTTGGGTACACAGAGGGAGAAAGCAAAATTATTTGCAGTTGTTGTAGCTAGACGAGTTCTTGTAAATGTTTTACAGGGGGAAATCATAGATTGGAGCTCAGTCGAGCACCTACCATCAAAATAACGATAGAGTAGAGAAAGACTAGCAATATCTCTTCTGCAAAACAGTTGCTGATGGGAAGAGAAGAGAATATCCCCCACTAGATTTCAAAGTCGGTTTTGTACTCTGTCAAGGCGGGAAAGGGTGCTCTGAGCGGCACCTCTCAAGATGTGGCAACAGTACTCCATATTAGGGCGTATTTGACTCTTATACAGATAGACCATTGCATCAGGAGTGAGATACTTCCTGGAGCGGTAGAAAGATCCAAACATTTTTCTAGAGAACTTAGCAACAGATTTCATATACTTCATGAGAAGTGGCATATTTATTTCTCCGAAATAAATATGCTCTTTATTATTTTTTTAGACGATTTTTTTCATTTTCGTCACGTTTCACTACACCTTTTTATATATTTTCACTTGCTAGTGGGGGGAGTTTCATGGTACACTAGTTAACTAGGCCTCGTCTATCTCCTCCGTATCGTGTTACGGCTGCTCGCTACGTCTGAAACCCGTTTCATTGCTGATGACCGACCTTAGAGCATCTGTATCAGTAATAAACATTGTTATCTATTTCCACTTAGACTTAGGAACTCCCGCGTCCTGCGACGCATGAGGCAGTCAAAGTAAACCATTAATCTGAAGCCAGATCCACAGCGTCCCTCCAGTTTCTTCCCGTTGCGATCTAATCTGTCGATTTTTTGCTTCCAGTTTATCTTTGGTATTCCTGTTATTTTTCCATCAGGGGTCCATTGAAGCACTTGGTTTGCAAATCTCTCTGGGGCCAATCTTAGGACATGTCCGGGCCAGCCTAGACATCGTTAGCAGATTATTGACGATACCACCTGTTGGTTAGTGCAGTCTCTGACTTCTTGGTTGGTAATTCGATCACTCCATTTAATCTCTAGAATCTTTCTAAGGCATTTGGAATCAATCGCATCTAATTTCCTCTCTTGGCTGATTTTGAGATGCCAAGTTTCACTTCCATATAGCAGTGTGGACAAAACGTTGCTGTTATAAAATCTTAAATTAGTTTGTGGGTGAATTTCTGGCAGAAAGCAACCCTGTGAGGTTGTTTGGTCACACAATGACCAATCAGGCTATTCGGCGTAGCAATTTCTACCAGACCATTTTATGACTCAATCCTGATTTGCAGACCCGACAGTTTCCAGACAGTCACAGAATACGACGCCTACACTCTCTTACTATCTGTTGATTAAACACGGCTATCATCACTTGACGATATACAACTCCTCAAAAAAGAAAGAACTATCGGCAGCCGTCATATACCGATTCTACTTAATTCCTTTCAACAAAAGGACAAATTCAGTTCTTACTTCTAGCCACATACACTCAACTGTATGAAATATATATTCATATAAACTAGCAGGAATATCATTCCGTGTACACGGAGATATACATACAAGATCCAGAGTTTTAGTAGTATACATATATAGATATTACTATTTCATGTATATACATCTATGTGTGTGTATGTGTGTGTGTATATATATATGTGTGTGTGTATGTATATATATATATATATATATGTATTTTTTTATTTTTTTTATTTTTTTAACATTTCTTTCTTTCTTTCTCCCTTTCTACTGTTTATGACACGTGACTATTTTTTCTCAAATTGCATTCTTTGTATAAATTTAAAAACTTTTCTGTTAATTAAAGTTCTGCTACTAATTGATGATGATTATATTTTAACAATCGAAATATTTTGGTAGAACTATTCAATGTGTTTTTGAGTTTATTTTTGCTAGTTGCTGATTTGCTTATCCTTTATTCCATTTTTATTTTTACATTTTGTCTGAAACATTGTTTCTTTTATTCCTCATATGTATGTATATATATTAACCCTAAAATATTAAAAAGGTTATCAATTTACACAACCAGCGTCCCTTTCTATGACCATCTATACCCAAATTGATGGCGCTACTATGGGATCAGTCCTTGGACCGACCTTCAGTAATTTCTACATGGCTGACCTCGAAAATAAAATATTTACTATAATTACTAAACCCTCTATTTATGCCCGCTACGTTGATGATAGACGCTCATTTTAAAGTTGTACATTACTATCCGTTAAAAAAAACTCAACAGTAAAGACAGAGTTGTAAAGACACCAAGACTAACACCGATTAATCAAATCGAAAGTACTCGTGAAAAAGGGAAATAAATGTAACCCACAGAACTTACACCAATTTGACCGAAATACTAAATGCACTATTCTGAAAATTGAAAAAAATAAAGTCTTATCAAGCAAAAATACTCTGTTATGTAATATTTGCTTATATATATATATATATGAAACTAAAAGTATACTTTTAGTAGATAGAACCTATAATGAAATGGTTTAAGCTCAATATACGAGATAAAGCAATTATAAAGATAGATGAAAGAAGAGGGATAAACATGTACGAATGACAAATTTATTTCAACTTCGATTGTTCAATGCAAGGTGTACTCGGTAAAAATAAAAATATGTTTATTATTCTTTCCTTAAGCCAAGGCTTTTCAAAGATTAAAATCTTATCATCCATTACTTAATATTTTTTCAAATTTTGAATTTTGGCTTCTCCACTGCCAACTTATCTATCTATGTAATTCCTCTGATAAGATTTTAATTTTAAGATCGAGACAGTATTCATTGTCCTAGTCAGGAAACAAGGCCAAGTAATGGGTATCTTAGAGATATCCATGCGCTAGCACCTCTGTGCCTGGCTAATAGACAAAGGAGTGAAAAGGCCGGCGATAGGCAGAGTCCATCTCTTCTGTAAGCAATTTTAAGCTTACTATTAATTTTTCTTTACAATCTTACATAACAGCAAGTGTGGTTTCGGCTGTGTGTGTTGTCCGGATGATGATTAAGAATCATTTAATATTTCGGGAAAATATTCCCTTTGTCAAAAATAGACGGACTTTTCCTTTGGTATCTATGTAGAGAATTCGCCAAAATAGATGACAGAGAGTCAGGTTGGAACAAACCAGTCCCGCAGAGATTAATAAATTTTAAATTTTCTTAAAATTATGTTTTGTATATAAATATGGTGTTCAAAAATAGGTGTAGTATTAGATAAATTAATTGGATATTGTATGGTTATTAATTAACTATTTTTTTTAATGATATATTTTATTTGTTTGTGTGTTTTTGTTTTTCTTTCGTTTTTTTTGTTTTAATATAAAGTAATTAATATTCTTTTTTTATTAAATTTACATTGGTTATCATATATTCAAGAAATATTAATTGCGGGTTTCCTTAAATTAGATTATCGAATTAAATTTGTTACTAATAATAGGCATTTATATATTTAGTTTAGGCTTTATTGAATCTAGTTAAATTCCATAAATGCCAGTATACTGAAATCATATGTCCTTAATAGGGTTAAGATGAAAATTCATATACACTAAATGTACAAAAGCAAGGAAATTCCCAAATTTTTACACTTTTATTGTCATTAATTAAGGGTATGACTACATATCAACCAAACCATTTCATTATCACATCACTACAGTATAAATCTCTATGCATGAGTGGATGAAGTGTGTGAGGTGCGCTGAAGAAAAATTCCTACCAGTAAAATACATAGCCCTGTCGTGCTCGCATACCCTTAATGACAATAAAAGTGTAAAAATTTGGGAATTTCCTTGCTTTTGTACATTTAGTGTATATGAATTTTCATCTTAACCCTATTAAGGGCATATTATTTCAGTATACTGGCATTTATCATGGAATGTCACTACTTTTGTAAAGGCTATGCCTCGATACAATGGTAATTTTTTAGGTTTTTGGAAAACTAAGGTATATGGTAAACTGAAATTAAAATGCCATCAACTAGACCCTAGAACCTCTATCTCTGCCAAAAATCAGCTGAATCCATCAAATAGTTGATGAGATACAGGGTGGCACATACGTACGTACGCACGGATAACACAAAATCATGCCTGACCTTTCTGGATCTCTGGGTTGCCTTGACTAATGATGCTGAAATTCTACACACTTATAGAATCTATCAAAAAAAATGTATGCAAAGTTTTAACTAATTTGGTTCATTGGTTTTTGAGTTATGATTGATCAAAGAAATGAGATTTCTAGCATAGGCCGTTTTTGAAGTCTATTAAGGGATAGAGCGCTCTCGCGCCTCCCTTGATTTTTACCGTAAGACAAAACCGGTGTAAGGGGGATAACTGTGGCTGATACTAAATAAGGTCTTAAATAAGAATTAATTCATAGATTCAATCGATAAAAGTCTGTGTATAAAATTATTTATTGATATATATGCGTATTATTATTTATTCATGTTATCTGTGAATGTTAGGCCGAGGGACTCTCAGGTATTAGCCATAGCAATCGGTGGTCGAAAAGGTTTCTTATAGTTGTTAAAGGAAAGGAGCTTTGTCTTAGTAGCATTAAATGTTACCATCCATTTATGCCCCTATTCCGATATAGACTGGAAGTCATTTTTTTTAAGGATTCTGACATTGCCTTAGATGCGTGTGTCCGTTTTGCTTGCATGTAAAGAATAGTGTGGTGTCATCGGCAAATATACCCATCTCAGACACAATTGCATCGTAAAACCGAATGTGATGATGTCGAAGACTTGATAAGTCATGAGAGTTAGTGTTTGATATTTTGAAAATTAATTTTAAGGAATAAAGGCAAACGTGTATGATACTTACATCAAACCACCTCCATCTGAAAGTATTATCTATTTATTAATACGCTAAGGCAATTTCATGTTCGTACTTACGTTATTACCCTCCACCCTATTTTTTAAAAGATGGGATTGCCCGATCGCCAAAGATGGAATGCAAAAAAATGTATTTTTTAAAAATTACATCTGATGTCGCTGTTGTGTCGAACGTGAAACTAACTAAAATACACTTTCTTGATCTTAGGGCTAGGATCAAAGTGTAGTATCTGTTCTGTCAAAACATTGTACAATAATATCGTGGGGTCTGTGTTCGAGCTGGATGTTCATAGAATGGAAATATATCGCAAACTCTTATTTTTTTAAGGGTTTTGGAAATAGACCCCCTTTAACACGATATACTGTGAAACTATTTTAACCAGAGTACTTAAATAAGTATGTTTCCATTTGAACAAGGGTGGTACAATAATATTATGGGATCTGTTCACACCGGAAGTCTATAGAATGCACGACAGCCATATACAATGGATGAAGGATACAATTGTGGAATTCCCACGGATCCTGCTAGTCTTTATAATAATATGCTAAGGCATTTCATGTTCGTACGTACGTTATCACCTTTCACACACATTTAAAAATTTGAGATCGTCTGATCAGCAAAGATGATGATTGGTGATTAATTTGATGATGCTAAGATAAAACATTCCGACTTTACCTATTTTAAAATGAATTGTTCCAAAATCAAATTATGTGGTCTTGTCGACTAAAACAGTCAAATTTTAAATAAATACATTTCAAAAACTGACATTCGTTTTATTGATTTCAAGAATATTTTTAGTTGCCAATTATTTTTCCGGTAAAAAGACAGAATATTTATTAATGAGATAAGTGTTACTACAGTTTGAAACGTCGTTGAAATGATAAACTTTGAAATTTTAGAACCAGACAACATGACGCAAGATTTTGTCAAATAAATAAAATATTTATTAAATCTTTTTTTTTTTTTTTTTCTTTTGTCCAAATTTTCGGTTTTATAAAACCCTATTCATGGTAATTGTTTTAAAAAGAATTAAATTGCGACAATTTTTAAATAAAGATGAAACATTTGTTTTATTTATTTAAACAATGTTTAACTGATAATCAAAATTATTTTTACGGAAGAAGAGTCGGGTTTTTTCTTCATATTCATATTGACCCTGACAGACATTTATTATTTCAAAAGGAATATTATCATTAACAGTCAATTTTCCCTCGAGTTACTGAATATTGGGTACTTATCCAGTTTATGGACCGTGCTGAAACCGACGTTTCGTCATCATATTCCAGCAGGTTACATAAATCGCTGGAAGGTTCTGAAATGCTTAGCCAATCAGATCGCAGCAGCTGGCAATGAGGGAGAGGAATATTGCGGAAAATTCAACAAGTTATGAAAATTGGGTAAAGTCATCATGAATTTAATCGAGTTAGGATAGACGCTTCTATAATTATGCATTGCAAGTTCTGATTTTAGCATCACAAAATCTCTTTTCAAGAGAGCTCATTCTATGTACGATTATACACTTTGTAGTTTTACAATTACATTACAATTTAAGATAACAAGTCTTCTGAAGCAATTATTGACTTTTGTCAGAAAAGGAAACTGCTAGGCGAACAGAAGACTTGCAGAACATATGCACGTATACGCAATTTAAAAAGAAAACATGAGTTAAAGAACGAGTTTGTTTGGCAGTGCACAAATGCAGGCATTGTACATCGACAGTGGGACTTTTTCTGCACCTTCTTCTTATTTGCTGTCGTCTTCGATACGGAGTGGAACTTTTTCTGCACCTTTTTCTTGCTGTCGTCTGCGCTAACGTTGACAGAAAATCTGAAAAAAAAAAAAACAACTTAACCCTAACCAAAAAAACAACCTAATCCTAAAAATAACAATTTTATACATGAAACTTATCATACGATGATTGTTTCTTTTTCTTGATTTGAATGTTTTAGTCCTAAATTTTTTAAGTTTCTTAAAAAGAAAATATCTATTATTCTGCATTAATGTTTCATTATATTTTCTTCGTAACAAAAAAAAATATATATTTTTTCATTGAAATTATCATACGATTACTGTGTTATTTTTCTAGTTGAATGTTTTTTCCTTAATTTTTTAAGTTTGCTAGCGTTTTCGCAAAAAAAAAGATGAGCTTTCGTTCGGCACCTTCCGGCAGTTTACGTAACCTGCCGAAATATTCCTATAAAACTGTACTGAATATTGTATCATTAGGATTATTCGGACTACTATTCTTACCTTGGATGTTATTTTCACAACCTTTCCCCTGATTTAACCTCTGACCTTTTTCAGGTGCATGTTTTCGAACCCTAGAATCTATATGAAATTCTGAACTCAACTCTGTATTTAATCACAGGGAGAGATTGTTCTCGTTCTGTCAGCCATGACTAGATAAAATTGTTAAAGTAATTTTTAATTTTTATGCTATTAATTATCATCGCCTATAGTAAGGATTGAACCTTCAACCTCCAGAAGACTATCTTAGAACTTATTGTCACTCAATACCTTTATCCATTGTGCCCTAGATCCATCAATCAACATTTAAAAAATTTCAAAACGTTACTGTTTAATATTGTTATTTAAATCTTTCGGATTTAGCATGTTTTCAGCTAAAAATTTATTCAAAGTATTTGTTTGATTTTTAGTAGGGGGATTCGGTTTTTCTTTATATAAAAAAAATCCAAATTACTATTGAATCGTCAGATTATTAAAAACAAATCTAATATTAAATGATCCCACCTGCTCCTGGTATTTTTGTTAAACGCCTGTCAAAAATAAAGTAGAAGGATCATTTTATGCTAATTTATATTAGAACCAGGTATCATTAGGATTATTCGGACTACTATTCTCACCTTGGATGTTATTTTCACAAGTTTCCCCTGATTTAACTTCCGACCTTCTTCAAGTGCATGTTTTTGAACCCTAGAATATATATGGAATTCTGAACTGAACTCTGTATTTAATCTTGCAAAAAATTGAACTTTTTTTTTTTTTTTTTTTTTTTTTGAAATCGATGGTATCACTTCTGGATAAATTTGACATTTGTCGCCCCCCAAATTGTGGTGATCCCCCCCCCAATTTCTTTTAATTAATTCATAATTAATTTAACTCCGTTAATTAGCTAATACTTCATCAGTTAATACTGCACCAGCAAACTCCCCATCGTGTCACAAGTGTTGTGTAGAAAACTATATTTTTTTTTTTTTAAATAATTTGTTACATTTATTAGTATAGACTGTTTGAGATAATCTTTAACAAATCGTTCTCTGTTTTTAGGTGCATCTTCTGCAGCAAAGACTTACAAAGAAGCTCTCGAAAAATTGGGACATGATGCCCGAACGAATTGCAGAGGTGCCACCCAGGAAATTGGTAAGTTTATGACTGTTACCACATTTTTATCACTTAGAGCAGTGGTCACCAAATTATCAACTGCGTTACCAAATCTGGCCTGTTTTTTTGTTTTTTTGTTTGGTCAAAAAGTTTTAAAGAAAAAATGTTAAGAACTCCTTATATTTTCTATATATTAACACACTAAGGCATTTCATGTTCGTATATACATTATCACCTTTCACACATAATAAAAAAATAAATTTAAAAAAATTTTAAAAAAAGATCGTCCCATCAGCAAAGATGGTGTTTGGTGATTAATCTGATGTTGCTAAGTTAAAAAATTTCGATTTTATCCATTTTTAAATGAATTGTTCCAAAATCAGAATGTCGCCCAGTACAATTTTAATTAAATACATTTCAAAAACTTACATTTGTTTTATTGATTTGTAGAGTATTTAGCTGACAGTTATTTTTACAGAAAGATGGAGAATATTTATTGTTTTAAAAAGAATTAAATTTCTACAATTTTAATTTGTTTTTTTTTTACTTTTTATTAATGGCTAACCAATTATCAAGGCCCAGTGGCCACTCGAGGATGAGGGTTAAGAGATCGTCAGCTCGACAATGATCGCCATCACAAGAGGACTGAGTACAATGGATGGGATGGGCAGAAGATTACTTAAGAGGAACTGATTATCTAAGAGGACGGCTCAACAAGTATTTATTTATATTAGACTTGAAGACGACAATGCTGTAGTCGGTTGGGAAGCACTCGTGGTATCTTGTTCATGCATGTTTAGAAAAACAAATTTGTTGATGGAATTTTCGTTTGGTTTTTGGTAAAGGGAAAGGAAAGTTTTTTTGCTATGGTTGTAGCTAGACGAGTTCTAGCTTTGAATGTTTTATAAGAGGAATTGGAGCTCAGCCAAACATCTACCATAAACATAACGATAGAGTAGAGAGAGACTAGCAACATCTCTTCTGTATGAAAGAGGCTGTAAGGACGAAGAGATCATCCCCCACTAGATTGCAAAGTCACTTTTGCACTCTATCAAGACAGGAAGCAGTGGCACCTACCCAGATATGACAGCAGTGCTCCGTCTTAGGATGTATCTAGCTCTTATACAGATAGAGGATTGCGTCAGAAGTGAGGTACTTTCTGAAGTAGTAGAATGTTCAAACTATTTTTCCACAACATTAGCAACAGATTTGATGTAAGTCTTCTATTTCAGGTCTGTGATGAAAGTCAGCCATAGGAGAGAACAATTCATTTCGACTGAGGAGAAATAAGGATCCGAGCATTGGTGGTGAAAAGAGAGAAGCATTAAAAGTAATGTCACTTTTTTCCCCTCATTGTACCACATGCTCCAAGTCAGAAGAGTCAAAAAGATCTTGATCATCAATGCTCTTCAAAGTGCTGTTATAAATAGTTCTTGTCTGCATAGACGTCAACAAATGATCTCAGAATATGATTTAGGAGATCATTTATGAAGAGGGTTGAACCAAGAATGGATTCTCGATGTATGCCTGCATTGATGCTATGTGCTTCAGACTTTTGCTCGTTAACAACTACATTTATAGACTTATCGGAGAAAAAGGATTTGATTGGTTTAGAAGACATTTCCAGATATTCCATAGCTAACAAGTTTGTGGAGCAAACATTTGTGCCAAATCCTATCGAAGGCCTTTGATATATCAAGAGAGACTGCCCTAGAAACGAAGCCCCTGTCGATAGATTCACTGATCCTATGCGATATCAGTCGGCACATCAGCTGTAGATCTTGCAGAACGAAATCCATATTGCTTGTCACTAAGAAGATTATTTTTGCCGAGGTGGTTAACAACTACTTAATTTATTACAGATTCGAGCAACTTACTCATGATGCACAGGAAATAGATCGGTCTGTACTGGGATGCAGAGAACCGATCTCCAGTATTTTTAAATACCGGGCAAACCAACAAAGTCTTCTAAGTTAATGGAAAGCATTTCTCCTTTAAGAAACGGTTGAACAGCTTGGTACGGATAGGAGCTATTTTGGGTTGAAATTTCTTGAGTACTATGACCTGAACGTTGGCATCGAGGTTCATAAGTTTGGTGACATCATGGACAGTTAATCAGATGTTGTTTAAAAGTTTTTTCAGTCTGGGAGAGGGGGGTCTGGGTGTAGGTGGCCCTGATTGCAAAGATTGGAAGTTGCTGCAAAGTTCTTTGTGAAAATTTTGGCTTCATCAGATGTTGAGGATGTCACCTCTGGTTCATTAATGATGGTTTGGATACAGGCCTTACATCTGTTCAGGACCTTGTTTGTTATTCTTCAAAACTCGTGAGAGCCAAGTCTCTGATTGGGCATAGAACTCTTTAGCATTTTTTATAAAACTTTTGCAGTGGTTTCGGGCGTTTGGTTTCAGAGAATCCATTTCGCTAAAAGCAATCAAAATAGTGGTTTCTATTGACAATAGCAGCTGCATATTCAGGGGTACACCATGGCTGACTGTTCGGTCTCTATTGGAATATTTTGGAGGGTATAAAGCTCTCAATACTAACAGAAAACCACTCAGATATTTCAGATGCGATGTAGGACACATTCTTTTTGAAAATGGATTTAAGAGGGATTTCAGATATAAAGGATCTTAAGTTGTCACAATCGGCTCTTGAATATCGATAAACTATTGACAAAACTATTGTGTATATATAAGAAAATATGACAATGCAAATTACAAATGTATATTACAGAATATTACTATGTATATATGTATATATATGGTATTTCAAAATGTTATGTTGTCGGGGATATGTCCTCGACAATCAGTCCGATTGTGACTTTGTTGCTGTCATGCTGAGGTACAGTTCTGTTCAGTCCTAGGAAGTCGACACTCCCATGCTTCAACTTCTCTCTGAAAAGAGGTTATTGCTAATCGCCTGAAGCACATCTATCAGGGAATGCCGACAGGGCTGCTCTAGCATTTTTTTGTAGGCCAGAGGGCGCTTATCCTAGTGTGGCGGCTTCTCAAAACTACACCTGACCTTTTGTCAAACTTACTGGCAGCAAGGTAAATAATATGGAATTAAATAAGAATAAGACGTTTTGATGTTAATGTACTTAAGTGTAAAAAAACAACTTTTGTATTTATTCATATATTCTGAAATTTGTAATTTGGCAGCATTCCTTCTCTTATGCATGTTTGGTTAAACAGTAGCGACAGCTTCTGTTTATTTATTTTGTGATTCGTTTTTTCGATTCGTCGCATGACCGATTTGGTATTGTCGTCCATATTGTGTAAAAAATCGCCATATTTTCGAAAGTTTTCGACTGACATCAGTCATCTTCAGGCGTATGAATGAGTATGCAAAATAAAAGATTGGTGAAGTTATTAAGACCTTTTAAAAACATTTCAATACCACTTCAATATGTCAATCGAAAATATGGCGATTTTTTTTTTTTTTTTTTTTTTTTTTTAACACATGGACGACAATACCAAATCGGTCGTGCGACGAATCGAAAAACCGAATCACAAAATAAATAAACAGAAGCTAGCGCTGCTGTTTAACCAAACATATATATATATAATTACTAGAAAAAATATGCTCCCTTTGATCGCAAATTCGTCTAGGCTGGGAGGGTGTCATGATGAACGAAATACATATACTGACCCTCAAAGAAGAAGGTAATGCCTGGTAGGGTGGTTTCATTACAACAGAACACTGGGAGGATCTTCCCCATAAAAAGAGAAGGAACAACAGAAAATATACTACTCTCCACCCCCATACTTCCAAAAAAGGAGAAGGTAGTACCTGAGAAGATGGTCTCATGACAACAGAACAGATACATTAACCCTCCCACAAAGAAGGATGTAATACCTGGGAGGATTACCCACAACCCTTTATAAATGAGGAGATAATTCCTGGGAGGATGGTCTTATGACAACAGAAACGAATACAATGATAGATAGTTTGTTTTTTAATTCATTTAAAAATGCAGTCATAAAACATTATTTTGATAGTTCCTTTGCTTTTTTGCCTAAGATAAAAGTGTAGTATCTGTTCTCAGCATTACAGCGACATCGGATGTGAATTGAAAAATAATATGGCGTCGTTAACGGAAGAAAGGAAGGGGAGGAGAGTGGGGATGCAGATAAACCACCAATTATTAGCTCGTTTGCTAGCTCGCCACCCTCTTTCTCGATGTTAATAGTTTTTCTAAGTTTATCCATTTTTTTTATTAAATCATTGTAATTAATAACTGTTCATATCAACAAAACTATTAGAGATAAGTAAATAAAATCGTTAAAAAAAATTAGAAATAAATTACATCAAATATTTATTAATTATGAAGTGTTTCAAAAATAGATATGCAAATTGGCCTATCTAATATCTGTCCATAGATCGTTCGTTTCTAGTATATATAGAGAGCCGTTCGGCCTTTTGGCTAAGATCAAAGTGTAGTATCTGTTCCGATGGATACTGCACGCCTGTCCTGTGCAGTTCTAGGAGGTCCACCCTCCCAGGCTTTGCCTCCCCTCTTTGGGGAGGAGTAAGTTTATTGCTTACTGTCTGAGGCGCCCCTACCGGGGAATGCCGACGGGGCTGCCCAGGCAATTTTTAAATGGCCAGAGTGCTCACCTCTCGAGCGCTGGCTTTTAACCCCACTTGCTCGACCCGATCTTGGGTCACATCTTACTTGTGGGAGTAAGATAAAACTGGCCTTGTGCCTAACTCCGCGAGGAGTAAATAAATATATATATATATATATATATGGTCCCCCCTAGGAGGTAAGTGTAGTATCTGTTCCGATGGATACTGCACCCCTATAGACGGATGTCGTCTTGTCCTTCGGGACTTGATTCCACCTGTCTGTGGGTTTGTCCTGTGCAGTTCTAGGAGGTCCACCCTCCCAGGCTTCGCCTCCCCTCTTTGGGGAGGAGTAAGTTTATTGCTTACTGCTTGAGGCGCCCCTACCGGGGAATGCCGACGGGGCTGCCCAGGCAATTTTTAAATGGCCAGAGTGCTCACCTCTCGAGCGCTGGCTTTTAACCCCACTTACTCGACCCAAGCTGTGGTCACATCTTACTTGTGGGAGTAAGATAAAACTGGCCTTGTGCCTAACTCCTAGCGAAGGAGTAAATAAATATATATATATGGTATTATTAATTTAAATAACAGTAATCGTTTTAATAATATAGGAGTGATAAATGAAAACTGTCGCATTTATTTATTTAGACTTATTTAGATTAAGATTATTTAGTTAGATATGCGTGTGAAGTGAGAAAATAGAGATAAAGATTATATCTTTAAAGTAAATCCTATCTTGAATAGTCAAATCTTGATATACGAGATAGAGCAATAGTATAAGTAAATAAGTGATGAGAATAAAAATTGGATAAAATGCAATATTTATTAAATCATCAAGGGATTTATAAAATAAACTTTCTTTCCTTAATCCATGGATTTTCAAAGATGTGCTCTTATAATTAGAGGAAATTCGACAGCTAAGTCAGTAAAATTTACTGTAATGCAAACATTTGAAAATATAAAAATGTAAAAGATATGAAAATATAAACAATTTAAAAAGTTTAAAATATACAAAGAAAATCATCACCATTGAGGAAGCATAGAAAACGTTATCCGATTTTTATTCTCATCACTTATCTACTTATTTATATATATATATATATATATATATATATATATATATATATATATATATGCCTGTTTGTTGTCTAAAAAAAATGGGTAAAACAATCCAAGTCGTTTGTCATTTGAGGAGGAGGAGACATGCTTGAGTGTCATGATTAAACTTCCTCACATTCCAAAGAGCTCAAATTTATTTCCTTTCCGATTCTCTAAACAATGGCTGACTCGTTAATGGGACTGTATTTAGGCCACACGTTGACATCTAGGGTAGCACACAGTTTTAAGACGCCCCCCCCCCTTCCCTAAAAAAAGTCATAACTTTGAAGAAGAAAACTGGAACAGCAAACCGTGTTGGGCTTGCCTATAAGCTATAACTCAAGACCACACACCTTCTGGACCTAATTTTAAAAACATTTTTTTTTTCGTTCTTATTCAGGTAGGATTAAGATAAGAAGCGATTTTATTTATTGTAAATATGTAACATTATGTGGCCATTCGTAATTAGGCAATCCTTTCGACCCCAACACTTCTGGCAACCTTGTAACTCTCGCTCCACCCAACTTTGTCTTTTAGTTCTCACATTCCAGGAACGATGTTTCTGACAAAGGGTGAAGAATTTTCTGGGTCAGCTCTTGTTTTGAGTGAGTGAGATGTGCAGATATTTTAATCCTCTCATAGTATTCATCATCATTCAAATGTCAATCTATCCATCTCATTAACCCTTATCCTCAAGTAGCCTTGTTGACTCATCACTATCCGGTTTTGGTATTTAAGGTGTTGGGAATGTCCTGGACTATGGAGTGGGTAACACCTCACACCTGTTCTACATGCATTCCGATCCAGAGGGTTGATACGAGTCATGTTGCAAGCAGTCAACTCACTTCGTACACACTCAAACCAGGTCTTCCTTGGTCTTCTACACACTCTCATGCCTGGGGTATCCATGTGTATTGAGTTGATACACTGTACGTAGCCAAACCACCTGAGATGCCAAGCATGTAAGGCATCCAAAATCCCACCAATAACCAAGCTTCTGATAGAGCATGGCTGAAGGGATTCTTTCCTCTAGTTTGCTGTCGCACATCTACCTGATTATGGCACGGTCATTATGCCGAAGCCGTTGCAAATTAAAAGCATTGGGATACAATGAAGGGCGCGAGGATAGGAAGTGACTCATCGACAAAAAAAAATGCGGTAGTGGTCAGTAATGAAGGCCGTGAGGATAGGAAATGCCTCATCGACAGAGACAAAAGAAAATGCAGGAGTGGGCGGTTTCCATTGTTCAGAGCAGGTGACTAAGAAAAGAATACCGGACACGACATTTAGAAGTGACAGTGTTTTACGACATCTGACTACAGTAAGGTAGGTTAATTTGACAACAGTAAGGTTTATGGCAAAAAGTTGACGAGTTTGGGTTTCAGAGAGAAGCCGGGCAGTTAGGGATCGAACCTCCACAGAGAGCGGATCAGACTGGAAAATGATGAGATGAGCTGATGACTTGAGCAACGACAATGGGGCTCTCGACAGTCCGCGACGGTGTCACACACACTCATAGTTCAAACTAAATTATACACAACGTATATGTGTTTGTGTTCTTTCTCGATAGTTGTTTTATTTCTTTTATTTAACTTGTGGACCAGTGCTGTGCCCTCGAAGAAGACCACGGAAACACAACATTGGGGTTGACGGTCGTCGAGTGGGGCAACACATGGTTCTACAGCATTTGGGGCCCATGTTTCAATGCCATGCAAGATGGCAGAGCGAACACAGACTGAAAAGACCTTACTCCGAGTAATGAAAGAAATGTGCCTTGATGTAAAGATTTGTAGCAACTTTCTGAACCTTCTTCAAGCAACACAACAGCGAGCAGTGATAGCACGTTCGCAACCACCACCAACATTCAACATGTCACCCAGGTAACCGAACGTAGTTTCAACATCAAGTGGGGTGTCATCCACATCCATAAGTGCTACATTTCGACCATTGATTGGGCGGGCAACACTCAGATATATGCGACAAACATAATCCGGGTAAACTACCAGCATCCCAGCAAGACCATTACACTTCTTGTAAACTCGTAGTTTGCATTGAGAAAATTCAGTGGAGTTTACACCTACATCTCGGCGACAGGCAGTGCAGGGAAACATGTCAGCATCATGCAGGAGGTTGAGATAAGAAATCTTGTTTTGATGTTGACTCTTGGTGCTTTGCTCGCCACGCCCGTCTTCCATGTCAACAGCCTGGAGTTGCACTCCTCCAGGGAATCTGTGATAACAACAAAATCGTTTGCATACAGAAGCTCCCATGGGGCACCCACACGGAACTCACTCGACATGAAAAGAAGTGGGCCTTGAGTAAAAAATTTTTTAAATGGCTGTAATCTTCTTGTTGACAGAAAACGGCTGAGTCTCTCATTGACATCTGAGTAGTTGGCTCAGTAAGTAGTAACATCTGTTTCTTTCTCTTTTCTGTTCTTGTTCGTAGTAAAGATATAGCAGCAGAAGTTTTTGTGCCTTTCTCTTTTCTTTTGGTTCTGTCTAAAGTGCTTATGCTGTCAGGGTCGTTAATGCAGGGGGAATAACTAGGATTGACTAAGAAAATGAGCATATTGTAATAAAAAACACGTGTTACTTGGAAGCCAAGCTTTATTCAACTAAAAAAGGAATACAAAAAGGTGGCAGATATGGTCAGTTTTAATACGCATCACCTGACGACTTCTGGCTCCGGGAGCACGAATGGAAGCCCATACGAATGTAATATAACATTCTTCCTTGCTAGAAAGAAAAGAAAATAGTGTCTTCAATAATTTAAGTTTAATCTTTTACCTTTTTTTTTTTACTTGGAGCATTTATTGCAAGTAGCCTCGCGGGCGGGACAGCTATCTCTTGAATGATAGAAACCACAAAAGAAACATTTACGATTCTTATATGTGGCAGCTGTAACCGATTCACTGGGAGCAACTGGAGGATTAGAACAACTACATTCACATACCTGTAGTGATCCTGGGTTCACGACCGTTGCCAGGTAGGTATCCGGAGTTGCATATGCATCACTATTACACTGGGCTATATCCAACGCAGAGGCTTGACTGTACGCCGTCAGAAGGTCCAGCGTTTTATTTTCCAGGAGCCACTGTCGTATTGAAGGCGAGGATATTCCAGAAATGAATGCGTCACGCATTGCCTCGTTGCTACACTCCTCTGCACTGTGGTCGCGGAAGTTGCAATTCCTTTTTAGTTTCTCCAATTCTCGGAAAAATTCGTCCATCGTTTCTCCCGGCTTCTGCCGTCTGGTTGCTAGTATATGTGATGCAAAGACTTCATTCGGTGTTTTAATAAACAAGCTGTCCAGCTTTGCTATAGCAGCATCAAAGTTCATACATGTCTCTATAAATTCATAAACATTAGAGCTCACACAGCTTAACAGGGCTCTGTATTTGTTCGGTATCCTATCTTCATAATCTTCAAGGTAATTACTTAATATTGCACGCCAGTGTCGGTATTCCTTGGCAGCTGTCGGTAGACTGGGATCAATGTCTAGGCATTTTGGTTTCCATGTCACATCCATCTTAGTATCGTAGTAGACATCCAAAAAAAAAGTTTTAGTTGAATAAATTGTAATAAAAAAACATGTTACTTGGAAGCCAAGCTTTATTCAACTAAAAAAGGAATACAAAAAAGTGGCAGATATGGTCAGTTTTAATAGGCGTCACCTGACGACTTCCGGCTCCGGGAGCACGAATGGAAGCCCATACGAATGTAATATAACACATATTTTTAAGAGACAATTTGGGACGCTGAAATAATCAATCGAACAATGAAACAATTTTAAGTAAAAAATAAAATTTAAAAAAGTTAATTTAATATTTTTAATATAAATACGTTATTTTCACGCATATCTACAAACTAGGAAACAAATTATATCATATTGATCTCTGTACCCAATTTTTAAATATTATATCTGGGGGAGGGGGTCGTTAATTAACAATTCTATTTAATTTTTGTAGTTGGTTAATTAACATTGTTTCATAGTTCATTTATTTTTTTATTGTTATGTGTCCGTTAACAAGTTTAATTATTTTTCTTACTTAACAGTATTTCATTTTTAGTTCGTTAATTGTTTCATTTTTCGATTGATTATAATTGTTCAGGTTTAGTATTCGTGTAATCACTTTTTATTAAAATTCCTAATTTGTAAATAAGTTCATTTAATTTTTTTCCTTAACATTGTTTCATTGTTTATTCTAGCATCCCAAATTGTCTCTTGAAAATATGCTTATTTTTTAAGTCAATACTAGTTACCCCTCCCCCTCGCCCTGTCTAAGGTAACAAATAAAAAATCGTCAGTGATCCGATTTGGCCTTTTGGCTAAGATCAAAGTGTAGTATCTGTTCCGATGGATACTGCACGCCTGTCCTGTGCAGTTCTAGGAGGTCCACCCTCCCAGGCTTCGCCTCCCCTCTTTGGGGAGGAGTAAGTTTATTGCTTACTGTCTGAGGCGCCCCTACCGGGGAATGCCGACGGGGCTGCCCAGGCAATTTTTAAATGGCCAGAGTGCTCACCTCTCGAGCGCTGGCTTTTAACCCCACTTGCTCGACTCGATCTTGGGTCACATCTTACTTGTGGGAGTAAGATAAAACTGGCCTTGTGCCTAACTCCGCGAGGAGTAAATAAACATCATGATCGAAAAAGGTGACCAAACCCAAGTTTTCTCTCTTCATGTCTTTTTGAACTTCCTGTTTATGACGTCATATCCAGACATGTAGCCCTAATTCAAATCTTTTAATTTCTAATGGAATTTTTCACTTTTCTGCTGAGTCTAACTTTGTGTGGAAAATACTGTTCTTAACACTATTTTTACACGTCTAATATCGCTACAACTAAACGGCTTCTTAACCCATGAATACTGTTCAATTATCTATCGCATTTATACTTGCAGTCACCATGATACCGCATTCACTCTATGGTGCTGCCCTACTTAAAATGTCTCTCTGGTGTTTTAGAATTTGTTAATTTATGTATTTAAGATTAGAAGCGATGACATTGAAACGATTTGGGTTAATCAAATTATTGGAGCACAGGGTGGGGCAGGTGCTAATGTGCTTGCAAGAATTAGTAGTGGATAGAGTAAGTTCAGGGAAATTCTGCCATTACTAACCAGCAGAGCGTTGCCACTGTCGACCAAGAAAGAGTTTATCTGGCATGTATACAGTGTGATGATGTATGGAAGTGAAACCTAGCCAGTGAAGGTTGTGGACATGCGTTGCATGGAGAGAAATGATATTAAAATGATACAATGGATGTGTGATGCGAGTCTTAAAGACAGGCTTAGTTTAAGATGACCTCAGAGGCAGATTAAATCTGGACAGTATAGGGAGATGTGTGCAGAACAGAAGGCTTTGATGATATGGTCATGTTGAAAGAATAGATGAGTTCTTGAGTTAGTAGATGTAAAACAGTTGAGGTAGGAGAGTCAGTTCACAGGGAAAAGCTAAAGAAAACATGGCAGTGATAAGGATGGACTTAAGAGAAAGAAGGATAAATAAAGACCTGGCCAGAAATAAGTTAGTTTAGAAGTCAATTTTTAAAATCTGTCCAACATGTTAAACTTGATGATGATGATGCACTTAGTTCGGTAGAAACGGTGATTTTTCTTTTTCAACCGCTTCTTTGTGTATCTTTTTCTATATTTAAAAGTCAATTGGAATTGATATATTAACAGTTAGAACATTGAAATAAGTTTCAATAAGAGTTGAACTTTTTAAGAACTGTAAAGACACCATTGAAATTGTCCTTCGATTCCGGGACGATTATCGGTTAAGTCCATAAAGTAACTGAAATATATTAGAATGTAAAGAAAACAAAATCATTTTTTAAATAAATTTTCTTAGTTCCATAAAATAAAAATAAAATTAAAACAAAGAATATCTCTGAAGAATGTATTTTAAAAAAAGATTTAACATTTAAATAATTATTTTAAGATTAAAAATAAACGAATTTTTTTCGATTTGTTAAAGCCGTTTTTCCGTTTTACAGCTGTCTGTAAGAACAAGTAGTCTTTTTTTTTTAGAAAACACCACTGCGCTAACAGTTTTTTTATTACTTAACCTCATATTGCAAATATTTAAACTTTTATTTCAATGCAAAAGTTTTAAACATAACTATGTTTGAAATTATTTACGACCAGTATGTTTGGAATTTTTGGAAAGCCGCCTCGTTAATTCCATGGAAGGTACTCGACTGATATCCAATCTTTGGTTTCTCCATGTGAGACATTTACACCAAGAACTCATTTTCTACCATAATTGCAAAGAAGTTTCCTTTCTTCCTCCGTGTGCTTAACATTAAACATTAAATTTCTGTGAACAGTTTCTTTCCCAAAATTTCTCATTTGTGGAACACACTATCATGAGACTGCTTTCCTGCAGACTACAACATGATCGTTTTCAAATCCAATGTCAAAAGATACTTGTCACAAACAGTCCTCATAAGAATTCAAATTTTTGTCCATTCCATTCATCATTTTCAATCCTCTCATAATATTCTTCATCATTTCAACTGAGAATCCATCCATCTCATTAACTCTTATTCTCGAGTGGCTTTTAGCCCAGGTAAGTGGTGATTAAAAAAAATTATATAAAATGATTTACAAAAATAAAAATGTCTCAACTTGAAAATGACGTTTTTAAAAGTCAAAAGCTTGTTCAATCTTTGAGGTAAATAAATTTATTTTAAAGAAAAAACAACATCCTTATTTGGCTTTCTACAATTCCATACAAAAATTTAAATTTAAAACAATGTTTCTAAGTGCAAAAAGTTTCATTTCACTTAACCATATCACGAAGCCACATGTAGCACACAGGACATTTAAACCAACCACGCATAACATCTGGCCGGACAGCTACCCAAGACAGATTTTCATCTCCAACGGGGATGATGATTTACAACAAAACAAATGTCTCAACTTGAAATGACTTTCAAAAATTGAGCTTGTTCAATCTTCGAGGTAAATAAATTTATTTTAAAGAAGAAAAAAAAAGCAACACATAGTTATTTGAATTTCTATATTCTATACTAAAATTCAAATTTAAAACGATATTTCTAAGTGCAAAAGTTTTATATATCTAATATATAAAGTAGAGACGTTTTTTCCCCTGTACCTTCTCGGAGTATAGGAAAATAACCACATGCATCACAGGCTACTAAACTAACCACTATATTACACTTATTCACTCGAGCGTGTTTTAGTAAATTTGTTATTATTTTTTGCTACATACCACTAAATATTACATTTGGCCCACCATCCACGTCTCTCCAAAAAACCAACTCCATATAGGTGGTAGCAAAAACTTTTCTCCCTAACAATTCTGTACTGTCACTCTACTCATCGACACCGGGAACTAATAAGCACAGTTTAATTTTCACAAAACACCCAGTTCTTATTTATTATTTGCCTGGTATTAATTTACTACATAATATAAAGCAATATACAAAAACTTAATGACCGCTCCCGTTCACTCCGATGATTTTCCGCGAATATCAGATTACGTTATTTCAAATTCTACCTATGACTTCTACATTTATATTCATTCCGGAATTAAGCGAATGAAATTAACGAACACAGTTCCTGCAACATTTATTCATTCAACATGGCGGCTACAATTTCTTGACCGAATCGACTTCCTATTTAATTCAATAAGCGCCAAGATACTGGTAGACTCCGATACATTTACATTTTCAAAATCATAAGCCTTTAACACGCATATTATAGAAAACTTGCCCAAATCCAGTCATTTTCATCATCTACAAACGACATAAACCGTGTCATTGCTGAATCTTAACATAACACGCATGCCCATAATCACGCTTAGCTACATTGACCTATTTTCACATGTATCTTTAACTCGAAACGTTAGCGCATTCGTTAGGAAGGCAGGTTTCATGATCGCCAGTTTCAGCGTTCGATCCCATTCCACTTACTTTTTCTTTTTCTTTTTTTTTTTATTTATAGCATTCGCCAACACGGTAGAGGGGGGGGGGGGACAACAATAGGTCGTTTTTTTTTTTTATTCGACGTCATGCAATAGGTAGTACTTTCTCCCATGCAACGCCGGGCGACGGGTTCCGCTAGTGTATAATAAAATTTATTAAAATGTGACAATTTGAGTCTTTAGTTATAAAAATGCTATTCCAAAAAAAAAACCTGATGATAGGCCGGACCTTTTATAAAATAACCGGTAATACTGTTTTTGTAGTATTTGCCCAGCATTGAGCCTTCCACTGAAAGTGGAAGTTTATGGAGAATACAAATTCACATGCGGTTCCCAGCCAGCAGGTGTATCCTGGTTAGGGGAGATGTACATAGAGCGCCTAGTATTCCCAAATGGTCACCCATCTTGTATTGGCCAGGCTCAACGTTGCTTAACTTTGGTGATCTAACGGGAACCGGTGTGTCAACGTGCTTCCACCGAAAGGGGAAGTTTCTAAGGAACATCAAATACACAGACGGCCTCCAGCTTCATGTATGTCCCGGTTAATGGAGATGACATACAGCTCCTAATATTTCTAAATGGTCACTCATCTTGTACTGGCCAGGCTCAACGTCGCTTAACTTTCTGACGTGCTTTCACTGAAAGAGGAAGTTTCTAAGCAATATCAAATACACAGACGGTCCCCAGCCACATGTATATCCCGGTTAATGGGGATTACATACAGCTCCTAATATTTCCAAATGGTCACCCATCTTATACTGGCCAGGCTCAACGTCACTTAACTTTGGTGATCTAACGGGAACCGGTGTGTCAACATGATTATACCATAGGACATGACATTTTATAGAGATACGTAAATGCATCTTGTAATGTTTTTTTTTTCTTTTTACACACACATACAAACACGATTTTATATAGTATTCTAGCTTTGCCTGTATCGAAATAGATTGCTGGTCGGAAATAATTTCAAATATATCCCTACGCAGACAACGCTAGTATATTTATAACTTTTGTAGTGAAAGTCAGTTCTAGGCGCTTATCAAAACAAGGGTCTACGTGAAGGAGGGAGAGTTATTCATTTCGACTAGGGCAAAACAAGGATCTGAGCGTTGGTGCTGAAAGGAGAGAAGCTTCGTTTTGGGGGTTAAAGATAACAAGTCACTTTTCCTCTATTGAACCACGTGCTCCAGATCAGAAAAGAACCATCTAAATCTTGATCACCAATGTTCTTCAAAGTGCTTCCATAGACAGTTGTCGTCTGCATGGATATTGTTTTAGAGATGTTAAAGGTGGCACGCTACTTTTTTCCCATTGCACCACATGCTCTATGTAATGTATCAAGTTATGGCCATTGGGTGAAGTTTTTGATCCGGCCCAGAGGGCGCCTTTGTTGTAATTGTTGTTGTTGTTTTTAATATATAAAGAAGAGACTTTAACAGGTGGGGGCTTGCTTGTGTCTTTACACTAAGTGAACGGTACAGACTTAATACTCTAGAACTCTATAAAAGGCTTCGTCCGTCCGTCCGTCCGTCCGTCCGTCTGTCCGTCATCGGTTTCTTACAAGTTTGCATTATTATCACTAAACAATGGACAGGTTTTTAATATCTGTCCTTGTGTTAAGTAAACGCCTCGTTGTTGTCCTGCACCATGTGTTGCCCGATAAACCTGGACGCTTTTCGATTAATCAGTTGAGCATAACACAAAATTTTATAAAAGAAATTACAAAAGAGAATTCTTTTCGCGCTTGATTGTATTTCAGAAGTAAAGTAAACATCCGTAATAATTTTCTCTTTGGAAAAGTAATAGGTCAGTAGCAAACCCCCACTCCATAATGCTCTTACTATTCAACAATAAATCTTTTCAGACATTCTAAATGTTTAATCTACCATGATGTGTTTTTAATAGTACAAAATAGGGCCTTATACTTATAATCCATTCCTTAGCTGACTGAAAAATTGCGAAAAACACTTGTTTTAAATTTTATAATGATAAATGAAAGTTTTTTAGTGAAGTACTATTATAGTACCATGGGTTTACCTACCTACCTACCTACGTCACACTGTATTTATGAAACTACTCATGGCCTCCTAAGTAAACCTAGTATAGAATTGAATACCAAATGGAAACCAATAATTATAAATGACTAGAGTACCCGTCCCAGGACGGATAAAATGAATTCCATGAACAGAACATTTTTGCACCACTTTTATGTCCTCTTACGAAGATTAAAATCAAGATATAATGATAATAAACTTAATGTCTAGAATCCTTATTCAAATTTTGATCAAAAACCATTGCATGATTTTAATGCTAGAAAATATTTAAAATGTAAGGCTTAAGCTTAAGGGATCTGAAGGAGAAAGCTTCAGTGGAAATATGTCTTGTTTATCTAATATATAAAGTAGAGACGATTTTTCCCCTGTACCTTCTCGGAGTATAGGAAAATAACCACATGCATCACAGGCTACTAAACTCACTACTATACTACACTTATTCACTCGAGCGTGTTTTAGTAAATTTGTTATGATTTTTTTCTACCTAACACTAACTATTACATTTGGCCCAGCATCAACGTCTCTCCCAAAACCTAACTCCATATAGGTGGTAGCAAAAACTTTCCTCTCTAACAATTCTGTACTGTCACTCTACTCATCGACACTGGGAACTAATAGACGCAATTTAATTTTCACAAAACACTGGTTGTTATTTATTATTTGCCTGGTATTAATTTAACACGCATGCCAATAATAAAGCTTAGGTTAATTGGCCTATTTTCACAGGTGTTTTTAACCCGGAAGCGTGGCGCAGGCGGCAAGAAAGTAGGCTTCGTTATCGCCAGTTTTAGCGTTCGATCCCATTCTACTCCACCACTTTTTTTTTCTTTTTTTTTCAATTTATAACATTCGCTAACACGATAATGGGGGGGACAAAGAACAATAGGCAGTTTCTTTTTTTATTCGACGTCATGCAATAGGTAGTACTTTCCCGCGCAACGCCGGGCGACGGGTTCCGCTAGTAGTGAATAAAAGTGAAAATTATTTTTTTTTTAAATAGTCTGAATAATTCAAATAATACAAATGAATCTTAAAACTTTGTTGAGAAAAAAATTGAAAATTAAACAAATAAAAAATGATATGGGATTTTAAGGTAGTAGGAGTCGACAGGGGTGCAATATTCATTTCTTCAGAACACCAGGGGACGCTGTCAGTAAATAGGGGTAGACTTTTTTTTGTCAGCAACCCTTGTAACTCTTTTCCTTCCCTATCAGGCTCTTGAAGGGCTTACCTTTTGGCTAGCCTGTTTGGAGTCCAGGTGATTGAACGCTGGTGGTGGGGTCTCTTTTAAGCTTGGTTTGTCTGATAACTGACAGATAATGAAGGTAGTTAAGTATCCTTGGTAGAGGATGACGTCATAGTGTTGGCATTTTTCTCCCCGTGTGATACTACAGGAGACCGAACTCGGGGGTAGCTCCTTGAGAGTCTTCTCCATCAGCACTCGCTAAATGTCGGGGTATGCTCAAGTGCCATGTTGCTGCGTATGGATGTGTGCCCCTTGAAGTATTTGTTGGAGCAAATTCCAAGGGAGCACTCGTAAAACAAACACAGGGATGCAACATTGCGGCGATGGGGCTGGAGCGGGGCAGACATTTTGGGGCATGTATGTTAGATACTCTTTTTGACACCCTGTCCAAAAGGAATAGACAAGTGTTTGAGGTACTAGCTTAGATGTGGCAAATGTTGGCTTTATAGAGATATAGGATACTGGCAGGTGTGAGAAGTTTTCTAGCCCGGTAAAGGGAGACCACCTTTATTGCAGCAGACTTGGCAGTATCTTCTATGTATTTATTCCAATTCATGTTGCCTGTAAATGTTAGGCGGAAGTGTTTAAACGTTGGACTTTGGGAAGGGTGCTATCAGCCATGAAAATCGGTGGTGGAAAAGGTTTGTTATAATTATTTATTATAATTTATTATAATTGGTTCCTTTGAAGTTTCTGGGTCCGTAATGTTCTAATGTTTCGGCCTTAAGTTTGATTATTTTGCCTCTTAATTGTCTTAAAAGATTACCTTGTTTTGAAGTGATTCTATCTTCCTCTTCCTTTTTGTTATTATGCAACTTAATAATCTTTCGTTCTTTTTAGTTCCTTACATCAATTGCTTGAAGAAATTTAACAAATGCGATGTATTGCGATGCTTGATCTATCTATAATATAAATAAGTAAAGAAAATAAGGGGAGAAAAAGGAAAGCGAGAGAGTAAGAGAGAGAGAGAGAGGGGAGAAAGAAGGTCTATTATAACATCATAAAGTATTCTGAATGTGAAATCCTTTGACTGTGTAATGGAATAATATAAAATGATTATCCTTTTGGGCAACCTGTTTGAAGTCCAACGGATAGAACGCTGGTGGTGGTGTCTCTTTCAGGCTCGGTTTGTTTGATAACTGACAGATAATAAAGGTAGTTAAGTATCCTTGGTAGAGGGTGAGGTCATAGTGTTTTTCTAGTTGACACTCCCCCCATGTGATAGCACAGGAGACTGAACTCAGGGGTAGCTTTTTGAGAGGCTTCTCCATCAATATCAGATTATTTTCAAGTGCCATATTGCGCATGAGTGCGAGTCTTTTGAGGTATTTCCGGCGTGGATGCTGGTGATACCAGATCAGGCTGCCCTGTGGCTCCCTGAGACGAAATTCACCTACATTGACGTTTTTTGTTTTTCTTCTTTTTTTTTTTTTTGTAAAACTTAATTATGTTCTACAAAACCAAAAACAAAAACAACAGCCCCTCTCCCTTTCTCCCTCCCCTTTTTTATTTTATTTTTAGAACTTGAAGCATAAATCTTTTACTATAATGACCAGATTCGGCATTAAATAACCCAAAAAGGGTTGATATGCCGTAAAACAAAACTACCAAACCAAAAACGATGATTAAACATTTGAAGATATAAAGAACTTGAAGCATAAAAACTTTTACTATAATGACCAGATTCGGCATTAAATAACCCAAAAAGGGTTGATATGCCGTAAAACAAAACTACCAAACCACCGGCGTGGATGACTTTACTTTCAATTATTTTGCCTCTTAATTCATCACTGTCAGTTAAAAGATTACCTTGTTTTGAAGTGATTCTATCTTCCTCTCCCTTTTTGTTATTATGCAACTTAATAATCTTTCGTTCTTTTTAGTTCCTTACATCAAGTGGATTCATGCTTTGTCTGGAGTGACTTCCATAAAAAAATCTTTTTTAATTTAATTGAGATACAGGGAATTTTGTTTCATTAGTGTCTAATGAATCTGGATCAAATTCAATGCAAATCTGAAATATTCGAATGTTTAAAAGAGGGGGGGGGCTCTCAAATCGCTTTTAAAATACTCCAAAGAAACTGAAATTTGGGGAGTATTCATTAAGTGATGTCTTCCATTTATTGTTAAAATTTCACAGAAATTGGAGGCATCTGAATTTTCACGAAGGGCTTCTACACCTCTTTATACCCTCTTTGTGTAAAACTGAAGTAAACTAAGTATGTCACATTACGCACCCTTATGCCTAGCAGCTGTGAAATCCTGGGTTAGTAGAGATGCAATACTAACAAACTAAAATGTTACTAGCTTGTACAAGCTATTCTTTCTTTCTCTGTTCGTTCCGCTTACTCTTTCCTCTTTACTTTCACTTCTTCCTCTACCTGTACTGAGTAGAAAGTGGATGTACTCAAATCAACGGCTTACTTTGAAGTCTACACAAACGCAGCAGGCGTCTCCAAAATTTAAAAAAAAAAAACATTTCAAATAAAGGTGTGAATTCTACGATTTTCAACCAATGAGAATGATTCCACTCATTTGAAACTATTCTCTTCGCAAGTCTGTGAACTAAATGATTCAAATAAAAACGGTAACTCGACAACTAAAAGAACAATTAGCCAGAGATAAGACACCCAGTGAGCATGACATTACGTTAACCCCCCCCCCCTCGCTCTTCGAGGCCAAAAGAAACAAATGATTATTCAACTGTGGTACACACGAGTTAGTACACATATTCACACACTGACAAATCACAATGATTAAGAAAATGTACACACAATGTTCCTGGCACATACATAATCACACTGAATTACCTACTAGATACAATTCTTGAGTTGATTTCCGTCTCTTTGTACAAGGGTTTGTCAGGATAACCTGACATGAGAATACTTTACCTTATAAGTAAACTCTGACCAAATATTCAAAATAACATAGTATCCACGCCCAAAATAAGATCTCAACACGGCTATACATTAGCCCATATCGGGAATAGAGCACCTTCTCCAAGTAATGTTACCTCAAATAACAGCACTTAGCTGGATACTCCACCAGACTAGATTAATTCTTGTCTCGGAATCCTGTAAGACCAAGAGGCCACAAGAAAAATATGCTATAACATTGTCAACTGGGGAGAGGAAAATGAATGTTCTTCACTTCTTTACTAACTCAACGTTTGACGGATAAAGGAGAAATGTAATAGAATATTCGAATATCTATGTATCTCATATAGAGATCAAGTGTTAGCCCCACGAAGAGGTCCCTTGATTTCTGAGAACTTCGACTGCAGTAAAATGAAACAAAACAGAAAACGAACATATAGACATACCCATTTCTTACACTGATGTTTTCTTCCACGCTTCGAACATTTCACTTTTCCAACTCGGACATGAATAATTTAGTGGCTTAAAATATCTTTCACACATAAACTGTAAATTTGTATTGATATATAAATTTGTTTTGTTTGTTAACCATGTTTTTCCTTTTCATTCACAACACACTTTTGGTGAATTTAGCACTTGCTAAATGCTGACCCATTCTCAATCATTCAGACCAAAAAGGTGAATTTAGCACTTGCTAAATGCTGACCCATTCTCAATCATTCAGACCAAAAAGGTGAACTTAGCACTTGCTAAATGCTGACCCATCCTCAATCATTCAGACCAAAAAGGTGAATTTAGCACTTGCTAAATGCTGACCCATTCTCAATCATTCAGACCAAAAAGGTGAATTTAGCACTTGCTAAATGCTGACCCATTCTCAATCATTCAGACCAAAAAGGTGAATGTAGCACTTGTAAT